>CM062296.1:378617395-379217395 GCA_031216915.1 Pictodentalium vernedei
ATAAGCATCTTGGATTTTGAAAAAAAATATTGAGCGTGCACAATCCCCTCACAACCCTTTATCCATGTACCATATATGAAAGGCGTAGCTTGAACCACGTTGGAGGGAGGGGTGGTAACATAAAATAGAGAAAAAAGCTTAAAAAACACAACAAAAATGGCTGCCATTCTGCCATCTTGGATTTTGAAAAATAAATATTGACTGTGCATCATCCCCGCAGAACCATTTATCCATGTACCAAATATGAAAGATGTAGCTTGACGCATGTTGGAGGGAGAGGTGGTAACATAAAAACAGACAGACAGACAGACGGACAGACAGACAGATGTTAGATTTTGAAAAAAAATATTGAGCGTGCATAATCCCATCAAACCCCTTTATCCATGTACCATATATGAAAAGTGTAGCTTGAACCACGTTGGAGGGAGCAGTGGTAACACAAAATAGAGAAAAACGCTTAAAAAATACAACAGAAATGGTTGCCATGGCGCCATCTTGAATTTTGAAAAAAAAATATTGAACGTGCAACATCCCATTACAACCCTCTATCCATGTGCCAGATATAAAAAGTGTAGCTTGAACCATGTTGGAGTGAGGGGTGGTAACATAAAATAGAGAAAAAAGCTTTAAAAAACACAACAAAAATAGCCGCCATGCCGCCATCTTGGATTTTGAAAAAAAATATTGAACGTGCATCATCCCAACCCTCTATCCATGTGCCAAATATGCAAAGTGTAGCTTGAACCATGTTGGTGGGAGGGGTGGTAACATGAAAATAGAGAAAGAAGCCTAAAAAACACAACAAAAATGGCCGCCATTCCGCCATCTTGGATTTTGAAAAAAAAATTTGAGCATGCATCATCCCCTCAGAACCATTTATCCATGTACCAAATATGAAAGGTGTAGCTTAAAGCATGCTGGGGGGGGGGGGGGGAGAGGTGGTAACATAAAAAACAGACAGACAGACAGACGGACGGACAGACAGACCGACGGACGGACGGAGTGCAAACCCAATAGTCCCCTTACGGTTCCCGTAGAGGACTAATAAAAGCGGGTTTTCACGAGTTTTACGATGGGTTAGGTCCAAACAAATGTTTGAAAAGAATTCACTGATTAACCTTTACCTAACATGAAAAGCAAAATTTTTTCATTTTTTGTCTCAAACACATAGGTTATGACCCCTCATCGTTCCAATGAGGGATCATAACCTATGTTTTTGAGACAAAAAATGAAAAAAATAATGAAAATTAATTGGCGATTTTCGAGAATAGCGCTGGCCTGTTTTGACCGTTACGTTGGGTAAAGGGTTAAATGTTAAGACAGATGAAACCTGGTCTTAATGAATGATTTCACGGAAAATGTAAGTGGCTTTGCAAAGTGTTGCGAAGGGTTATGTCTAAACGTCTGTTTGAAAATAATTCGATGATTAAATGTCAGGACAGATGAAAACCTGGTATTAATGAATGATAACTAAACCTTACAATAGCACTGAATTGTTTTCTCTGAAGAAACATTTTATTTTTTGAAATATGAGAACACACGCGATGAAGATACAGAGAATTAACTTCAGCAATATGAAATATAATCATTCACGAGATCGAGAAAAAAATGATATAGCAATAAGCGCTAAATAAATTAGGATGGATCTGATGAATTGGAATCCCACAAAATGAAATTGGTTTTCGTTCTGGAATAGAAGTCTTTGATTGCACGCAACAACGATTATTGACCGGAGACCATAAATATTATCTTTATGTTTTGTTGTGCATATTCATCGTCTTGACTTCTGGCTATTCCATGGCGTTTTCATGCTACATTTTCATTCTAAGGTTTCTTTAAGAATGTAAATGCAGGCACGGATCTATAAATTGTGATTCAGTGGGCGTCGGATCCCCAGCCCAAATCGCTGAAGTGTCTAAGGCCGCTAGTATCGCCAGAAAACCATATTTTGAAAAACACTTATGTTTGTTCAAGATTCCCGAGTCAAGTTCAACTCAACTGAGATTTTGACTCAATTTGGTATTCTGAAAGAATTAAAGCAAAACCTTAGCTGGGAGATTGGTGACTCAGTGGCTAGGACATTGAACGTCAATCGGAAAGGTCCACTGTTCGATCTCAACCAGGGGGTAACTGGCTTGTGTCCTTGGGTAAGGAACTTACTCCCAACCGAACACGTGGGGAGAACGATGGCGCTGTATACAAGGCGTACCGTACGTCGACGGTGCACATATCTTCAACCAATGGTAACCATGCTTGGGCGAAGTTAGTGCGTTCGTAAGTCAGTAAGTCGCTCTCCGCTGCTCGATCGTTCTCTACGGCTTCCACCACCCACAAAACTGTCCTACACGAGATGATCCTGGATGTCGAAATTGTCGTTAAACCCCAATAAATAAATAAATAAATAAATAAATAAATAAATAAATAAATAAATAAATAAATAAATAAATAAATAAATAAATAAATACAAATCTCAGCTAAATTCAAAGCTTCTGTCACTGTTTGATATTTTTTTCTCGATAAAGTCCATAGTTCCTTGATTTATATTACCTGTTAACCCTATCACCGGGAACGCAAGGATTTTTAGTAAGTGATCACAAAAGCGATATCGTTCGTGATTAGATTGTGATCCGGTCGCGCCACATTTGCACCAATGCATCGAGATATCATAAATAAAATTCTGCTAAAATTGAAGCGCACCAAGAAAACAAATGAAATTGCTCTCTCAAATTCAATGTTCACTATTTCTATTTCGACAGGTAAGATTCCACAGTGATGTGGCGAAGATAAAGTTAAGCGGACAGAATATTTCGACCGGGTCGCGACCCAGTCGCGAGCCGGTGGAAATTCTCTGTCCACATTTGTGATAGTAGTACTCTTAGTAAATCCATCCGTCGGTTAACGAGCAGCATGGACAACACATAGTTTACAGTAAAATAGTAAAAATTAAATTTTTTCCTGAATTTCCCCACAAAAGCAAGACGGATTCATCTAATTGCTATGGCTAATATTGGTTTTGATGATCTCTCTCAAGAACTTAGGGTTGAGGGGCTCAAGTCACCTTTCTAGTAGACTCATGATCTTGGGTCTGAGTTTGATTTTATTGTTTTTCAAAATATTCGAACTTTTATTTTGTTTTTCATATTGTTTTATTCGAATATTCATACTTGTTACAAAAGAACAAAATTATATAATTATTTTTCGCAAGGAGGCAAGAATTGCGAACAATATGCAATTCATCAATCACTGATCTACAATAATAACCACACGAAGCAACTCCAACAGCATACATGCATCGGAAATATGCTTATGACATTAAATGTTTGTTGCTGCTGAACAGAGTTGCACTCAGAAGGGGAATATTTCAGTTAGAGCGTTCGTAGTATAGTTGGGAGGTGTTCACTTTTCTGATTCGGTTCTATTCGGCTTCAGGACAAAAACGTTTGGTTTTTGGGGTGGAAGTTCATATTTCATAATCTTTTCATTTTGTATCCACTTGAAATGTTTCCGTCATAATTTTTCGCTGCAGTTTGTTTTTTTGGAGTTTTAACGACACTTTCAGTAGCCCGGGTTATATCGTATCGTGGAGGAAGTCGAAGTACCCGAAGTGAACCACAAACAACGGCGAACAACTGTCAGACTCCCCAACTTACCAACTTGACACATGAAAAGTTAGCAGCGGTTGAAGGGAAGGGTACCATTGGCGGGCAGTACGTCGTAGAACACAACGCTAGCGAGACCATATGTTGTCAATCGAGTTCGTGTCTTGCCCAAGCACTCGATGCTGATGACGAGGATCAAGATCGAACCGTCGACCTCTCGGTTTAAAGTCCAAAGCTCTAATCAATGAGCCACCGCGTACTCTTTCTCTGCAGTGGCACGACTGACAAATGGTCATTGGACGATTTTTGCATTAGCTTTCAACTCTTAACCGACTTCAGGATATTTTTTATCAAATCCAGTCATGGCTGTTGTTCGCCGATGTATTTTCACACCAAGAGAAATCCCCCTCCCTCAACCATAACCGACCCTCCCCGAATCTGTCGTTTTCCTTAACGAACGCGTTAGAATGTCGCTCATCTCGACGTCGATAGTAACGCTGTCGTTCATCTGACCTGTAAAGCGTGAACCGAGACTCGTCAGTGAATAACGCACGTCTCCAGTGGGTCACGTAAAACCGATCTGGTACATGTGCCCGCAGCAATTGCTATCGACGTTGACGTCGCCTGAGTGAAAGTTGCGGACCAAATTATAGACGTCGAGGCGTTAAATTGAACTCCCGCAACCGATTCCTAACTATTCTTGGACACACTCGGCGTCCATGAGTGCCTACAACCTGACTCGCCTTCTCCGTCACCTTCGGTCGGAACTCGGTTACAGAGGTGTGAGAGACGTATGCTTCTATGTTGACGTGGCGACGTAACGCGCGAACGTGCACCCCTGGGACGATCAGCTAATCCTCACGTGGATCTGAGATGACCAACTAAACGAGCTATCGTTGACTCATGAACCCGAAATTGCTGGCCGACGAGACGTTGCGATTGACTCTGCATAATTAGAACAATAGTCCTACCCCTATCAACTTCAGACATCCGCGGCATTTTGCTTTTCAATCGAGTTGAAATGAAATGTGCCATCGAAGTGTACTGTTCAAAACTTCGATTTGGTATGGATTTCAAGCCCATAGCACGCGGGTGTGCCCCGGATGCACATTTTGTGCAAAAATCTATTGAAAGCATGCAACGTCGCACGTGGTCATTGTTGACTGAATTTTAACCAAAAACTCTTCAGACAGTATACTGAGGTAGCTATGTGTCACATGTTACTACATTTGGTCTACGGATAAAAAAAACATATTACCAAAACTGAACTTGCGTTTCTTTTTTCCGTCAGTTTATATGATTTTAGAATAGAACACATAATTGAAACATTCGAGACGACATTCCGAATAAGCATTTTTGTCAACGCGGTGTACACGGTATAATCTTATGACGGCGCAGAACCTTTACAAATTTACATGTCCATCTTTTTGTCTGGTACTTAAACTGTCTCCTTCAACAGACAGTTGTTAAAAAGAGCGAAAAAATCAGCGACCAATGCAGAACACGCATATGGGGTGAGGACCCACACATCGTGTGCAATTTGTACAAGACACAACGAATAATATGAGAAACAAAAAAGCTGACGCTAAGCTTTGTATCTATACGGAACAATTCGAATGTCTACAGCTAAAACAGTGCCTCGTCGGAACGTTGCAGGGTTTACAAAAAATAACACCTTTGATATTGCCTTCTAACTGTTTGGCTTCTAACAATATGCGATATTTCCACACAACCAAACAATATTAATAATTGTTATGGTATGCAGTCTTATACCCAACATTGAAGACCGTACACTATTACTTAAACTGTTCCCATGACCTCTGCAAGCTTGTAGCCATTTACAAATCCGAATAAGAAAGACTAAATCGTTTTCATAACAACATAGCTCATGCCCCTTCATTGGAACAAGCTCAGCGAGCTTGATCCATTAGTAGCACGCTATTAATTGAAAATAGAATATTTTTTATTTTTAGAGTTCACTTTAAAAATAATCTACAATCCAGTATAAGTATTTCCATTAGTTCCTTGTATCGGGCATCGCATGTAACATGTAACCAACTAAACTTGTGCATTTGTACAGCCTTAGTCGGTGCATATTTTTATGTAGTTTGTGATATGTCAGCCTATCAACTAATCCTGTGCAATGCCATGGTTATTCAGTGCATGTTAGCTTACCAACTAACACTGTGCAATACACAGGGTTAGTCACACTTTTTCTTTCTGGTCATAAATAAAATAGTCTCTATTATGCGACTACCCATGTACACTGCACGGTCTCTATGAGCGTACATTTTCAAGTAGTGCGTGATACGGCAGTTACCAACTTTCTATAACCAGAAAGTGTGACTAACCCTTATACAGGGTTGGTCACATTTTCTGGTTATAAAAAAATCATTATTTACGGAGTAACTAACCCTGTTCGTTGTAAAGCCTTGGTGAAAATGTCATCTACAGCAACTATTTTCCCAGCGTAATGGCCAATACCAGCCAGTAATATTCGCAAAAAGTATTTAACCCTTTACCCAACGAATCGCCCGCATCCGCTCGCGTAATATGCAGTTTCAGCAGATAAAAAAGATTATTTTTCGAAAAATTTCAACAAAACCATATCATGTGACCCCTATTTGGAACGAGCTCGTCGAGCTCGTTCCAAAGAGGGGTCACATGATGTGGTTTTGTTGAAATTTTTTGAAAAAAATTAAAAAATGATATTTAAAATAATAAATTTTGATATCGTCTGCGTTGGGTAAAGGGTTAAATTCAGCTTATGACTACTAATTGGAATGGATTGTGGAAAGTTTTTTTAAAGTGAATTTCGAAAATGAAAATATATTTTATTTTAAATTAATAACATTTTCGATGTGTCATAAGTTATCTTTTTGAGGTCTAAAGTTAAACGAAGGAGTCAATGACACTGACACCACAGCTTAACTTGACTGTGTGTAGTGTTAGATGAAAAGGATAATGTTAAATGTTTATGAAAGGATTATGAAGTAGGACAAGATTTGTGATAATTGAGAATATGTTAAGTTCTGTACCCTATATGCTATGTTTTCAACAAGAATAATTTGAGATGCAGACTGCACCAAAGAAATGAGGCCTGGGTTGATGGGGCCCTCGCAGTTAGCGTATGCCAACCAAAGTTACCAAGTTACAGTTAAATCATTTCAAAACGAGTCATCCTACCAAGTTACAATGAAATCCCTTTATAAATATGACTCGTAGACTTTGCTGAAGGAATCTAGGTCACCAGCTCCCCCGGTGGTCACGGTTGACCGATCACGACCAAAATAAGATAGTCTCATCTAGATATCATGCCGAGTCATCCTACAAAGTTATATTGAGATCCCTTCATAAAAAAACCATAGACATGCTAAAGGAATCTATCTATGTCACGTGCCCAAGCGGGTGTAACAGCTGACCTATCGTAACCAAAATAGGCTAGTCTCATCTGGACATCATACCGAGTTATCCTACCAAGTTACAATGAAATCGCTTCATAGATATGAACTGCAGGCTGTGATAAACAAATCTAGGCCACGTACCCGCGCGACCGTCACGGTTGACCGATCACGTCCAAAATAGGACGTTCTCGTCTAGGCATTATACCTAGTCATCCTAAAAATTTACAGTGACATCCCTTGATGAAGTCAACCTGTAGACAGTGCTAAAGGAATCGCGTGGTGGCAATAGCTTATCTTGTCAAGTTAAGCTAAAAATAAACAATACAATTTCCTCGGCAGTTTTGCCAATAGTACTGCCATTTTGGTAGTATGTTAGATATATAAGGGTCAAGAATTGTCCCGTTAATATGTGGGTGCCATGTATCAGGCAATTGTCGGATTCTTATGATTTGAAGTAATGAGACAGGAACAAGGTCACCCAATAACAACCCGTCAAGAAACGATTTCCCCATCGACCAACATGTCTAGTGGTAATAGGTGCATGTATTATCAAATTGGTTTTCAGCTCTAGATGAAATCATAAAACGAATGGATACGAACGTACGAAAAACTCGATATATACGATACTATTATTATGCGACCCAGGCGATGACAGAATAAATCCCGAGTGCCAGGACTGATTGACGTGTTCTAAATCATCGGAAGATAGTTTATTTGCTGAGGACATTTTTCCGTTTACTTTGAATAATCATCTCGCGCGTTCTTATGAGTGTCGGAAGTTAATATTTTACTGATGTATTGTCCTGGCTGTAAGGTTGTTCCTCCAAACGCGAAGCTTGCATCAGTCAAATCCCCAGAAGCATTGATTTTCAGAAATGTGACACTGTGGCGATCTGACCAAACATTTGTATTCCCAGAGACGATACTTGGCCAGTTTTTCTTATTTTACAATATTACCCAATGCTTTGGTTCACTCCAAAACAACAGATCTGGATCTACAAATGGTATTATGTTTTTAAATTTTGCCTTCAGAAAGTAATATATAGTTTAAAATAAAGCACAGTGTTTTGGCTCGTTCCGGTAATTAAATTTCTTATATTCTATTTTTTTAGATAGCGGAGGTGTTTAACCTTGTACCAAACGAATCCTCTGCAACCGCCCGCGTAATAAACAAATTGAGCAGTTTAATAAAACAAAATCCATAAAGCCATATCATGTGACCACTCATTGGAACGAGCTCGAGCTGGTTTTGTTAAAATGCTTTGATACATTTGAAAAAATATTATTTTAAATAATAAATTTGACATTGTCTGCGTTGGGTAAAAAAGTTAACAAACATTTTGAAAACCCACTGGCCTAAAATCAGTTCCATTCATCCATAAAGATGAGTTGGGAGTTTTCTCCTTGACTCATTATGTTAATGTTTCTATCTCCTTCCGAAGTTTTTTTTTCCGTGGACCTTATTTGAATATATTATTATCATTGATCATGACGAATCTTTTACATCTATAGCGAGGTTAGAGCGAGGAAAGTATTTTACGAGGAGATTTTCCAAGTTCAACTTCATTTTACGCTGCTAAAAAAATTCCCCGCCCTGTGACAAGCACACTATTGGCCAGTGTCTAATATAAAGAAAAATCAACTCACCCACATTTCGACTCGTGACATAATGGAAAGAAAATATTCAAGAAAGTTTACTCTTATCTCAAGTGTTTTACAGGTCAATAAAACCCTGGATCAATTCATTTGTTAAAAATACATATTTCAATAATTTGGGTATTGTGATCTTCTTAGAGCCTTGCGAATCTTCGAGATTCGATTCGTTTCGAAATCGTCCAGATGGTTCGATTCCAGTCGCGCTGATTCGGAAATTTTCGAATCGTCGAGATGTTGTCAAATTCCTTTCATGTCTCACCTCCTTCTGAACTCATCTTCTGTCACCAGGTCTCCTGAAAGGAGACCTGATGACAGAAGAAGTGTACAAAGAGGTTCCGCTTCCGCACCTACTCTGTTTCCGTTTCTGGAATATTTGACTTTTTGATTGAATTGGCCAAACAGACAAGTTGTCGTTGAATACGTTGAGCACAAACAATATTTGCGGTTGAAAGAAGATACAAAGTCTGCAAATTGCAGGGCGGCGGGATGCGTTTTGAGATTTGATTCGGCATCCTCTGCCTGATTCGAATCGGGATTCAATACTACCCGAAATTTGAGATTCGCATGTCCTCTAAACCTCTCTTGTGATGCATGGGGCAGCCGATATAAATCTTGTATTTTATTGATCTTCGGTCATCCAATGATGACACGAACTAAATAACAATTATTTATCTATTATGCGATGAATATATTGTTGTTTTCTCTTTTATTCCCAGATCGCTAGAGTCAGATTTTGAAACAAGAAACCAAGGAAGTGCATCCAATAATATTGTTTTTGAGATTTGGTATAAATCGGACGAGTGGTTTTGAAAAAATTGGTGTTACCATTAAACTGAAGTAAAACCTGCAGCAGAAGCAGAATATCACATCGGCAGCTCATATCCAATGAACATGCCTGGGACACCATCTGTAGACGTGTCCGTCATCATCAACGCCATCATTGTATTTATTTATTTATTTACTTATTTATTGGTGTTTAAGGTCACATGTTTCTGCACAATGCCTAATCATGACCACGACGGTTTGACGGGTGCAGAAAGCCGGATTACCCGGAGAGAACCATCGAGCAACGTTGAGCAACTGTCAGCTCCCCAACATCTAATTCCACACAAGTAGGGTTAGCACTGTTAAAGACATGTGCACTATCGACGTGCAGTACGCCTTAGTACACAACTCCACCGCGCCACCACGTGGACAATGGGGTGGGGTGTCTTGCTCAAGGACACAACGCGGTTGTCGTAGATAGGATTCGAACCGAGGACCTCTCGGCTTGCAGTCTGCACCTCTACCAACTGAGCCAACCACCCCCCCCCCCCCCCCCGCCTCTCTTGTAAATCTTGACGAATTGGATGGAGCAGTGCAAAATGATCGGAAAAGGTGCTTTAGCGTGACACTAAATTCCAGTAACTGGTTCATTTGGCATATGTCCCCCAGGATTAACCCTTTCCATATATTTTCTTTTCATGCATAATAATTTTCTGAATCACAAACTTTTCGAATTTTGCCACCAAAAGCTTATGATCCCTAGTTGGAAAAGCCATTAGCAAAGCATAAAAAGCAAAAATGGAGGGAAAACATTAGAATCTGAATAACGATTTTTGTACATAGCACCAGCCGGATGTTATCGTTAAGTTAGATAATAAATGCCGTGTGTGATATGGGGGCGTAACCAGAGAGTACAACTAAACATGCAAATTTGAAGACTGGCCGAAGAGTCCAGCTTAGAGCTGCCCATTTGTCACCTGAACTCACCCTGCGCAAAGTTACCCCGACAGCATGTCATCTTACCTTATCACTACTAAAATCTGTACATCTGGTTGCCAAGTTGTGTTATGTTCCAAAATCGTCTACCTGTTTTAGAATAGTATCCTTAGCTTTCGAACCTTCGAATCTTCGAAATTCAATTGTTTCGAAATCGTTCCGATGATTCCTTTCCATTTGAGTCCCGCGGATTCACAAAGTTTCGAATCCCCGAGATATTCTCAAAATCCCACCATGTGTCTCCTTTTGAACTCTTCATTTATCAGCAGGTGCCGGTAGGAGACCTGATAACACAAGAATTCCAGGAGATTCCGCTGCCGAAACAACTCTGATTCCGTTTCTGGATTATACCACTTTTTGATTCACATGACCGAACAGTAGAGTTGTTGAGTACAAGGCTGGACGAGAACAGTAATATTTATTGTTGTGTGAAGGCAGTAGTGGATTATCCTATAGGCCAGGATGGCCGAAAGCCAGAGGGGCAGCCCATGAGGACCCGCATTGGGAACAGGATCCCATTATATAAATTTTTACTATCGTTGTTCTATTGACATGCAGCGAGTGTATCTGCCCGTCAATAAGTAATTATGAATTGTTTGTGTTTTCTGTTATCACATCGTCCGCCAATTAACTACCCTTTTGACAGCAAATATACAGACAACTGATGCAACGCCAGTTATCGAAAGGAAAATCTGTGGTATTCGGTTCAGTAATATACACTTCTTGTTAGGCTCCAAGAGTGAAGGATTTTGCCTCTGTTGGCACTAATTTTCAACATTTTCTCCAACCGGGCCGAACCATAGTCGGCACTACGCGTTAAGTGTCACATGGCCCAGAGTAAGTTCTAGCCAGACATCCCCCTACCTGCGCAGCCTCCGGCCGCCACTGCGTGAAGGTAAATAGCTGCAAATTTAGTAGCGGCGAGGTTCTATTATAGATTCGATGGGGTTAGAAATCCTATGCCTGATACGATTCGGTGCGAAATTTGAAATTTTGTATGGTCCGAATTTAGCTAACGTTGTACTGAGAGCAGTGTGTATTCGTTTTGTTGATAATGTACATGTATCGAGCGATACATTACCTCCCATCTTTAGATCATTATCATCTAAAACGTTAGATGAAATAACGGGTTGAAAACGATGTTAAAAAGTAATAGCAAAGAAGTTCGAACCAGCAAGACGAGTCAATTCAAGTCTATGTTTTATCAATTAGTTCACATCGTATTTACTTCACTTATGAAGATTCCCTGAAAACTATTAAACTTGACCTATCTATTTACTTTCTGGAGATTGTCTCTGAAAGTACGCTCTTGGGACAGTCGGCACTCACCAAAAATTTACACAACTTGTAGATGCCAATTACGTTTCTTTTCCCAAAACCTTTCTCTTTTCATTTGTTCTGTTCCATACACATGGCAGTACAGCATATTACCCCTCTCGAATGGCTCGTGCCAAAGAGAGATAAAATATTATCTTTTGGAGAAAAAATTCACAAGAAAAGCAACAATAAGAATGATTATTTTAGTGTGTAGATATTGAACACAATCGGCTGACCCGTGACGTAGATAGTTACGAAAATGGTTATGTTGGAAGTAAAATCCGGACTGAATTCCGGCTGAAAAAGTCGTCTTATGACCTAAATGAACCGTAAGAGTTTGGCTCAGAGCTATTTTTAAACGATACTTTAGTGAATGAACTTGGTAACCACATATGGTACATCGGTTTTTAGAGAATGTCATATTCTGTTAACATTATTAACAGAATGTCAACAATCTGATCGATTTAAGCTATAGATTTCCGAAGAAATATTTATGTAACGACCAATAATCCGATTTGTGCTTGAGTGTGTTGTACTCAGATGCCATTGGTGTATCATTCAGAAATATTATTTTGTGACACCCGGAACCAAGGACCCGTGGACCCTGAGAGTACTAATAATTATATGCACTCAGACCAAATTTAAATTTCACATCACTGATTCCACGTTATAGGAGAAGGCCAGTGATTTATAGTAAAGATGCTGATAGATAGAGGATATGGAATGAGTGTTTTTCTCATATAATATTTTTGAAACGAGTCTAAGAATTTTCCGTTTTAGCGAGCCTCTGGCGAGCCCAAACGGAAAATTCGGACTAGTTTCATAAATATTATATGAGAAAAACACTCATTTCATATTCTATTTATCATATGATACACACACACGCACAAATTAACCACTTAGTATGACTTTTTAACCCATCACCTAACTTGAGTTGCAGACGGCACTTGGAAAAACCATCCTCGTATTACTAGAAAAATTTCATTTGTTGCTTCCAAAACATAGGTTATGACCCCTCATTGGAACGAGCTCGTCGAGCTCGTTCCAATTAGGGGTCATAACCTATGTTTTGGAAGCAAACAAGGAAAATATAAAAAAAAAATGAATGGCGTTTTTCTTGTAGGTTAAAGATAACCCATCCTAAATAGGACAGATAACGTAAATTCTCCCTACTGAAATTATGCAAATGTCACCCAGTTGTATTTTGTTTAGCCAATCAAATTGTCTAGTTTTGAAATTGACCAATGAAATAATTAATACGAAAACAAAATATCAAATGTTTTAAAGTGAATAAAACGGACGAGTCATATGATAAAATTAACTCTTCCCCTGCGGTGGATTTTTCTACCCAGGCCGAAAATATACGACAACCCAGTAGAGGTTTGTAACAGGCTCTTGGTAATAAAATATACCCCAACAACGTAGTAGACCCATGTTTAAAAAGGCAATAGTCAATACAACGGTCGTTTCGTATTCATCCATCATAACTTGGGCAAATTCCTCTTGTCCCGATTGCATTTTTACATAAAGGAATCTCATCTTCCAAACCCATTATTTCTTCGTCCAAACAATTTCTCTTTTACATCGGTGTTCCTTTCGTAAAAAATGTCTCAGGCCCGTTCATAGGGAGTGTTATTTATATTTTTATTAATACAAAAGCCTCGAAGAAAAGACAATAAAAGGGTTTTGATGTTAAGAAATCTGATCTGTTGAAACAGAAGGAAGACAGCCTCTCCGGCTCTGCCATTTCCATGCTGCGTTCACTTACTTTGTTATTTGTTTCGTTCATAAATAGTGGAAAGCAGCAACCATGACTTGATTTAATGAGAAATTAAAACAAAATACTCAACAGGCTAAGAATTAAACATAATTTTTCCGGGACAGACATGTTATAGAAACATGGCACACATTTGGGCACTTTCCTGTGTTTTGACCCTCCAAAGCCTCCACTCTCTGTCACAAATTATTCCTGGGTGTTTTATCTTCAAGAGCAATAAAAATACACCACAAAAGACGAATAAAATAATAAACACCAAGAGCAACGCGAAACGTGGGATATGCCCCCGAGCGGTGTCATAAAAGCGTAGGTAAGTCCCGCGGGGCATAACCAAAATCAAAATGAACTTCCTCGAGACACCAACAATGCATCACAAAAAATATAATTGATTTGAATCAGCATTCATAAGTTATTGGACAGAAACCAAATTCAAGATGGCCACCGTGGCGGCCATATTGAATTAGTTATCCGATCTAAAATCGAAAGGACGCTTCCACTAGTCACCAATAATGCATAACCAAAACAAAAAAATGAAACTGATTCGAGTCAGTATTTATTTGTCATTGGATGGAATCCAAATTCAGGATGGCCGCCATGGAAGTCATCATGAATTGGCCACTGGCGACCATCTTGGTTCCGCTGACTGGTCCAACATTGAAAGGAAGCTTCCTCAAGACAGCAGCAATGCATAATTTGAAAAAATATAGAACCTTAGTGAGCACGCTCACATACCCCACGAGCCCCGATATTTCAAGCTCTAAGCATTTTTTAAAAATAAACATAGATTCTAGGAATACTGCAGAAAACAGTGTTCTGTGGTTTCAATGGTATTGAAAGAATTCAAGCAGAGAAAAAGCCCGGAAAACTGTAATTTTGATGAACTTTTCAAAATCTATGGGGCCGTAATTTTTGTAAAAATCAGTGGAGCGGAACAAAAACCAAACTTTTTCTGTAGGCCACCATGTTAGACTAACATATCAAAAATCAGCTGAATATCTGGAAGCGTGTAGGAAAAAAGTCCGGAAAACTGTAATTTTGATGAACTTTTCAAAGTTCAAGGGCCGTAATTTCGGTAAAAATCAGTGGAACGGAACAAAATGCAAACTTGATCTGTAGGCCACCATGTCAGACTAACATACCAAACATCAGCTCAATATCTGGAAGCGTGTAGAAAAAAACTCCGGAAAACTGTAATTTTAATGCATTTTTCAAATTTCAAGGGTCGTAATTTTGGTAAAAACCAGTGGAGCGGAACAAAACGCACACTTGTTCTGTAGGCCACCATGTTAGACTAACATACCAAAAATCATCTCAATATCTGGAAGCGTGTAGGAAGAAAGTCTGCAAAACTGTAATTTTGATGAACTTTTCAAAGTTCAAGGGCCGTAATTTCGGTAAAAATCAGTGGAGTGGAACAAAATGCAAACTTGATCTGTAGGCCACCATGTTAGACTAACATACCCAAAAACAGCTCAATATCTGGAAGCGTGTTGAAAAAAGTCCGGAATACTGTAATTTTGATGAACTTTTCAAAGTTCAAGGGCCGTAATTTCGGTAAAAATCAGTGGAGCGGAACAAAATGCAAACTTGATCTGTAGGCCACCATGTTTGACTAACATACCAAAAATCAGCTCAATATCTGAAAGCGTGTAGAAAAAAAGTCCGGAAAACTGTAATTTTGATGAATTTTTCAGAGTTCAAGGGCCGTAATTTCGGTAAAAATCAGTGGAGCGGACAAAAATGCAAACTTGATCTGTAGGCCACCATGTTAGACTCACATACCAAAAATCAGCTCAATATCTGGAAGCTTGTAGAAAAAAAGTCCGGAAAACAAGTTGGACTGACGGACTGACGGACGGACCAGTCAAAAACATTATACCCCAGCAACTTCGTTGCGTGGGGTATAATAAAAATGATTCGAGTAGCATTCACAAGTTATTGGTCGGAAACCGAATTGAGTTGGCTAGCTTATCCAAAAGCTGGTTCAACATTGAAAGGAGGCTTCCTCTAGACACCAACAATGCATAATAAAAAAAAAATGATTCGAGTCAGCATTCATTAGTTATTGGACGGAAACCAAAAAGAATACGGACGCAATATTGAATTGGCTACCTGAACCAAAATCGAAAGGAAGCTTCCTCTAGACACCAATAATGCATAACCAAAAATGAAATTGATTAGAGTCAGTATTCATTAGTTATTGGGCGGAAACCAAATTCAAGATGGTCGCCATAATGAATTGGCCACTGTGTCAAGGTGATAGTTTGGACTTTCGATTTTGTTGTTTAAAAGTGTATATATTTTGGATAATTTTTCTCGTTCGGGCCAAAGGTATAAGAATGTGCGTTTATATGATGAACCCCGAAAACCGATTTGTCACTTAAACAGACCAGAATTAATCCAAGCGCTGCTAATTAAGCGTGAAATGTAATGTCCATAAGTGAGTATTTGTTGAACGCCACGTGGGCGGTCTGGATAAAACATTAAACGTAGTGGAAGTCATTGCTCTCCTGTAGTCATTATCTGTGCAATTATGGCCAGTTAGTATGTACTTGTTGGAAACACAGTACATCGCACATGTTCTGGACACACACCCATATTACGCATCTATCCTGTCTCCGAAATGCCAAAAGATACCAACATGTGAGTCTTTCAAAGGAAATGTAAAGTGAATATTAAATTAAGATAGATCTAAGCGGCTCAGTTCAAGAGAAGCGATTAAACTGAGAAATAATGTTCTGGCTATGGAAATAAAAATCGGGGGGTTTCTCGAAAAATTCATTCCAGCCTGAAGGTGTGTAAGGCTGTGGGTCGTACCTAGTATATGGGGATGTCCCATGCTATAGGTTAGAGGAGGTGCCGCATCGGTGGGAAAGTATAGGCACATTGTGATGTGTGTCGGGGGGGGGGGGGGGGGGGCACAGAGCTCATATTTAGAATAGGAGCAGTCGCGGGCCAAGTCGGTGGCCATATATGAGAGTAGGTTCAGAAACAAGAAGTACGAGGTCAAGGAGCTATTTGCATTTAGGTAAACGACATTACATGTTTTAGAAGGCAAGCCATACGTAGGTAGAGTAGGCTTTGCCTGTATGAACATTATTCTGAGATAAACGTACGGAAGCGTTTAACATCATTGGTGGCGACTGCTTGAGTGAAAAGCGTCCAGTAAAGTGACAATAAGCTAGTGGCTGTGCGACAGCAGTGGAAGAGTGACATTCCGTCACTTGTTAGAGGAAAGGCGTCAAGAGAAAGTGACAATACTTTAGTGGCTGTGTGACGGCAGCGAAAGGGTGAAGTGAAGAGGCGACCAAAGAACAAACACCAGCGGGAAGGAGGAAAAACCAGCGACAGCAGAGTATGCGGGCTCTCAAGTGACTCAAAAACTGTGTGGGTAGGGGGTGATTGACGTTTTGTATTTCATATTCATTGGATTCCATGTAAGTCACAAATTACCATATTTATTTATATGTATATGTATTAAAATTGTTCTTTTAAGTGAACTCCTGTTGATTCATGCTTTTTGCCGAAAAGTAACAGATCCCTTCAGGATAAGAACCATCCCATCAAAAGTGGAACGGGCGGGTTCGTCACGGTGAGATATATGTTCACGCACGGATTCAGGCGACACGCCTTGAGTTTTGGCTGAATACGCGCGTGAATCTATTTCCCCCATCAACCACAAAGCCCCGGTTTCCGACACACTGGCGGCCATCTTGGTTCAGCTGACTAGTCCGAAATCGAAAGGAAGTTTCCTCTAGACACCATCAATGCTTAATTAAAAATAAAAATGATTAGAATCAGCATTCATTATTTATTGGACGGAAACCAAATTCAATATGGCTGCCATGGCGGCCAAATTGAATTGGCTAGCTGGACCAAAATCGAAAGGAAGCATTGTCTGGTCATCCACAAGTAACCCCTAAAATTAAGATTTGATCAAATAAGCGTTTCTTTAGTTATTTGACGGAAACAAAAAAAGTTAACGGTGAAAATATAATGTCCCCGAGAGGTTCTCGGGTGCATAAAAAAGAGTCAAGGCACGTCGGTGAGGTGTGGGTGGATGGGGGGGGGGGGGGGGGGGGGGGTCACTATAATTGATCGGTTAAGCCCACTTTTCACGTCTTAATAATAAAAGGTACACTTGCTAATTATTTTTTCATGCTCTTTACGTTTTCTGCCAATGAAACCAGCAGGTGGCTAATCTATCGCGGAAGATTTATTTTCTACACACTTCCGCAAAACTGTTGATGAATGAGGTGTACGGACCAGTAGTAAGTAAGTAATAACTGTATTTAACAATACACCATCAATTTTACAAGAAAACATTTTTCAAGGATTATTGAACATCAAAATGGTATAATGTTCGGGGAGAACATAGCCAATCATCGCTTGGTAACACTTTTGCAGTGGTTCACCACTAAACGACTCACTTCCTTTCACGAAAAGACAAAAAGTGCTCTAACTTCACGTGCCCAGTTGTTTCAGTGACAAAAGTTATCCCTGTAGCCCAAAATATTGCATACAATTATATTTATAACTTCCAATCTTAAAAAAGGATGACTGCAACAAGACAGTTAGCGTTTTCTTTGGTTTAGGTTTAAACGTTCAGAGTTCTGTTTTATGATCTTCGTCAGTTAAAGCGGAAAACTATCAGCAAAACTAGAACAGCCGGTAAAGAAACCAGATGCGAATGTTTAGGGGGGGGGGGGGGGGGGGAGGGTGACACAAGAGTTTCACGTTTTTAATTCAGATCGGCTGGGAAGTTGTTACCATCGTAAGACGTCAGTACCAGGTTATTTAAATAATAGAATAATAAAGTAGGTATAGCGAAAGAAAAACGTTTGGGGAGCACTCGACTCCAACACACTTCGATCTTAGTCGTATCAAATGAAACATTGCTCGTCCCAGCGAAACGCTTTAGATTATTTTCCGATGATAAACCAGACGGAACATCCTGTCTGAATCCGATGAAGGAACAATCAGTGAAATGGTCTTCGAATGAAAAGATAAAACAGCCGCATCTGTAGCCTGCAGGAAATGGCAACATAAATTTTCCACACAATCGAGATAAGCAAGGGTGTGAATTCGCCCGTGCAAAATCCTACTTTAAAAGTGGGCTACCACGACTCGACCCATAAAATCAGTTGTCGATACAGTGTACCCCTAGCATCACCGTTTATTGCCTTTAGCCCTTTTGCTAACAAAATTTATTTTCTCTCACAAAAGCAAAGTTTATTCTATGCTACATCATTGGAACGAGCTCGACTTGCCCGCTCCAATGAGGTGTCATAAGGAATACTACGAAGGGATTTTCAGCCTGCACGGAGTGTGTCTTTCACCTCATTGGGGATGGCCGTTTTACGCCTCTATCCGATAAGACCCCCAACCTCACAATTGATGCTGGCAGAGAGTGTACGTACACCTCGAGAACTTACCTCCGGACGAGGAATAAGAGACCAGCGCACTTATCCACAGGGCCACCACTCACGGCATTCTTTAGTTACTACCCAAAACATGTTTGCAGGTGTTGACAACTGATTGAGCCGTGCACAGGTTTATCGCAGAAAGAAATCCAGATGGTTTTGAAATCGTACGGCGAATTTTCGGACGTCAACCAATGACGCACTGCCAACGCCGAAGGCCCCAACAACGAGAAGATGTCTGTCGCCTTTTAACACACTAAGCCGCTCAATGAAGCACACCATGCTGCTCGTTTTTAATGTATTATGTTAGAAATAGGCACCAAATCGAAAAACAAGAAAACAGCTATCTCTTAATTTTTTTGTGCTCTACGACGTACGACAATTTCAGAAAAATCCGACGTATTTTAATTTTTTTACCATATTACCCTATGCTTCAGCACTCGGATGTTATATAGCGGTTGAGAATTTCCTTGGACGGCAATACATACACAGAACGACACACGCGTGTGCCACAGACCTCGAGTTTTATCCTTCAGCGATGGCACAAGTGTCATATCGATTAATCCATTCACACGCACGTGTCATTCTGTGTTTATTACACACCTTCACGTCTGTAAATGCAATTATTAGAAGGACACTCAGCAATTCATTTGACAACTATCAACAGAAATAACACATTTTATCGCCAAGCAAGTTTGCGAAGGGAACCCGTGTTGTTACCGTTTCGTCCCCTGAGTTCCAATGTGTCCTATGTGCCTACTGGCACATAGGACACATTGCAACTCAGAGGTCGATTTTCTGCCCATCGCATGCTTTGTAATTGCGTTACACGATTTGTAGAAAATTCCAGTGAAATTTCATTTCTATTTAAAAATAGTCCGTCAACGATTTCCGTGCCGCACATATGTGCGGAACAGATTTTCATTTTCCGCATGGTTTAGTGTTGCTGTAGATGGGGATTTCATATAATAGGCGTGCAATATGTTTTTAGATATGTTTTTTTTTGCGGAGATTACAGCCCTAAAATTGCAATAGGCTTGGTCCAAAAATGAAGTTGAAAATTAAAAATATAGAAAAAAACGTTAAACTGGCATCGCTGGCAGCGGATGCGTAATTTTGAAATGAAGAAAATAACAGTGATCAATTTCAAATAAATAGAAAACAGTGTGCAAAGTTTGGTAGCTGTATCGTTTAAAAATATGGAGTTACGTGAATCAGAAGACAGCATTTTTAATGAAATAAGTCCAAAATGGGCTAAACTTAAAAACGTCATGAGATGACGTAAAAACGTCAAAATGGCACCAGATCGAAAAACAAACACCCCCCCCCCCCAAAAAAAATAAAACCTCACAAAACCCCAAACCCCTCAGCTATCTCCTAGTTTTTTGAGCTCCTCAGCATACTAAAATTTAAAAATGAAAGTGTCAATGACACTGTAGCTCAACTTGTCAAGACATGTACATGTATAGTATGTGACACAGCAATGACAAACATCTAGGTAATGACCTGATAACAAATGTACATATAAAGTATTGTAACGGTCTGTACATAAATACTGGCCGTCGCCTGTAACAAATGTATAGGTAAAGTATTGTAAAGGTGGGTGACAGTCAGATGCTAAATAGAAAAGAATTCTTTGAGTCCCAGAGTGGGTCTGACTGAACCCCAAAATATTTGTTCTCATAGCACAGTGATAACAAAGGCACCCCAAAACACACTCATTCCTGTCCCAAGGTGAAAACAAAGGTACCCAAGAAGTTTCGTAAAGATCAGTTCATAAATACGAGCTGTATAGAAGTTGTGACAAAAAACTGATTGGACCTAATTTCGGTACAAAATGGCCACTGGCAGCCATCTTGAATTTTGGACCGCACTCAGAAACACCCGTTCTCGTCCCAAGGTGATAACAAAGGTACCCAAGAAGTTTTGTGAAGATCGGTTGATAAATACAGCCTCTAGCCCGAGCCGTATTGACATGTGCACTTACAGTGTATAAGTAGCACTAAATAAATCAAAATTCATCTAATTTGCATAATATCTGCACGAGAAAAAAACCCGTACTATATGTGATGTATTCCATTTTACTAAACATTCATACAAAAATTTATTCAAATCAGAACTTTCATATAGAAGTTCTGAACAAAAGACTGATTGCCCTAATTTTGGTGCACAATGGTTGCTGGTGGCCATCTTGAATTTTGGACCACACCCAAAAACACTCGTTCTCATCCCACGGTGATAACAAAGGTACCCAAGACGTTTCGTAAAGATCGGTTTATAAATACGGCCTCTAGCCTGAGCCGTATAGAAGTTGTGTACAAAAAACTGATTAGACCTAATTTCGGTACGAAATGGCCACTGGCAGCCATCTTGAATTTTGGACCGCACTCAGAAACACTCGTTCTCATCCCAAGGTGATAACAGAGGTACCCAAGAAGTTTCGTGAAGATCAGTTGATAAATACAGCGTCTAGCCCGAGCCGTATTGACATGTGCACTTACTGTGTGTAAGTAGCACTGAAAAAATCAAAGTTCATCTAATTTGCATAATTTCTGCACGAGAAAAAAACCCGATTATATGTGATGTATCCCATTGTACTAAACATTCGCACAAAAAATTATTCAAGTCAGCACTTTCACATGGAAGTTCTGTGCAAAAATCTGATTGCACCTCATTTTGTACAAAATGGCTGCCATCGGCCATCTTGAATTTCGGACCGCACCCAAAAACACTCGTTCTCGTCCCACGGTGATACCAAAGGTACCCAAGAAGTTTCGTAAAGATCGGTTTATAAATACGGCCTCTAGCCCGAGCCGTATTGGCATTTGCACTTACAGTGCTGAAAGTAACACTAAATACATCAAAGTTAGTCTAATTTGCATAATTTACGCACGAGAAAAAAACCCGTATTATATGTGATGTATCCCATGGTACTAAACATTCATACAAAAAAATATTCAAATCAGCGCTTTCATATGGAAGTTCTGTACAAAAAATAGATTTCTGCATCGTCGGTACAAAATGGCGGCTGGCGGCCAACTTGAATTTCGGATCGGACCCCAAAACACTCGTTCTCGTCCCACGGTCATAACAAAGGTACCCAAGAAGTTTCGTAAAGATCGGTTCATAAATACGGCCTCTAGCCCGAGCCGTATTGAATTGTTGACAGACGGACAGACGGACAGACGGACAACTGGCCATGGCATAAGCTCAAATTTGGCTTCGCCAAAGTTGAGCTAAAAATCTGACTCATTTTAATTTTTGTCCATATGACGTCAACTTAGCGTACCGGTATAATAGATGTTTTTTGGCAGAGATTATATTTCCAAGCAAGCCTCGTGTCTGGCAAGAATATCTTGCCCCAAGGGTAAGTTTACCCCATACCAGTTCCACACCCATCTATGCTAATAACGTCACAAACAATAACTTGTTTTATTTTAAATTATACTCCTAAACTTGACAACCGGTAATTACCATAGACTTTCCGCAGAAAATGGAATCGTTACTTTTTTGATAACGACAATTTTAGTAATGAAATGATTGATTAGTGACAGCTTCAATTTAAACTGTTTGTTACAAAGTAGTAGATCGTGATATGGGGCAGTGTGATTGAAAGATGACAATATAAATTTAGGCTACATGGCTGAGGGATCTTTGTATACAGTTTTAAATAGACTGCACCGAGTTGGAGAAGAAGCAAACATTGAATTTCATCTCTAATTTAACCCTTTACCTAACATGAAAAGCAGACGACACTTGCAAAAAAAATTCTTGAACAACTAATTTTTTTCATTTTTTGTTTCAAAAACATAGGTTATGACCCCTCATTGGAACGAGCTCGACGAGCTCGTTCCAATGAGGGGTCATAACCTTGGTTTTTGAGACAAAAAAATGAAAAAATAATGAAATTTAACTGACGATTTTTGAGAATAGCGCTGGCCGATTTTGGCCGTTACGTTGGGTAAAGGGTTAAACGATTTTTCTATTTTCTCTGATTAAATTGTACGTTGTAGGACAAAATATTCTTTTTACCCTTCCAATACTCTACCCGCATTCTGACGTGGGGACAAAAATGATGAGCGTTAACCCTTTACCCGGCGTAACGTCAAAACCGGCCAGCACTATTCACAAAAATCGCCAATTAATTTTCATTATTTTTTTCATTTTTTTGTCTCAAAAACATAGGTTAAGACCCCTCTTTGGAACGAGCTCGTCCAGCTCGTTCCGAAGAGGGGTCATAACCTATGTTTTTGAAACAAAAAATGAAAAAATTAGTTACACCGACTTGGTTAGGAGTATTTATAATAATTTAACCATTTCCCTTTCACGACTCTAACAGGCGACAAATACTGTACGTCGATGGTGCAACTGTCTTGAAACCAATGTTAAACTTGCTTCCGGCTTCATCCACACGTAAAACTGCCCGACACGAGGTGACCCTGGATGTTGAAAGTGTCGTTAAACCCCAATAAAAAGTACTGTGTGTGTTTTTCTTGCTGCCTGTTGTCTAACTTTGACTGATCCTATTTTAAAATTTGTAATCCGAAAATAAGTAAGGTATGAGCTTTTCGCTCAGCCATATAATTTGTTTCTTTTTCTGAAAAGCACAGGCCTGCAAATATTACAGTATTCCTGATGCAAAATTTGTGCGAAAGATGACAGAAATATGTTGAAGACTTGTTGGCGAACTATTGTTTTGAAGTAGTAGGTGCATGTTGTACATAACGACGTTCCCGGTTATACCTAATCGGATTATAGTTCAATTCTCACGCAAGATACTCTCCCATTTTTATCGAATGGCAAGAGAGGGAATAATTCAAACTAGACAAATCATTCATTGCACGCCTATGCTTTTATTTCATTAAAAAGACGTTTTTTTCTGCAAAAACCGAAGCGAACAATAAATTCTTTTTGAATTGTTCTTGAACAATACGGACCACATGCGCGGAGTATTTAACTATTTCTGTTTTTACGTTTGGGTTATTTTTGACAATAATTTGTGTTTTTAATATTATTTTGTAAACTGTTTACAAACAAAACTTAAAAAAACAAATTATTGTCCAAAACTGTAGGCGTGTAATAAACATAGAACAGCATACGCGTTCGAACTGTCATTTTTTACCGTACGAGATCGATTTCGGCAGAGGGATAACATTGAGCAAGAAGTTCGAGTTCAATATTATTCCTCTGCCAAAATTGATCAATATTCTTTTCAGTAAACTGTGGGCGTGCAATAAATTGAGAACAGCATACGCGTTCGAACCGTCATTTTTACCGCACACGATCGATATTGGCGGAGGGATAATATTGAAATCGAAGCCTTCGGCTTCTCGTTCAATATTATCCCTCCGCCCAAATCGATCTCGTGCGATAAAAAAATGACAGTTCGAACGCGAATGCCGTTCTGCCTATTTATCGGGCTATGAAAACTCATCTGAAGCAAACATATAAAAACAAATTATCCCTTCTGGACGAATATTAAATTATACAGAGTTAGACTTTGCTATAATTTAGTTATATAAAGTCTCTCGCCTACGTTAACTCTTTGCCTGACATGAAGATCATACGGCACCTCTGAAACAAATATCTTTAATAACTAACAGTGTGTTTTGAAAAACAAATTGAAAAAATAAATCAACGAGAGGAAAAAAAAAACGCAACAGTAAGGCTAAAGAAAATTAATCTTTTGATTCTCAGGCAGCGGCGCATTCGTTTTTTCGGCCCGCGTTCGTCATATTAATTTCGGAAGCAAATTTCGAAATGTCTAAGACTATCATTGATTGAGATTTTAGCGGTAACAAACCTCGATTTGCAATGTAATATGTCATATACATTGATACAGTATTGTTATTCTCTTCGCGAAATGCGACACGATTCTCATATGTATGTACAAAATAAATATTTATTCGACTGGTTGAGGGCTAGATTAGTTTTGGTGGTCTGAATTGGTTCAACAAAAATTATTTTTTTACAAATTATTGGAGAGTGCCAAAGGCACTCTCCAATAATTTGTAATAGAACAAATGTGTATAAACAAACTGTTATTTACGTTTGACTGAATACGATACATGGGTAAGGAAAATGTTGGCTTTGCACTTGTACCCTCATTTTTTGGAAGGCCTAATTGTGGCTTCTAGTACTCAACCAGTTCGCGTAAATGCATCGGGAGTATTGAACGGTCTTGACGTTGGGGTATCAATCACTGATCGGTTGATGTCCATTTGGAGGTGATCTGATAAACGTACTGTCGTGTGCAGTCTTTGTTGAACTGTTGATGGCGCGAAGCAATATCTGATTACGAAGGTCCTTGCAAAATAAGTCAATAGCGTGAACACGTCCCCTTTCACGCAACCGTGGTATTTCGCTACGTTACGTTTACAGTTGAACATGACGGGTTTTAAACCGTATAACATGAGATTTTGATGACCTTATTGTATGCTGTGCAATATTTATACACCTTGCGATGCACAGGCACAATGTGCAAAGAGCCTACTGTCACACATGTGCAATGTCGCCACTGTTCTATGAGGTTTAAACCGTGAAAACCAATGTCCGTCGCTGTTTCATTGATCACGTGTCATATTATTTCTATACGATAATAAGTCGGAAACTCTAATGAATTAAAATATTTGCGTTGCTTTTTCCTTTCAGTATATTAAAATGAGTGGTGAGTTTTATGAAAAGCACTGGCCGGTTTTGTTCGTTAAGTTACGTAAAAGGGTTAAAGAACCAGTCTGTCATAACAACGTTGAAACGTCTGACCTCTCAACAAGCTCCCTCGTTTAATATCGAATAAGAGGTAATAATGTGGACGTCGAGATTCATACTATAGTCATAACGGCCTTTTCTTTGGATGTTTACAAATCGATTCCCTTCAATTGATACACGTTGAAGGGACATTAAAGGGGAAAGAGCAAAGTGAAATTACATTATTACGCTTCCATTAAACATTACCATGGAATACTTAATACGCTAATGTAATTTTACGTTGCAATGATGAGAGGTTTTCAGTATAAACCAGCTGAGGTTAAGTACTGAAGCACAGTAGAAATTAATTTAGATAAAGTACGCAATTGTTAACCCTTTTTGAAAATAATTGTTCAAATGCATATGCTGGGAACATAATTATTTACCCAACACACCTGGGAGACGAAAACAGCAAAATTATTTCTTGAATAAAAGAGAAATTTAATTTTTTGGTCTGAAAAACATGGCAATTGACGCCAAGTTAGAACGTCATCGACCCAACGGGGAAAGGGCGCGGCCAAGCTGTATTTGGGGGACTAAAACTGAAACAAAGATAATACAATTTGAAATCCGACGGCGTCATTCAAAAATCGACTTCCATATTTCTATTATGTTAGGCAAAAAGTTAATGACTTGACTTTTACAGAGCGTTTTATCCAACAGGAATAGAGACGTATGCACAACAATTTCATGAATATCTGAAAATATTAATTTTTGTCTCAAAAACCTAGCTTATGATACATCACTGAAACAAGTACAACAGCTCGTTCCAATAAGGCGTCAAAAGCAAAGCATTCATGGAAAAATTGAAATGAAAGTGTCAATGACACTGTAGCTCAACTTGTTAGGACATGTACATGTATAGTGTGTGACACAGCAATGACAAACATCTAGGTAATGACCTAATAACAAAGGTACATATAAAGTATTGTAATGGTCTGTACATAAATACTGACCGTAGCCTGTAACAAATGTATAGGTAAAGTACTGTAAAGGTGGGTGACAGTCAGATGCTAAACTAGGAAAGAAATGTTTGAGTCCCAGAGTGGGCCTGACTGAACCCCAAAATATTTGTTCTCATAGCACAGTGATAACAAAGGCACCCCAAAACACACTCGTTCCTGTCCCAAGGTGAAAACAAAGGTACCCAAGAAGTTTCGTGAAGATCAGTTCATAAATACGAGCTGTATAGAAGTTGTGACAAAAACTGATTGGACATAGTTTCGGTACAACATGGCCACTGGCAGCCATCTTGAATTTTGGACCGCACCCAGAAACACTCGTTCTCGTCACAAGGTGATAACAAAGGTATCCAAGAATTTTCGTGAAGATCGGTTGATAAATACAGCCTCTAGCCCAAGCCGTATTGACATGTGCACTTACAGTGTATAAGTAGCACTGAATAAATCAAAGTTCATCTAATTTGAATAATTTCTGCACGAGAAAAAACCCATACTATATGTGATGTATTCCATGTTACTAAACATTCATACAAAAATTTATTCAAATCAGAACTTTCATACAGAAGTTCTGTAGAAAAAAATGATTGCACTACTTTTGGTACAAAATGGCTGCTGGTGGCAATCTTGAATTTCGGACCACACCCAAAAACACTCGTTGTCATCCCACGGTGATAACAAAGGTACCCAAGAAGTTTCGTAAAGATCGGTTCATAAATACGGCCTCCAGCCTGAGCCGTATAGAAGTTGTGTACAAAAACCTGATTAGACCTAATTTCGGTACAAAATGGCCACTGGGAGCCATCTTGAATTTTGGACCGCACCCAAAAACACTCGTTCTCGTCCCAAGGTGATAACAAAGGTACCCAAGAAGTTTCGTGAAGATCGGTTCATAAATACAGCCTCTAGCCCGAGCCGTATTGACATGTGCACTTACTGTGTGCAAGTAGCACTGCAAAAATCAAGGTTCATCTAATTTGCATAATTTCTGCACGAGAAAAAACCCTGTATTATATGTGATGTATCCCATGGTACTAAACATTCACACAAAAAATTATTCAAATCAGCGCTTTCATATGGAAGTTCTGTGCAAAAATCTGATTGCACCTAATTTTGTACAAAATGGCTGCCATCGGCCATCTTGAACTTCAGATCGCACCCAAAAACACCCGTTCTCGTCCCACGGTAATACCAAAGGTACCCAAGAAGTTTCGTAAAGATCGGTTCATAAATACGGCCTCTAGCCCGAGCCGTATTGGCATTTGCACTTACAGTGCTGAAAGTAACACTAAATACATCAAAGTTAGTCTAATTTGCATAATTTACGCACGAGAAAAAAACTCGTATTATATATGATGTACCCCATGATACTAAACATTCATACAAAAAATTATTCAAATCAGCGCTTTCATATGGAAGTTCTGCGCAAAAATCTGATAGCAACTAATTTTGTACAAAATGGCTGCCAGTGGCCAACTTGAATTTCGGATAGGACCCCAAAACACTCGTTCTCGTCCCAGGGTCATAACAAAGGTACCCAAGAAGTTTCGTAAAGATTGGTTCATAATACGGCCTCTAGCCCGAGCCGTATTGAATTGTTGGCGGACAGACGGACAGACGGACGACTGGCCATGGCATAAGCTCAAATTTGGCTTCGCCAAAGTTGAGCTAAAAATAAAAATTGACTGGTGATTGTTGTAAGTAACGACAGCCCATGATTTCCGTTAAGATACGTAAAGTTTTAATAATAAAAAAACACACCCCAGTTTGCACCACTAGTAGTAGGAGAGGGTTGGATCGGCCCTCATTGGTCGGACCCCGGCCCGGACCCCGTAAGTGATGTCAGAGTCACGTGACCCAGTGGCGACATGTTGTGTTGTCATGGTAACCCGTGTGACCGGCCATCTTGTGACGTCATCCCCATAGTGATACGTGGTGTTAGTGCGCATGAGCAGCGCGTGTTGTTAGGGTGATACGTGTTTCCATCGGCCATTTTGTATACTGGAAGCCGCCATCTTGGTTTCTATGGTAACACGTGGTTGCTATGTTACCGAAAGGCTTCTAAAAGGATGAGGGTATGTTCGGAGGGTATGCTCCTCTGCAGAAGAGAAATTTCCTGATTCGTAGAATTACCCAAATAAACCCGACAAGTTGTACTATTTCGAACTGAATTATGAACAGATCCGAACACATCTACGGTTGAAATGTTCATAATTCAGTTCGGCCCAACCAGTTCATCTTCGTTCCTGTTTCGTCTGTTCAGTTTTATTCTTGCAGCAGTAGTTTAACTGTGTGTTACTAACCCCTTTCCATACCTTCGAGTGTTAAAAGGGATTCGATGGGATATGGCCATTAAATTCCGAAAAAAGGGGATTCCATAACCAGAGACGTTCTCCAAAAAGGGATTCAATGGGACGTGGCCATTGGATACAGAGGTGATGAGAATCGTATAGGACTTCGTTGTAATAAGGGTAGATAACTCTGCATAAAGATTATGGGGGATGAAGCAATCTGATTGGTTTGTTAGCGCCAGTAAAGTGAACTGATTGGGTGGTCGAGATAAATGAAAAAAAACAAGAGTACTCGGAATAGGGTCAGAACAAACAAGAACAGACCAGAAAAGCTAAATATAGTAACAATAAGCAAATCTGTTCCACGTGAGAGGCTCTTTTACTCTACTGGAGTATACTCCAGGACAAACGAACATGGTCTGGTAGACGAAAACTATTGCATACATAGATAGAAGCAGAGGATTCTGAAAGAATTCGAAATAGTACAATTTGTCGAGTTTATTTGGGTAATTCTGCTAATTGGGAAATTACTCTTGTACAAAGGAACATACCCTCCGAACATACCCTCATCCTATTAGAAGTCTCTGGGTAACTTAGCAACCACGTGTTGCCATAGAAACCAAGATGGCGGCCTCCAGTATACAAAATGGCCGTCGGAAACACTTATCACCCTAACAACACGCGCTGCTCATGCGCACTAACACCACGTATCACTACGGGGATGACGTCACAAGATGGCCGCTCAAGCGGGTTACCATGACAACACAACATGGCGCCACTAGGTCACGTGACTATGACGTCACTCACGGGGTCCGGGCCCGTGTTCTGTCAATGAGGGCCGATCCATCCCTCTCCTACTACACCAAAGTAATCATGCACGATTCAGGCGTATCAGAAGCAGTCCGCTAGGTGCCGAACCACTATTCCTGAAATTTTAATGACAATGTAGTAAAACTATAGTGGAGGGGGAGTTACGATCAATAAGAGAGGGCAATTACAGGCAATCGAACCCAGGCACGGTCGTATATCTCATATCTGACAATCTTATCCTTGTACTCGTTTATGGGGGGGGGGGGGGGGGGGGCTATGAGCCCGTTCGGGAGCACGATCGCTCATTCCGCTGACCCCTGAACTTTAATGGGCAAACCACTTAGTCGCGATCGCCACGGTGAGTACACGGTGGCGTTGTATACTAAGGTGCACTACGTCGATGGTGCATTTGCCTTCAACCGCTGCTAACTCTGCTACTGCTCGCTGGTTTACTCGACCCTTAAAACTGTCCGACTCCATATGACCCTGGCTGATGAAGGTGCCGTTAAAACTCAGTAAACAAACATGTATTTTTCCTTTCGGTTCAGTGACTTAATAGTATTAAAAGGGATATTTATGAAATTATTCACAAAAACAATCTATTTACACTAATATTGCATTTACCAGCGTTTCATTTCCTGAATTCGGACACAAATAATTAATTCTTCAAACTGTTGCTATTCCTCAACTTTCTAATACTGGCTAGTTTTTCAGCGTTATACATGAGAACTGATGAAAGTTTAGCTTAAGATATTTCCCCAAGTAAAGAAATTTGCCGAGTTCTCGATTTGCCGTCCTCTATTGTTTTCTAAGTTGGAGTCAGTGATGCATGTTGGTTGTTAAAACAACACTTTGTCGCCTGAGTGCTAGAATGTTCTATGTCCCCTATGGGACATAGAACATTCTAGCACTCAGGCGACGACTTGTTGTGGAAGTTTAAGACTGATTACTGTTATAGCCTAGTTCTAATAAATACAATAAATTAAACGAAGAAACCCCATTAATAAAGGTTTCGTTAAAATATACAGACATAAGGCCATAAAAAATCAATACCTAGATTATCATTGAAATCTAATTTTAAATTGGGACGAAAGGGAGGATTTTATTTCTTATTATTTATTTTCCGTGAAACAAACGGTGAGGCAAAAAATGAAAAAAATTAGTTATTGAGTAATTTTGTTTGCAAGTGTCGTCTGCTTTTCATGATAGGTAAAGGGTTGAACAATGCTGACCAGATATGGTCGTTAAGTTAGGTCAAGGGTTAACATAGAGTGTGTACTCGTATGTACAACTGAAATAACATGCTGCGTAATTTAGAACCCTAAACCCCTTCGGAATTCGATTAGATGCCACCACATCCCGGTGGTTCGATTTGATTGAAGATGGGCCGATTCGGAAACTTTCGAATCGTCGAGATGTTCTCAATATCCTACCAAGTATCTTCGCTTGAACTCTTCTTCTGTCATCAGGTCTCCCGCAAAGGAGAATTGATGGTAGAAGAAAAATCAAGAAGGTTCCGCCTTCGAAACTACGTTCGATTCCGTTTCTGGAACGTTTTCTACTTTTTCGGTTGAAAACAATACTTGAGTGGAGATTGACAATATTTGCTTTGTTCCACCGTCGTGAGAAGGTGAAATATCTACAAGCGAACAGCGGTGAGGTTCGCTTCGAGATTCCATTCGATTCGACTAGATTCGAAATTGTCTACCTGATTCGATTACAGATTCGGTTTCACTCGAAACGTAAGATTCACATTTATACAGCGTAATCTGCTGTATAAAGCGTCCAAAGCTCACATCGACAAGAGGGCAGAGAAAGATGACTGGAAACAATCACGCGTTGCATTAGTCAATGCTGACCTGGAGCAGTTGAACTTAAGATTCACTCGCTTGATACTTATAGTCGCATAAATAACATAATAGCATTTACATTATTGATTACCCGACACATAACAGTATTGTCCTTCTTCATTATCACTCGTCTCGAGGTGCCAAGTCTTTTAATTTATACATTTGCATAAACCATTAGTATCTTCTCTGCGCCAATACGACTAGAATTAATGGCCGGTTTTCATTACTTGTCTGCTCTATTCCTAAAACCAGCGATTATCTTTTATTGATACTCCAAATGACTCCGTTTTACAAGATGTGTGGTATTTACCAATGTCATTTTTCGACATTTTGTCTTTTTATTACTGTTAATCGTTATACCAGACTACCTCATTATGAGGACAATGAGACATTTCGAGGCTTTCGACTTGAGTCATGCTTTGTTGCAGTGGTTAACTCCTTTGCATGCAGCGGGTGGATATTCCTGCTCAGGACAGTATTTCTCTTGCCAATGAAATAAGTATAATTTTGGCACATTTAATCAAATTTTACTCTTGTAAACTGAATGAATTTTTTCACCAATAATTTCTCAAAGTTAAATTCAGATGAAGTTTTCATCAAATCTAGTCATGGCTGCTATGCAGCAGGCATGACTAGATTTGATGAAAAATATCCTGAAAATACTCAGCGGGTTCAGATTTATCCCTGTTTCCAAACGAACCTGATGTTGGAAGAAGAGTTCAAGAGAGGGTACTTGGTACAGAGGTACTAGACAGGGTTTTGAAAACATTTCGACTATTCGAAAATTTCCAAATCTGCGCCATTAGAATCGAATCGATCATTGGGACGACTTCGAATCGAGTTGAATTTATAAGCTTCGCAGGGACTTACAGTACAGCATCCGTGGAACGGTCAAAATCTATGCATGGGCAGTGTTGCCCGCGGGCGCTTTTCTTAATTAAACATCAGTAGTTTTCAGCAAATATTTAATGAAAGAATCACCGGGTCGCACCCGGTGCTTCTTTTCATTGAAAATGTGATGGCGATTCAAATGTTTTATGCCGGAGATTAACTGTTAACGATTGCGTTGAAATATTGCACACTCTTGGATTTTGACTTTTCCACAACGTCCGTACTGTAAGTCATAAGCTATCTCAAAGAGACAATGATAATTTGTCTCTAAACATCAGTAGTTTTCAGCAAATATTTAATGAAAGAATCACCGGGTCGCACCCGGTGCTTCTTTTCATTGAAAATGTGATGGCGATTCAAATGTTTTATGCCGGAGATTAACTGTTAACGATTGCGTTGAAATATTGCACACTCTTGGATTTTGACTTTTCCACAACGTCCGTACTGTAAGTCATAAGCTATCTCAAAGAGACAATGATAATTTGTCTCTAAACATCAGTAGTTTTCAGCAAATATTTAATGAAAGAATCACCGGGTCGCACCCGGTGCTTCTTTTCATTGAAAATGTGATGGCGATTCAAATGTTTTATGCCGGAGATTAACTGTTAACGATTGCGTTGAAATATTGCACACTCTTGGATTTTGACTTTTCCACAACGTCCGTACTGTAAGTCATAAGCTATCTCAAAGATACAATGATAATTTTTAGTTACTGAATAATATTTATTCAAGTGTTGTCCTCTCGTGTTAGGTGATGGGTTGAGTTGGAACTTCGTTAGGTGGCAGGTCTTAAGAACCCCATCAGCTGATTCTAGCAGCCTATCATATCACGAGTAACCCGTCTCTAAATCTTTACAGCCAGAACTAATTTATTCAAGAAATTTGGTTTATGAAAATTAAGTTGTCCCTTAATTTTGTTAGGAAAAGGTTTACACAAACTGATGAATTTTGTATTGAAGGGTTAAGCATGATAACTTAAAATGTCGATAAAACAATTTTCTGACCTTCAAACGTCCTGTTCCACATTCTCTTCGTGATTTCAGTCCCATTAGATATTGAAGAATTGGCTGTTAACGTCTCATTTAGCGCCAGTGCGTAGAGAATGACAGCATCGTGGAATGCTCCGACGAAACTATTCACCTGAAACGAACAAAACCGTATGAAATGTTTTAAATATTGGTCTTGATTGTTAAATTCTTTTGTACCGCTGTGATTTCTCCAAGCGGATCGCATCATACTGGTTCTTTATTCCATATTCTATGCCATGGAAAGTTAAACATTTATAGCCCTTCCGCCACTTTATTATCGGGAGCTATTTGTGACGTTCAGGGCAGTTAAACAATGAATGCTTCTAGTCGGTACAAAGTGGGAACAAGAAGTTGTCATTCTGAAAATCAAGATCAAAGAAATTCCACTCAAGTCAGTTAATGGAGAAAATTTTGTAAAATTGAAAGAAAAGTTTTACTAATATTATGAAAATTGTGTATCACAATTATGTTGATGAGGTTATCCAAAGTCCAACAGGCTAAAGCGATTGTGTGATTACAACTTCATTCACGAATACAATCATAAGGTATTCGCGTTGGAGGTTCCACCGGTCCTCTGATGACGTGAGCAAATGCCCAATTTTTAAATGACCTTTTCAATTAGAGGTCAAAAACGAAAAAACATCTAAGAACCAAACAATTTGCTTTGGGGGTACTCCAAAGCTTCAAAATTCGATTCGATTCGAAATCGTGTCGATAATTCGATTCGGGTTACGAATGTTCGAAAAATTGAGATGTTCCTACTAGTTATCTCTTCTCTGAACTCTTGTTCTATGCCGGTCTTCTGCACAGGAAACCTGGTGATTGAAAAAATGGTTCAAGAAGATCCGTTTCTGAAACTATATTAATTTCGGTTCTGTGATATTCCATATTTGTATTGATTCGCCAAAACAGAAAACGAGTCGCCGTGGAAACCCATACCGCATGGGTTGCGTCCAATAATTAAAAATACAATACCTGAGTGTAGATTGACAATATTTGCTGCCATCGTGGATACACGAGAGGTTTATTTACTTAACCCGTGATCGTTAAAAGTTGCCTTGAACAAGGCAACTTTTAACGATCACAAGTTTAGTAAATAAGCCTCTCGTGTTTCACGATGTAGGTTTTAGGCTATGGGTAGTATCTTATTGGAGCTTATACATTATTGTGGTGAGTTGACGGTAACATGGTCTGAGTATTGCGGCTCGGAGCATATGATTATAAGAATTTATTGATTAGATGTGATTTTCTTTCCCGAATTGCCGATTATCGAGCTCGGCTGATTGAAAGTCAGCTGATATGACGGCGATCTCGGTCGATATAAACCAAACTAGAGTTGCCCCCTTGATTCGTTACTAGGCGCAGCCATTTTGTTTACGGCGAAATCCTTTATCGTTTTTCGCGGAAAGCATCAGTAAGAAAAACTGGCATTACCAGACAAAAGGGAGTAGCTTTTGTATGGTGACGAATTCTAGTATACAAAAAAACAACGAACTTATCAAGGATGCAAAATATAGCATTGGGTGATAATCTTGTTTCTGAAGTTCAACCGATTCACCATTTTTAATGCATCGACTGTTACTTAAGTATCCACATATACCTACGTAACAGTTATACCTATAGTCCCAAACATTCTCGTATCAATCGTTCAGCGCTTCAATATAAATCTGACTGTATTTTTATTTACACTTGTTCTTGTAACAGATGCACACTTCGGGGGAATCCCCCGATGCGCATGAATACGATAAAAAAAAATACCAAGAATGCGATAAAAAACAAGAGGCCCCAGGGGGCCTGCGGGCGCTCACCTGACATGGTAGTCTAAATATCAAACTAGGGACTTGAATAAGCTGCATACGCCCCTCCTAAGAAAACCGGATTTTGGTCCAAAATTTTCGAAGTCCCAGCCGGACCCCAAATTTTCAGTGTAAAAAAAAAAAATTTTTTTTGTCTTAAAATTGACCGAAACTCATAAAAAACAAAAAAATTTTTCCGGATTTTGGTCCAAAAATTTCCAAGTCCCACCCGGACCCCAAATTTTCAGTGTCAAAAAAAAAAAAAAATTTTTGTCTTAAAATTGACCGAAACGCATAAAAAACAAAAAAAAATGTCCGGATTTTGGTCCAAAATTTATAAGTCCGCAACGGGACCCCAAATTTTCAGTCTAAATATGAACCCAGGGACTTGGCTTGAACAAACTTGAATCTCACCCCCCTAAGGATGCTGCATACCAAATATCAAAAGATTCTTATTGGTAGATCTGAAGAAGATTTTTTAAAAATACTCCTCATACTGCACTAATTTAAACATTTGGGCTCCCATAGAGAGCCCAAATATCGACCCAGGGAATTGATTTCAATAAACATGTGAAACATTCTTCCAAAGATGTCATATGTGAAATTTGAAAGCTTTTGGAGCAGTGGTTTGGGAGAAAAGTAGTCTTATATGTATTTCCCATTACCCACAGTGTTAAAAACGGCTGACTCGACACTTTTTCAAAGTCCCCAAAAAGTACCCCATGATAAAACCGATGGCAATTTTGTTTGGTCCTGAGGAAGCTTCACAACAAATAAGAACTCTCAGTGTCGTGTAGTTTTGGAGATATGGGCGTTTTAATTTTTTTTAATTTTTAGCTCCTGCGGTTCCCATGGGGCGACGAGAAATTTTGTTTTTGCATAAATTAAGTACTTATGACCCAATAAGCCCTCATATCAAATTTGGTCCAAATTTGCCTCTCGGTTTGGAAAATAGAAATTTTGGGAGGGGTAAATATTCTTGCCCCTCCCATTACGACGTCAACTATAGCCCCACAAACGTCTCTTGAACAAATCTGAGTCTACACCTCAAAAGGAAGCTGCACACCACATATCAAGTCTCTACTACTGCTGGTTCATGAGAAGAAGATTTTTTTAAGATTTCAGCTTACCATTTGGGTGTGGCCCTACCAATGGACGAGGTAACTTGATTTGAACAAAATCAAATTGCGATGTCATAACAAACTATTATCTCAAATATCAATTAAATTGGTTGAGCGGTTTGGAAGAAGAAGACGCAAACACTATGTTCACGGACGCCGGACGCCGGACGCCGGACGGTGAGTGATCACTGAAGGTCTCCTGACTGAAAGTCAGGTGAGCTAAAAACACGGACCGCCGTTAGGCGCACCCATTCCAGCTCGGAGTAAAGTACTATCTGCGTCCGGAACAGCTAATTATGCGAATTCGAACGCACCCGTAAATAATCCGTCATACTACAGTATCACGGAATCGGATTCTACACTGTGGATTTTTCCGGGGACCAGAAAAAGTTCGCCAAACAGTAGTGATATTTAGCGGTTAAATTACATAGTTATAGAATAAAAACATTTATCCCACTCAGGAAATAATAACACTGCATTGTTTTCCGGAATTCCATGTCACTCTTCAAACTATTGATGTTGCTAAGCTAAAAACAGGTATCCTCTATTTACCGAACCTTTTGTGTAGAAGTACACATTCGAATAAAATATGCCAGCAGTGCATTTAATGTTAGTGGCAACGCATTGTTTGCAAATTGCATTAAGTGGCACTGTCTGCCTAGACGAGACAACGTAGATAGTAGCTTTATGTTTTTGTACAGTGTTTGATGACAGCATTGTACAATACTATACAATATTATGCCCTCAACCCCGTTCACTACTAATAGATTGCAAAGTGCCTCCTTATCAATAGGTGTATTGCAATTTTATAATAATTTAAAAATAGATTCATCGTTTGTACTTGGAAGTCTCACATTGTTTACCCCTTTGGTAGCTGGCAGTTTCCATCAAGTTACATCATACCGCTATCTGCTTGCATGGATGTTTTGCATTAATTTCTTATCTATCCAAATCTGGGCTACTTGAGGAAGTTTCATTACTGTCGAATCCAAGTCCGAGCACGTGTTATGAAGAATAAAAGTTTTTGAAAGTTTGAAATCGGTTCTTTAGGAGATATTCGTTCCCTCACTTGTGACTTTATAAGATTTGTCTAAAACATTCGTTTAACTGTTTAGAGAAGTACACATAAATTACAAAAGAGCTGGTTTATGTTGTCGATTAAGCAGTGCGGTGTCTGAATCAGGCCTCATTTTGGGTTAGCGGCCGAAACGTTTATGGCCTTTTGACGGAGCCGACACGCAAGGGGACTATAGTATAGTATCAAATATTACTGTAGGTTTCTCATAGCTGACTTTCAGTATCCATGAGTTTTATTAAAGATTTATAAGAAAAGGTGAAATTTTCCTCAATTATTTTCCCCGCTATATGATCGAGGCTGCCAGCAATTTCGAGACGCCACAATGCACAAGCACGTCAAAAAGATATGGAACGTTGCCGATATCCACTATACAAGCCAATGTTACTTTGGTTGGAGCATGCCCCGTCAGGGCGTGTCAACTCTATCGTGCGCGAGTGATATGGTAGTATAGCATGGATATTCCGTACCAATGTTGATGTACCGTTAGCGAATAGTACTATTAAATCGGCTAGATATCACTATCTGACCACTATGCCTACATGTTGCGATGTTATAGAATTTTTAGAATATTGTCGAGATCTTTACCCCTTTACCTAACAAATCGGCCGCACCTGCCCGCGTAATATACAAATTCAGCAGCAGTTTTTTTAAAGTATTTCAACAAAACCTTATCATGTTACCCCCAATATGGCGTCACATGATGTGGTTTGATGAATTTTGTGGGAAATATTTAAAAAAAAAATAGAATTTAAAATAATAAATTTTGATATCGTCCGCTTTGGGTTAAGGGGTGAGAGTTCGCGGTCATTGCCACTTCCGTAGTTCTGAATAAGTGGCTGGTGAAGACTAAATTTCAGTGGGGGCCCATAACCAGATCTGGTAGACTACTTTAACAATCCCTGGTTGTGTCTTAAATTTCTTGTGAAGTCTTGTTTTAGTAAAACAATTATGCCTTTTTCTCAGGCAGGAAAGATAAAGGAAACCGTAGTACAGATATATACAAATTGTTTACATAAGCATTTTTTTTGACAAGCATACTATAAACATTGCACGGCTTGGAGTTGACTATGTCAAAATGGTATATATATAGTCCTCGCCGGAGGCGCACGGATTATTCTTCCCCGAGAATTACCATTTTGGCAGAACCAACGACATGCTGTGCAATAATTATAATACTCTATTGAACATACAGAGGAAGAATCCTGCTACGCATCAGGATTCCAATGCAAAGGACACTGCCTTTCGTCAAGGATCTTGCCCAAAGCGAGCAATTTCCTACATGGACCTACATATATCGAAACAGAATCCCGAAAAAATCATTTAAAAGGGAGCATTGTTTTTCCGTCAGTCGAACATCCTAGAATTTCCGCGGCTATTTTTTAGGAAGTGTATAGGGCACGAGAATATATAGGAACCTGCGAACGGTTCGAGGTTCGATTTGGCTCGAAACCGGAGCTATAATTCGATTCGACTCGAATTCAATCACTGTGGTTCGACATTTTCGAACCCAAGCCCATCTCATTTAATCCTTTACCCAACGTAACGGTCAAAAACTGGCCAAAGCTATTTACAAAAATCACCATACAATTTTAATTATTTTTTTTCATTTTTTGTCCCCAAAACATAGCTTATGAACCCTCAATGGAACGAGCCGGTCGTGCTCGTTCCAATGAGGGGCCATAAGCTATGGTTTGAGGATAAAAAATGAAAATTAAAAAAGTTATTCGAGAATTTTGTTTGCAAGTGTAGTTTGTTTTTCGTGTTAGGTAAAGGGTTAAAGGACGTGTACATCCGTCATATTCGACATGAAGAACGTTAACTCTTAACTCGCTGGATATTTCCAAAATATTTGTTATCAAATCTTACAGCAGCCATGACTAGATTTGATGAAAAATTCAACTAAATTTAATACAAAAAATCATTGGTGAAAGCTTACAGAGGGAAAATATGTCTTAATGTGCAAAAATTATTCTTATCTTAGTGGTAGGAGAAACCCTGTCCAGGGCAGGATTATCTGCCAGCAACATGCAGGGAGTAAATATGTTCGAAATACCCGCAGCTTTCATGATAGAAAATAACGTTCACTTAATTACTTGCTATTTCTGTCCTGAAAGGGTCATCGAGACATAAACAGAGAACGTTCTATAGCCAAAAAAAACCCAACATATTACATTGTGCTTTCAAAATTTTACAGTTTTCACAACAATTCCAACAGTTTTGAGCTCGTGTAATTTAAACCGTCACCGCGTATAGTAATACATCTTCCTACCACAGTATCATTCTACTGACTGACTTGTATCAGGATTCGAGATTAGATTCGATTCGAAACCTTAGCAGAGATTCGATTCGTGATTCGATTCTAGCCGAAATCGGATGTTCGCGGTCCATATGAGAATAGTATCCGATTATTTTTAGAACCCCGGATAGATAAAACTATCGGAAACAGTCAAGTGCATCTCAGCCAATCAGAGGAAGGGGGAGTCACATAAGAGATAATATTACGAAAAAGAGTATTATATAGAAAAGAGAAGCATACAAGGAGTAATTGCCGTTGACACGTTTTTCAACACATGGAATCAAACCTGATTCCACTTGTAGCTGGTGGGAGATGGGTGGAAAAACAGCAACCGAGAATTCCAAAGTACCAAGAAATAATTTCAGGAAAATCGAAACCACTGCGATGGTTTGGGACTTTCTTGTGATAGCAGCTTCGCAAACAGACAACACATCCATCCTTTTTAACTGGCGATGGGAGAATATTTTCGGGCGAAAATCTTTCTACCATATTACATATTTCTTGTGCTGATATCTATGTCTGCGTACTGAGGACATTAATGCACAGAAGAGACAGAAGACTGGAAATATTAGATAAAAAAGTTGGTACAGACCTCTTCCTCTCCGTATGTGAAATTGTTATTTTTCAGTTTTGCTCGTCGTTTCACTTCTTCTGAGAACTTTCTATACTCCGGGCTCGTCGGTTTTCGAAGGGTAACTGTCATGAGCGCTTCATATGCTTTCCTGGCCTCTTCGTTCTTCTCAGGGGGATCATTTTCTCTATACCATGGCATCTCGCTTTCGTCCTTACTGAAAAGGGACGGCAATTGTCAACAAAACCTCACAACAACATACAACAGTCTGTGAACACAGACGTGGATTTGTGGAAAGGGGTTGTTGTGGCCATCACCAGTGATGTTGTCAGAAATATGTAATGATGGTCTAGCAGTTTGACCTTATTTAGACACTGAAAGTATTATCTACAGGACATCAGTTAAACGGGGAAATAAATAAAGTGTATGTTTAAAACCCTCTTTGCATACCTGATTAATCAGTTTCCCACCCCTGTCTAAGCATTGGGAGGGGCAGACCCTTGGAATTTCGACAAGGGCAAGGACACTCCGCGATGCTTGGTATGGTTAATATCTATCTTAAATGCTATGGTCGTGGCCCCCAGCCCCACAAATATACAACATCACCCCTCACCGATTGTGTTCCAAAAAAACGTTGTACCTTCAGCTGATTTAATCTTCAAACATGAAAATGATGCTACCTAATCAACTAGAAATAAAATGCCATGAGCTTCTTAAGCTCGCCAAACATTATAAATGAGAACAAATAACAAAATAACATTTCTCAATAATGTGGAGCTAACATCTCGTCAAAATATACGCGGTTTTGTTTCGACTGTTATGTCTATGAGGAGAAAAGCGACGGGGAAGATGGGACTGAAGATGAATATAGTAATGTACAGTGTAACTGGTAAAGTGCTAAGTTATTTTTGGTTCTGAAATTTTTTTGTGTGAGTCTTTGCCTTGTACAATGTATGGGAGAGTGCATAGAGGCACTCTCCCATCAATTGTAACAAGGCGAGACCTAAGGATAATAGGAAGCACCCTCCACGGAGTATAAATCCTTTAAATTGAGGTACCAGCACTGCAGAACAAATCCCACATAGGGCTGCACGGTATATCGATAAACCGATATATACCGATATTCACACCAAAATCGATTGAATACCGGTGTAATTACAAAAATATCGGTTTATCGTCATTATTTATTTACCCATAATTTAATTTTCAAGATGCCTTGAGTTTTTTAACTGTAGCCGCGAATGAATAATATTGTCCCTTTACCCAAGGAATCGTCTGCATGTGCCCACGAAATATACAAATTCCCCAGTTGAAAAAAATAATTTTAAAAAATTTCATCTAAACTATACCATGTGACCCCCATTGGAACGAGCTCGTTGAGCTCGTTCCAATGAGGGGTCACATGATATTGTTCTGTAGAAGTTTGGGGGAAAATCAAGTGATGCCTCAAGTCTCGATTGTGGTACATATGTTCATATATCTGAGCAGTTTTCGATATACCGGTATACCGCGGTATGCTTTTGAATACCGATACCGGTATTCAGTTTCAAATATCGTGCAGCCCTGATCCCACATGTGGATTTCCAGCACTCTACCAGTTAAAATGGCGAAAATTTATAATTGCTGTAAAATGAATGTTCTGATTTGCAAAATATTTCCAGAACAGTCTCAATACGACTGCAACAATTCTATGACGAATAATAGACATAAGCCATCATCTAGCATCCGCCTCGTCCATGTTTAGTTTGATGAAAAGTATTAAAATAAGCATATAATAATAATAACACTTTGGCCGGCCACTGATTTGTCGCGGTTCTCGTATGAGAAGGCCTTGGTTACCCCTGTTCTACCAACTGCGTCCCTATTCCCACGCTTCTTCTCTCCTCCCAACACTCGGAGACGAACTGCGTGATGACATCCCTTGCCCTATTCTTCCCAATCTCTCCGATTAGAATATGAACCCTCTCCTTGGAGTCGCCCCCTAACCAAGTCCTTTCTTCATTCTTCCATTCCACTTCCCCATTATACTCCCAGTGAATCTTGTTCTTTTAGACTGGTATTTTGGGCATTCTAGAAGAAAGTGTTCCAGGGTCTCCACCACGCCCAAATTACACATCTGGCAATCCTTTTCACTGTTTTCCCAATTTCCCCCCTCAGCTCCAGGGACCGCGACTTCAGCTTGAATAATAGTAACCCCCCCCCCCCCAAAGGTGCCATCAGGGTACTCTTCAAAAACAGGCTTCTCTTTATCACGCAGGCCACCCAAAGATCTCTGATTTGACCCCCTCTCGCCAATTACGGTTACAGTCCTCCATGACCCTTTCGCTGACGATCTTTTTACCCTGGTTTGCCCCAACATCTAGGTCCGAGATCTCCATTGAGTAGTTCTCTACTAGCTCCCTGACTTGGACCATCCACCCCGTCTTGATATTTGAGTTGAAAGTTCTCAGGAACATTACTTTACACCATCGGCTATCCGGGATATTTACTAAATAATTAAGATAACCGAGTTTCAATAGGTATGTCCTGTCGTTGATCCTCATCCACCCAAGCTCACCCCTGTTTGCTTCTAGCGTTGCGGCATTACTCGACCCTGTTATCCATCGGCCTGCATCGTTCTGCAGGATTTCTAAGCTCTTAACAGCCGTCTGGTTTAGGGGTACAACTTCCGTACCGTATGTTATACTTGGCAGACCCACCATTTCCCAAATGGTTTCTCCCTAAAAGTTTCATTTGGTTAAGGATTCGCTTCCCCGTCAGAATCAATTTATTTGTGTGGTTTCGGTGGATGCCTCTTCCTGTGATGTTTATATTTACCCCCAAATACTCGTAGTCAATAGTCTCTCCTACACTAAGAAGTTTGCTGCTACCTTCCGGAATGCAGAACTCCCCCAGTCTCCATATAGTAAGTAGATGATAGATAAGACACTTCAAGAGCTAATTGTGTGTGAATTACAACGGTCAATGTTTCATTGTTGGTTTATCGCTAGAACGAGTTGAGTGTCCATACCGCAACAGGACCTGAATACATTTCTTGCAGTCCTAGCTGTAAACCAATCACAAAGACATTCAAGAAGATCTTTTGTTCTGTGATGGTATGGTAGTTTCTCGCATGGGGTGTTAAGAGCCCTGCAATGTGATATCATTCACACACTCGCTAACCAACTTAGAAATCTGAATAATCGTGTATGGTTTTGCACTTTCCAAAATTTAGACAAAACATGAATAAAACGCATAGCGAGGCTCGGTTGCTAGGTTTTGACCATCCCTCTGGTTGAAGAATTTGTACCGCCAACAAGCAGAACTCTTCTCCACCCTTGTTGTCATAAAGCTAGTAAGGCAAGGCACTTTGCTCAAGACACTACACCGCGGGATCGAACTACCTGTCTCTTGATCAGAAGTCCGGCGATTACGTGTTACCTTATCTAGTTTGCAAAGGCCCACGCTTGGGCAGCAATATTTGCGTTTACATACGATATGACCGCAAGGTGTTTCACCACAGTAACTGGAATCCAACATGCTAAACCTCCCATCACCGTACTCTGTTGTAAGAATTAGCCATGGTGGTCGCGGAAATGATCGTTGGTGGAAGGAGGGCGGTGCCATGGTAAAGTGGCGGAAATATTAGTCAAGCGAGTTTATAGTTATTGAACACAGGACTTCTTAGAAGTTTGTGGATCTATATAGTCGCGACACAATTTCTTGTCGATTAACCCTTTACCTAACATGAAAAGCAGACGACACTTCCCAAAAAAATTCTTGAATAACTAATTTTTTTCATTTTTTGTCTCAAAAACATAGGTTATGACCCCTCGTTGGAACGAGCTCGACGAGCTCGTTCCAACGAGGGGTCATAACCTATGTTTTTGAGACAAAAAATGAAAATATTTTGAAAATTAATTGGCGATTTTTGAGAAAATCGCTGGCCGGTTTTGGCCGTTACGTTGGGTAAAGGGTTAACAGGTCCCGTGCCGGTATTCCAAATTGACCATGCGCCCCCCCCCCCCAACAGCACTAATTGGATTATTTGTGTTTTTATTTATTGGTGGCCAATGCCACATATGTGTGCACAGTGGATAATCTTTCATGGCCCCGAGTATTCAACAGACCTCTATTTGTATGACGACGGAATGTGCCACATGAATCCAAGTATCAGATCTACAGTACAATCGCCCTAGATTGGACACAACCCATGCGTGGGCAGTGATGTCCACGTATGCATTTACCAGGTAATAAATAGAGGATATCTAGTGTTTTTGAGTGGATACCGAAAATTATCTCACTCGTGACTGAGGCAAATGTTTATTTTTCGCGAGCGCTTACACTCACAAACACTAGATTTTCTTTTTATTATATGCTTTTTATAAGAATCTGCCCATTCCTACCGATAATTTCACTCGTTTCAACCTTGAATTGATGCATGGAAGTAAACAGCTGATGCGCATGGATGCGCGGAAGGGATTTGATCGATACTCGGAACTCGCAGCGTCTTGCGATCTAATTCAGCTGGCGGGTTTCATGCATCAATTCAAGGTGAATACGTGTTGAATTATTGCTGGAAATGATCAGTATCCACTCAAAAACACTAGATTTTCTTTTCATTATACGTTTTGAGAACAAATTGATTGATCATTTCCAGTGATAATGTGACTCGTATTCACCTTGAAATGATGCTTTGAAAGCCGCCATTATGATTCATACCGTGAAAGTGAAAATTTCTATATCTTCACAGTGGGGGATACGATTTCTATCTTTCCGCAACTTTTTCGATAATCTATCGTATAGTAATTAATGAAGCACCTAGTGGGACCCGGTGCTTCATTAATTAAATGTTTGATGATTATTCCTGCTATTAGTGTTTGGAATCTAATATTATTGCGTCCGTGGAAATATTGCCCACCCGTGGAAAGTAACTAGTCTACAACGGCCTACGTACTGTATTCATGTAAGAAAGTATACATTTACTAACTAGATCAAATCGATACCTGCGACACCAATACAGACGTAAATGTCCCGACTGAGAAATTATTGTAGATGTCACAGCGGCGTCCAAACCCTTCATTGCGACGCTAAGGAATTGATGACAAAGCATATGCGTTGCAATTATTGCTTTCGAATTCTCTCGCAATATAATGTTAAACATGACTCGCCAAGAGTATGAATATTATTACATGCATACAATTTTACGACCAGAGGATTCCCAGTATAATTATTATTGCAGAGATTATAACCGATCAAAACAGTAAATTCATATACATATGAACGACAATAATTTCCATATGTTTTGTCGCGTAAAACTAGATAGGAGGTAACCTTGTCTTGTACGATAAATTATATGAACTTTCACAAAAAGCATTCCTGGTTTTGCAGCTATAAAATCATGCACGCATTGCTATACACTCGACTTGTGTGCCAGAGAATCAGAAGAATGTGGTGAGGTGACTGTCTGAAAACATAACGTCAGAGGCGCTTACTGGATCAAAAGATTTCGGATGATAAATACTCTGCGATTATGTTTAATGTACAATGTATTTGCACAGGTCGTCACTGAGTGCTAGAATGTTCTATGTCCCATATGGGACATAGAACATTCTAGCACACAGGCAACGAGATCAGCATGCCTCATCCCCACAAGTTTAGCATGGCGATAGGATCGACCAAGCTCTCAAGCCTCCAGTCAAATTCTGAAACGAATCTGACATTGTTATGGCCTGGAACCTGTCTGTCCCTAAATAGTCCACCGTCTATTTTCAGATTCAGTCTGATGAAATATTTCTAAAACGTTCACGTTTCCGACCAACTGAAATATTTCACCTGATTGAATTGAAATATACAGTAAACTTTTTGTTTTCTTTGAATCAATGCAAGACTGTTTAGCACATTGGTTCGAGTACCTGGGTTCTGAAGGAGAAGCGACAGGCGAAAAGAAAAAGGAAATTGAACCTCACGAGTGCATATGGTGTCCAATAGCTGAAATTTTACACTTGTGTTTATTTTTCAAAATAATTCAGAGTGAAAGCCCGCACCGTAAGAGTATTTTGTTGTGAATCTTCCAATACCACAATAAAAAGTTTGGGGTACGCTATTTGATTGACAATATTTTACTCTAAACAAGCAGGATGAAAAGTACAGAAAAAACAAAGATTACACAAAATTAACAAAGGTAGCGAAGTGGAAAAGTAAGTAGGCCGATGCTCATGTAAGCTGTCCCCACCTTTCGAATTAAACGTTGGAGTCCGGACGACAGAAGATCACTTTTTTGTCTTACTATAAAATGGTAATCTGAGAGGTGAGGTTGCATTTTGTAATAACAGAGTTTTATGCTTTTTGGGTGGTGAATGTTGTAATAGGAGGTAGAGGTTGCAGTAGTTCAACTGGTCGAGTATATACTGCAACTACCAGGCTCCTACGGGGTGGACTGGAGGGAATCAATTGTAATAGCTTCATTATGTATCAATAAGATTTAACTAGCCTCGTATTTTAAAGTAAAATGTGTGGGCATTGTCCTGTCACGATCCAACGGGGATTGCCAGGGGGCAATCCCCAATGAATCCCAACAGGACACTTATTTCCAGCAGATTCTTGGGAGTCTGTGACTCGAGGTGCTTGATGAAGAACGCCTTTGTTGGTATGCCCACACCACAAGTCACCGCTAAAATAGATTGGCTCCCGACCAAGAAGTGCAATCAGCTAGGGATCCAGGCGAGTATTCCATTTGGATCATAGATGCTGAGCGTATATTGAATACGTCACTGGTTCGGGTCTGCGAACTACTATGACTGTCAACCGAATCTACGAGTTGCCTCAATATATTTATAAAGGCTGAGAAAGATAGCACAGTTGGTTTGTACATTGTAATTGGCATTGCCGTACAGAAGAGTTTCCACGTTAATGGCGTAAGACAGTTGATGTAGCGTTTCCCTTCTTATGTCTGAATAAAAAGGATAGTTAAAGAAATAACGATGAATTGTTTCACGCTCCACATTGCCGAGCTGATGATGAAATTATTGAACAGGTGGTGAATAAGGTTGCTACAACCCAGACGAAGTCTACAGTGATATATATGAGTCTGACGTGACTTGTGAGCATAAACAACCATTACGCAATTTATTCTGATTGGGTAACTATTGAGATTTATAAGCTGGAAATTCCATCATTTGTATCGAGTCCCGTTATTTTCTTCACGTTCAAAACATGTTGACAAAATACGAATGACTTGATTGTATAATGAACAAAAGTGTGGGCGCCTCATTAGTCAGCAGGTATGTTGTGATAGCTGTTCGATACTCGTAACGTTCCTTTGGAACAATAATGAAATAGAGGACTGAATAAACTGAACAAATGACACACTGATGACCGCTGATATAATATTGAGCTCATTTCCTTGAGTAACTGAGAATTTATTTATTTATTTATTGGGGTTTTAACGACACATTAACAGCCAGGGTCATATCATGTCCGTGACAGTTTTATGGGTGGAGGGGGCCGGAGTACCCGGAGAGAACCACCGAGCAAAGACGAGCAGCTGCCAGCTCTCCAACATCGTAACTCAACTCTGCACCGCGGCACAGGCAGGGTTAGATTGGTTGAAGACATGCGCACCATCGACGTGCAGCACGCCTTAGTACACAGCGTCATCGTGCCCCCATGTGGGCAATTGGAGTTAAGTGCCTTGCCCAAGGACACAACGTGGGAGCGCGAATCAGTCACTGAAATGGTCACCCATCCAGCTACTAGCCGCGCTCGACGTTGCTTAACTTCGGTGATCTGACGAGAACCGGTTACCGCTACGCCACCGCGCCCCTGATTAACTGAGAAACAAAGAATCGGTGTTTAAAGATGGGGAAACTTGCAATTACGACTTCCGCTGATTTGAATTTTATCCACTGTACGAACAAAGACTTGACTTTTCAACGGTTAATGACGAAAAAATCAATCAATGCAATGCGATGGACGTAGTAAATGATGCTGCATTTAATAATTATTAATAACACTGATATTTTCCCTCTGAAAGGTTTTCACTGATGGTACATGTACTAGCTAATTTCACATCGCTTAACTCTTTTTCCGCTACAGTAAGACTTAACTGTCCACTACAAAAAAATTGTATTACCTAATATGGTGTGCTACAAGTTCCTAAAAATACAGCCCTTTAACCCTTTATCCACCGTACAGGCTATCAAAATTTGTTATTTTTATTAATTTTGTTTTCAAAATTTCAATAAAAACATGCCATGTAATTCCCTCATTGGAATGAGCTCGTTCGAGCTCGTTCCAATGAGGGATCACATGATATGGTTTTGTTGAAATTTTTTAACCATTTTTTCTTTGAGCTGCTCAGTTTGTACATTTCACGGGCGAATACGGCCGACTCACTAGATAAAGTGATAAAGAGAAGAAGTCATCTTCACGACGGTGTATTTATGTTAGATTTATTGAAATTTTCATCACATCAAGTCATGGCTGCTTTGTAGCAGCCACGACTTGATTTTATAAAAACTCAAGAAAATACTTAGCAGTTAAAGGGTTAATATTTATTTATTTATCGGGGTTTAACGAAACTTTCGACAGCCAGAGTCACGTCGTGTCGGACAGTTTCACGGGTGGAGGAAGCCGGAGTACCCGGAGAGAACCACCGAGCAACGGCGACCAACTGACTGGCTCCCCAATGTACTAACTACACACAAGCAGGGTTAGCATTAGTTGAAGACAAGTGCACCATCAACGTGCAGTACGCCTTAGTGCACAACGCCACCGCGCCCCACGTAGGCAATCGGGATTAAGTGTCGAGCCCAATGACACAATGAGGTTGCCGCAGGTGGTATTCGAACCTTGCAGCCTGCCTCTCTACCAACTGAGCCACCAGGTTCCCGTTAAAGGGTTAATGCCACATACTGGATATTCATTATTCCCTTTCGGTTTCAGCTCACATCAAGCGAAAACAAATGTTTTATACAGAAATGTGGTAATGAAATAATGATAAGATTGACGGAAAAAGATTAAAGATCCTCTGTATAAAATTACACTCGATAATATACCAAGAGAAGAGTTGAGATCTTGTAAAAGGGCACTTCAGATGACGCTCGATGAATATTTTTCTGAGAATTCAAAGAGTTACCAGGAAAGATTTTTTAGTAGAGTCCACGAATACAAATATCTCATTTCCCCTTTTTATCCACAAAATCTCTCGCACTGAACATGTCTCGAGACATAAGGTTTTATAATGCATCTTGTTTTACAGTACGTGGAGTGTTAATTTCCTAAAATATCTTTTAGCAACTTTCTGGGTTTTCTGTTCATTGAGAGTCCCATATATATATACTATTCAAAGAAAGTAGGAGATATTTGATAAAAGTGAAATATATGAAGAAATATATTTATATTTTCATCTAAAAGACAGTTGAGGAATTGCATGTGACATACGGTAAATGATTTCAGCGATAGTTGGGTGTCTGACAAGCACACATTCCACGCACTGAGCTATGGAAGACATGGGCGGTCAGTCAGAGAATTTACCACATTCAGTCCAAGACCTCAATACCTTGTAAGTCCTCCTCGGTTCGCGAGGCAAGCGCGGATCCGACGTGGATCCTCACCAAACGTCCAATATCAGCTTGACTGATGTTATTCCATCCTTCCTGCAGTGCAGCTGCGAGTTCCTGGACATTGGAAGGGGGCTGTTGGCGTTGTCGTAGGTGCCTGCCAAGCATATCCCAGAAGTGCTCGATTGGTGAATGGTCTGGGCTTAGTGCAGACCAAAGGCAGTGTAGTGATGCTCTGCTCCTGGAGGAACTCTATAGTGACACGGGCCCTGTGTCCTCTTGCATTGTCATCTTGGAAAATTAATCGACGGCCGTGACGTTGCACAAATGGCAGCACATGAACTGCTAACATGTTGTCACAGTAGTACTGCCCTGTGACACGCCCTTGGATGACATGTAATGATATGCTGCTTGTCATGGTTATGCCTCCCCACACCACAACCGATCCATCACCAAAACGATCGTGCTGCCTAAAGGTTACGTCATGGTATCGTTCGTTCCGCCGCCGCCACACTCTGTTTTGCCTGTCGTGGAAGTCGAGAGTGAACATCGATTCATCGAAAAACATGACGTTGCTCCACCGACGATTGCCCCAGCGCTGTCGTGCTCCACACCAATTATGCCTTGCTGCGATGTGACGTTCAGTCAAACGTGGAATTATTCGAGGTCGTTAAGCGTACAAATTCCAGCTGTGTAGACGATTTCCGAGATTCGGACCACTGACTTGCGCATCTGTCGCTCGGTGCAGCTGCTATCCAATTTCTGAGGCACTTTGATGGCGGTTACGTAATGCTGTGGTTCGGATGAAACGATCCGAGTTAGCAGTTGTCGCCCTTGGACGACCTGACAGACGTCTGTCATCAACATTGCCTGTCTGGCGGTAGCGTGACCACAACCTGCTAATCACCGATTGAGTAACGTTGAGAATTTGAGCCACTGCAAACTGTCTGTTGCCAGCTTCCAACATGCAAACGGCACGTAAACGTTCGTCACGTGTCAGTCTTCGCATACCTCAAAGTTATGTTTCGACCAGAAACTATTGATGAACGAGTTTATACCAAGAAAACAGCGATGCGACCTCCGAAAAAGCTCGTCCAGTACAAATTAAAATTTCAAAACGTTCCCAATAGACATTAACGCGGCGCTCGTGCGAAAAACCTGCACGAAGTTTTCGTGGGCCGATGACATTCATGATCCACACTAAACTTTGTAACATATTAATGTGTCCAATCACGCGTATCCAATACCATTTTCCGAAAATATCAACATCAGTTTGGATATCCCCTACTGTTTTGAATAGTATATATGAAAAAACACACTAATGTTAAGTGATACGCATTGCTAGAAAATTAAAACTATTTAGGCGTGATGGTGAGCTGCTTGGTCACACTGTTTTGTCCATAACATAAGATTCTTCTTCTTTGCTAGTAAACTAAACAAAGTGGTACTTTACCAATTACACATCGACCATATAATTTGGTGTGCCAGGTTTAATGTATTTTAGAAACTTATGTGTTGTACCTTCCTCAGATCTCGCACCCATACAATGAAACTGGAATTACTATTTTGTCAAAAGGATTAGGATGTCAAAAGGATTAGGCTGATAGTCTAATGGAAATCCCAAAATGTGTATATTGATTAAGATGCCAAACATTTCTCTTGAGTCCTGATCACACAACTCAAGCGTACCTGATATCAGATGTTTTCAAATACAGTTTTATTTAGTTTCAAAACAACTTTTGAATGGTTGGACACGACAACCTCTTTAACAGTACTAAAATTAAATCTCCATTATGCACTGTATTCTATAAACACATCAAATAAGTTTTGTACAGGGCTGGGGGGAGTTAAAATTTTCCTCAACACGTTAACGTGTTAAATAATTCTGCGTTAACGAGTTAAATGACGTTAAATGTTAAAATGAACAAAATTTTAATAACTTCGGCCATTTTTATTAGGTACAGTTCGTCTCTTGAGTTCCAATGTGTTCTATGTGCCTGCAGGCACATAGAGAACACACTGGAACTCATGAGACGAGTAATTAATATAGTTCTCGCAGGTTATCGTAAATTCTAGCATTCAGCGATGTTTTCATTTAAGAATACAATCGCTGCGGCTGTATCCATGGAAAAAGACATCCGCCGTTGCTCGAATACCAGTTCTTACATGGAAGATAGGAGTTCAGATGAAGCTGATATTGCTGTATCGCCAAATATCGGCGGACCAACTTCAACAACATTGGTAGGAGGGCTTCATGGTCTCTCCACCAAATCAATGGGTCGTCTATAATTGACGGATATCTAAATTATTCGTGTTCTTCAATTTCGTCAAATGGCGTAAAATGCGACATCATCGGCACGCGCTATCCGGCTTGGGTAAACACAAGATAACGACGCAATGCTACATATTATACAATTATAATCTGCACACTTAAACGTTATTAACTTGGTTACATTTTTTAACGTTGTTAAAATAAGTTAACACGTTAACGTTTGAAACGTTAACTTCTCCCAGCCCTGGTTTTGTATTTCTTTGGTATTTTCAGAGAATATAACCGTACTATTAATTTATAATAGAGGTAAGGTACGCTCACTATTAACAAGTACTTGTTCCAATCTATCTGATCTTTGTGAGAACAATTGGATACCAAAAATATTATCTTGGTATCATTAGTACATAATAGAGCTAAGGTTTGACCACTTTTAGTAATTCCCTTTCTCAATTTATCAGAGATCGTTCGACGACCAAACATTTTCTCTTGGTATGATGCGTATTTTAAATCATTGAGATATATTGGAAACAAAACAGGCGATACATTTTCACCTTACCATACCCCGGTGTTTTATAGAAGAAGATCCGATATCTACGAGCCTGTTTCTAACTGATGTTTTATCCCTTCATATATGGATGTCTTTGAAACATTTCACGCTGATACCAACGCGTCTAGATTTTTAGCCTGTTTCTAACTGAAGGTTTATCTCTTCATATATGGATGTCTTTGAAACATTTATCGTTGATACCAGCGCGTCTCGATTTTTACCAAAGACCCATCCCCTGACTGTATCAAAGGCTTGTTTGACGTCATCAAAAGTACAGAAAAGGTTTTTCCGAAAATGTTTATTAAAGTGTGGAACAAATTTTCATCATCTCTTGTAGAAATAACACTTTCTAAACTCAGCCTGAAAATCGTTAACACTTTACTTAACGAATCGGCCGCACCCACCCACGTAATTCGCAAATTAAGCAGTTGAAAAATATATGTTTCAAAAACTTTCCACAAAACCATATCATGTGATTCCTAATTAGAACGAGCTCGTCAGGATCGTTCTAATGAGGAGGTGGTATGATATGGTTTTGTTGACATATTTTGTAAAATTGGAAACAACACCGATTACAATAATAAGTTTTGATATTCTGTGAGTTTAGTAAAGGGTTAACTACAGCATACGTATCCGAGGAGACTGTTGGGCGATTATCTACTATTTTGTAATTTTTTTACCTACGCAGCTTAACCCTTTACCTAACATGAAAAGCAGTCGACACTTGCAAACAAAATTCTTGAACAACTAATTGTTTTCGTTTTTTGTCTCAAAAACATAGGTTAAGACCCCTCATTGGAACGAGCTCGACGAGCTCGTTCCAGAGAGGGGTGATAACCTATGTTTTTGAGACAAAAAATGAAAAAAATAATAAAAATTAATTGGCGATATTTGTGAATAGCGCTGACCGGTTTTGGCCGTTACGGTGGGTAAAGGGTTAAAACAGTTATAAGTCTATAATTTTGCAAACACCAGTGGTTTCCTTTACATCTTTAGGCAGTTATATCCAATTAACCATGACTGGGGTATTTTGTCAGAGTTTAAGATATTATTGAACAACTGGTAATAAAATTAATAGGAAACGAAAGTCACGCGAAAGTCTTCATGTGTTCATTAGGTACCAAGTCCTATCTATGCAACTTTCCATTTTAGACAACCAGTTGTTTGTCTTATTTCTTCATACGATGTCACCCGTCAAGAAAGAGGTTATCACCCCCTCCTCTTCCTAGTCCTCAACGCATGTATCCTCAAAGATGATATCTATGCTGTGGTTTTCGTCACTGGGTTCATTTTTTTTGGTAAGAATTCAAATATATCGATAGGGCAAAATATTCAGTTGTAGTCCTGTTTCTTTGATACTTTTAGTACCCGCCAATATTCCTATGGGTTACGCATACGTAAATTAGATAAGTTTGGGCGATTTTCTTTTTACAACCTGGTAAATGTTATGCGTGACGGGTAAATAATTCCAGGGGCCGCGGAACCGGGGGAAGGGCTGGGGGGGGGGGGGGGGCTTCATCCGCTCCCCACTTTTTTTGCCGGGCCATGTTTTTTTGTATGCATATATTTTAACACAACCAATAACTGGAGAAACAAGGAGCGGATCCAGAGCCTCCCTCATATTTTTGCCAGCTATGTTTCTCTCGTTCTTGTTCAGTTTCGGTGGAATTCGGATCATTTTTTGTGCAGTAAGTGGAAGCAAACGCTAAAATGTATGACGTCTGTTAAAAATCGAAGTGAAATTGATCGTAATCTTACAGACATACAAGTGCCAATTTCACCCCAAGACAAGATAATCCACAGACAGTATAATTGCTGTTAACGTCTGGTAAAGCGTGCAGGTGATGTCTATTTATCAGCTTTGGTCGTTCGTTACGAGCAAAGCTGGTAAATAGGCCACACCTGTATGTTTTCCCGACGTTTTTTAACGGCTCTCAAAGTGTGAAATCTTTCAAATACATCTCCTGAAAAATATCAAAATATCCGCCCAGATGCATAGAAATGGGTGTTTAGGGACCCTGGAATTAAAAATTTTCGTCGTCCGTCATACCGACGACCACCCATCGTCTGATCCAGCCCCCCACTTTGAAAATCGTTCCGCCACCCTTGAATTCTTACTGTGGATGGATAAGTTTTTCTTTCCGCCTCGGTTTCGAGTTTGGGCGAGCTAACCTAAACTGAGTCCTTGTTACCTTTAATCAAATAAATGTCTGAATACGTTGGACATCCTCTTTTGATATCTTGTGGTCGTGGTCTTAAAACATTATGTGCAGCATTATGTATAACTTCTCCGTTCTTTCCAGATATTAAATTTGTGTCACTATTTGGGAAGTCATTTTCATCTAGTGCATTTGAATTATTCAATTTATTTACCTCTGCTCCGTCTAAACTGTCACCAAAGTTGCAGGATACGGCTAGGGACCAAAATTTAATTTATTATTTTCCACCTGGTTCTTCGAGTGATCATCGGTATTCACAGTATGCATAATGTCTAAATAAACATTCGCAGGGTTGAGAACATCGCCAAACAAGCACGCAAAACTCTCTGACAGAGGACTCTCTAATCAGTTTGGACAACTGGAGCGAGGATAAGAAATAGCCGACGACGCTCTCATTTCTGCATGTAAGTTCTCCTTCGCGGTCACCGTCAGTTCGTCCCATCAGTATAATCATATTGCACTCCTTACAATGACCGATTTACGTGTACCCATCGTTAGTTTAACTTTTGTGTTTTGAATTGCGTGTATTAAATATAAAGGGGGTATGTTGGGAGCTGTGCGTAATATTGAACTTTTTATTTATCACATAATCACCATCAAATAGCTCACTTCGAAAAATATCATTCATAACACGCTTATTACGGAAATGACCTCAGAAGTCAACGTCGACGTGGTAATGCTGTGAGTGAGTTGGTTTCGGAAGAAGAATTGAATTAATCTCCTCCAGTGTTTCATTAACTGTCAGCCGAATACAAATAGCAGACGACATTTGATGAAAGCCTTTCCTGAATAACTAAATATTTTCATTTTTTTGTCTCGAAAACATAGCTTAAGGCCACTCACTGGAACAAGCTTGTTCCAGTGAGAGTTCATAATGAATCTTGGTCAATTCGCACCAGTCGATTCGAATCACATCAAAAGTCAATTCGTACCATGACAAAAGTCGATTCGCACCATCTCAAAAGTCGATTTGCACAGTCTCAAAAGTGGAGTGGCACCATAGCTTCGGTCGATCCGTGCCGCAGATTCGGTCGACCTGCTCCACCATCAGGCTATTTACAGCATCGGCCCATAACGGATAGAAAGGCAGAATTCTATTTTAACAATTGTATTTACTTTGTGCGCCAAAATTATTTTTGAAAATATTGAAAATATATTTCATTGGAGCCAGGCGGAGTACATGAAAACAAAAGAACTTGGTCTACAGTCTACAAAATTGACGAGACAAAAACCCGGCAGCATTTCTATGAAATTATACCAGGTTTTAATCTTTTCACTAAAGGAAAATTAGATAAAAATTTAAATGTCACAATACAGTTTTCATATTTATTTTCCGAAATTGACAAGACTAAAACATAGCATCATTTCTATGAAATTATTCCAGGTTTTTATCTTTTCAATAAGGGAAAAAGAGATAAAAATTTAAATGTCAAAATAGAGTTTTTATATTATTTTCCTTAATTTACAGCTATGTTTTGAGCCAAAAATTAAATGGATGACGAATTTTGATAACGACTCTGGTCAGCTTTAGTCGTGACGTTAACTGAAAGGTTAAATTACACATTATGTGATACAATACATTGGAGTATTACCTGGTTTCTGGAAAAAATGGACACAAATTTTTGTTCAATGTCTGAAAAACATTCTGACCATAGGTAGATTGTGTCGTCGGGCAGGATGTATACAACTCGATCACTGAAGTCCTTACAAAGCAGTAACACCTTTTTTGTTTGGAAAACATGGACACAAATTCTTGTTCAATGTCTGGAAAACATTCTGGCCAAAAGTAGATACTGTTTTCGGGCAGTAGGTATATAACTCGTAGACTCAGGTCTTCCGCGGTATTCAGAGTAAGATACTTCTTGTGTATTCAAAGCCACTGGATGTGAAATCTAGACGACACCAGGAAAAAATGCATGAAAACACTCATCTCAGATTCAACGTTCTCGCATATCTTTATCGACTGATGTTATTCTATTCTACAGTGTTACGAGGTGGAACACATAGATCTTTTTGATTGAGGCTGGCTCACTATTTTTCACACTCTGTGATTGTTTTTGACGACGAAATGAAACTGTTACATAAAACTCTGTTCTTACTGGGTCATAATAATAAAATGCTGGTCGCGGTTCTTAGGTGAGAAGGCCTTGATGAACCTTGTGCTCCCAAATGCCTCCCTATCCTCACATCTCGTCTTTCCCCCAACATTGGAAACAAACTCTTTGATGACAACCCGTACCTCATTTATCCCAATTTCCGCGATAAGCATACTAACCCTCTCCTTTGTATCACCCAATACCCACACATCTTCATTCGCCTACCCAACTTCCCCATTATACTCCAAGTGAAGTTGTTAGATGGGGAAATCTCACCTACGGGACAAGAAATATAAATATCTTGCCCTCTGGTTAGATTTCCCCATCTCACACCCTCACCCATCAGGGATAATAATATTATCCACGCTTTTGGAACCTCTTGTTTTTCAATGGCTGAGGTGAATAGTCCTTTACATAGTTCCTCTCACCCATTCGTCCCTCCCGATTTTCCGTTCCTTAATTTTGAGACCACTTTTCGGACCGCATGAATTGTTCATCAGTTACCTTTTCCCAGTGCTTGAATAGTTCTGATGTCGTGATCGACTGTATTTCTGCCCTCTACTTTAATACACTGTGAATTACTTCTTTCGCTTCTTTTATTCACCAATTTCCAAAATACGTTCGAACCCGAGCGCCCTGTCATTCTTATCGTCCTAATAAGATTGCCGTTCGGCACCCTCCAATAATCGTTTTTAATCTTATTTACTCCATTCCGCTCTTCTCCGTATTCTCCCTTTCAAACCATGGCATCATTACTTTCCAACCCAACTTTCCATCCTCTTGAGATTTGTACTCCCTCTGTACGAAGTACACTTGACTTTTCTGCCCTTTACGGACTTTTTCAATTCCCCATTCATCCTATACCCATGCTGCAGTGTTGGATCCTAATCTTTCCTATACTTTTTTCCCCTGCCTCTGTGGTATCGACATAGAAAAATAATCTATTATGCCAGTAATTTGTCTGCAATTATATTATAGTCATTTGTCAATTAGAAAGGAAGTCAAAGGCCAACGTTATTGAAAGTTTGCCGCATAATTCTGCTTTCAACATCACCTTAAAATTTTCTTTCATGTGTTTATTCACACGGACCGGGTTGTTATTGTAGGTCAATTCCATTTATGGGATAATCAGTTTTCGGCACGCAAACGCAGAAGCCTTTTCCTTTAATTTTCGCTCAGCTGGATTTCTGCGAATAAAACTGATTTATTTTCATGATAGATGGGTCGGGTCATTTCTGATCAAAGTAATCCATTGCAAAGTGTGTCTGAAAATTCACAGCTCGATTGAACCCAGGCCATACTGTTTATAGAAAAAAAAAACAAAATTGGGAATGGATCATTGTTTTATGTTAGCGTTGTCTATTTCTTTCCATTTGCAAGGAATGTGTATGTACCAAGGTACTGCTAAACGAATAAAACACAACGTTATTTTAAAATCTTCGAAGAAGAAATATGGCGAATCATCACAAACACCCAAAAGTAGAGATTCATGTCATGCTTGACAGGAGAAAAAGACAAAACATCCAGCCAATCACAACCTTGACACGTAGTGCATGCATGCAGCATCTATAATGTATTGGTATTTCAACATCGCTTCCAGATATTACCCCTTCTCGCAGGAGCGTGGCCAGGCTAAATGAAGTGTTGTTGTGGGGGGGGGGGGGGGGGGGGAGAAGGGGTGAAGGTGGAGGGAAGTGGGTTGAATATTTTTCATATATTTTAACCTCCCGCTTCCTTTCACCATGTGCTGGGTTAAGTTTATAATATTAGATTCCAAACACTAATTATAGGAAAAATCGTCAAAAATTTAATTAATGACGCACTGGGTACAACCGGGTACGTTCGCTTTTCCGACCAACTAAAATATTCCAGACGATTGAATCTATGTCAAAGGCGGCCGACTATTTAAGGGCTAGACTGGTTCCAGGGCAAAACAGCGACGACTTCATTATATAATTTGAATGATGGATTCAGAGCTTGGCCGATTACGCCCGCGAATCGTAAGCCGATTGTGTCTGTTTTGCGGATAAAATCGACTGCGTTAACAATCGACCTGCAGACTTATTTAGTCGAAACAAACGTGCATTTTTCTACGTTTATATCCATTAGATAATTTCAGATATGAAAATACTCATGAAAACAAATTAATTAACTCCTTGCTAATTAAATCACTCCGACTAGGTCACGATCCGGTCGAAATTCTCAGTCCGCTTTACACCACCGTACCACTGAGGAATCTCACCTGTCGAAAAAGAAATGCATGAACACTGAATTTGAGATGGCATTTTCGTTTGTTTTTTCTTGATGCGGCCTTGATTTCGCAGTATTTTATTTACGAAATCTCGACCCACTGTTGTAAAGGTGTTGTGATCGGATCAAGATCTATCAGTACGGAAAATAAGAGTATCAATTAGATTTCAGTCTGCCTCACTAAATCCTCATCATTACGTCAACCGTTTCGGAAATGATGTTCCATGTTTCTAAATTCCGCTACCAAGCTATAGGTCTGTCCATATCATAAAAGCGATCAAAATACCAATGAATAAATAAATAAATAAATAAATTCTGCTAATTGTATTCAATAGAGCTTACCTGCTGAATAAGTCTATGTTGAAGAAAACGTATTCACCATTGTCGAATTTCATCTCCCTTGCCTTGAGCATAATGTCTCTTACGGAATCGGAAGATGCACACAACACGACAACTGAAAGAAAAGTAATTTTTATAATTAATTTCCGAAGAAAGATATTTGCTTTCAAACTGTGGTTAAATGAATGCGATAACGCGAAACACAAACCGCAGTGTGACGCACCGCGTTTTTACAGCAGAAATTTGGAACGAAAATCAAGCATTTATACTTTAAAACCCTTTACCTAACATGAAAAGCAGACGACACTTGCAAAAATAATTCTTGAATAACTAATTTTTTTCATTTTTTGTCTCAAAAACATAGGTTATGACCCCTCGTTGGAACGAGCTCGACGAGCTCGTTCCAACGAGGGGTCATAACCTATGTTTTTGAGACAAAAAATGAAAAAAATAATGAAAATTAATTGGCGATTTTTGAGAATAGCGCTGGCCGGTTTTGGCCGTTACGTTGGGTAAAGGGTTAAAAAATAAGCCGAAGGCAAATGCAAATCTGTTTGATTTTATCTCTGGTGGGTGCAAAAACGTCATGGGGAGAAAGGTTTTGGAACTAAAATACGCTCGGATGGACACCCCACATTTAATGTTTGGAAAAGAAATCTGAAAAGCAGTTAGCACACTTTCGCAAATGCACCACAGGCGTCATCCCAGTGGTCATTTAGCAGGCATTTTTATGTCCGGTGGGCACTTTCAAAGGTGGAGGAAGCCAGAGTATCTGGATAGAAGCATCAAGCAGATGAAAACATCTGTGAGAGTCTACGGACCAGGCACAGGCGAAGACTGTGCACACCCCCCCCCCCCCCCCCCGCCATACTGAGCGTGGTTACATGTCTTCCTAAATCAAAGTAAGTGACTCTGATCAGAGTCGAGATCACGACCTCTTGTTTTCACATTCAACGCTCTAAACAATCAATCTGTGAAACATCGTGGCTTAAGTATTACTTGTTCCGTCGTGGGCTGAGTTTTTACTATATATTGCTGCAGTTACAATGTTGTGGTCTCCTTCCCGAACGGATCACGATTTGATTGTCATCTTAACCCATCACATTTACACTGGTGAATCGAAATTTCATTAACCCTCTGCACACTGGCGTCAATAAGTTTAAAGCTGTACATTTTCCCCATAATGCAACTAGGAATTTTACCAACTGAATCTTGATCGATGGAGCCCAATGGGGTTTGTCAAACAAGTCTTAATTGGTTAAATTCCTAGCTTCGGGATGGCAAAATATTTCTTCTTGAATTTTTTAGGTTTCAACACCAGTGTGCTGAGAGTTAATAAAATTTTCTAAAAATCAAAACTGGTTCAAGAAAAATAAATGAAAATAGCACCCGAGATATGCTTTGTTTTTCACGCAACATTTTAGTGTTGAGGTCTCAAAAGAGGAAATAAGATTCAGTCCCGATCGCGACTCAGTCGAGACCGGGTCGATATATTCGGACATCTTTTGTATTGAAGGTACTTCCATTGATACGTTGCGGCTGGAAGAGTGCTAAAATTCTTTTGCCCTTCAAAATTTGTTCACATGTCTATGCCACACAACAATTTACTGGAGATATCCCGGACTTATATCTTCATCAAAATTAACTTTCGATAAAGTTATCGCTCCTGAAATTATTAGACAGGCGAGGAAGATCCATTTAAAAAGCGGGAAGTTGTTGAGAAAATACACATGAGATCAGTATGGAAAATAAAGCGAAATTTACTTTTGTTACTTTCAACCCTTTGAACGCTGGTGGTATCTTCCATGCCAGTTCAATGGCAGCAATTAGAAGAGTCCATATTTATTATGCGGGGTACATCAATCAATATGTTCAACGTGCAGCCCCGAGGCTGCACGTTGAAAATATTGACTGGTCTAACCCACACATTTACTGAACAGCCATCCTATTTAATGACGTTATGACGTATCATGTTCCTCGCCGGAAAAGCGGCTCGGCTCAAAGGGCAAAAAACGAAACAACTGACAGCTCTCGAGGGTGTCTGTTGTTCTCGTTTATTTATTTATTTATTTATTTATTTATTTATTGGGGTTTAAAGTCACATACTTATGCACAATGGCTAATCATGACCGTGACAGTTTCACGGGTGGAGGAAGCCGAGTACCCGGAGAGAACCACCGAGCAACGACGAACAACTGTCAGCTCCTCAACATACTAACTCTGTTCAAGCTCCGCTCAAGCAGGGTTACAGCGGTTGAAGACATGTGCACCATCGACGTGCAGTACGCCTTAGTACACGGCGTCATCGTGTCCCCATGTAGGCAATCGGGATAAAGTGCCTTGCCCAAGAACAGAACGTGGGTCGTCCCGGACGGGGGTCGAACTCGGGACCTCTAGCACAGAAGTCCAACAGTATACCACTGAGCCACCGCGCTCCCTCTCGGTTATTAAAAGATACAAAAGCAAACTTGACTTTTCTGGCAAGCTGATTAGAAGTAAATAAGTAACCCTTATTTTTATTTGTTTTGAGAATGTGTTTTCGCAGTAATCTGCAAGCTTTTATTTTCCCCACCAAAAAGATTAGCAAATTCTACCTCAAAGACTTTTATATTAATGAAAAGGGTATCGTCTGTATTATATGTCTTGATGCGCATTGATACAATGACCAGGAAAAAAGTTACAGAACGTCAAAAGATGGTGAAAGCGTTGTATTCTTATTTTTCAAATGAGTTTCAACAGAGAAGAATAGTCCAAATTTCAAAAGGATTGGAAAAAATTGTAAATGGCCAGCTTCTGTGTTTTTATACTACTCTGGAGGAAAATCCCTGAGGTTTGTGAAATGATGCGCACATCGATAATACAACTTCGTTAACATTTCGAATTTTCAATTTTTATATGAAATGATTCCCATACCATTTGTGTTAAAGTTACTGACGAATTTAGAAAATTAAGGAGAGTTAACTTCCCTGTAAATCTCTCCGGGAGACGAAAATTATCAGCCATGAATACCTGTACTCTCCCATAAATTGTAATAATACAAATGCATACCAAGGCTGGAAATAAGCAGTCTGTCATTTGCAGAATGAGGTCCACAAAGGGTTAATTTGCTGATGCTATCCCATTCAATGGGCCAATTTATTCTCTGGGATTTATGCCTCTTTCTATTTACGCTTGTGAACTTGATTCATATTGAGGCCACAGAGGGTAAATTTAGTGATGCTACCCTCCAGGGTAGCATCACTAAATTTACCCTCTGGGGACCTCATGTTCCGGACCTCATCTTGCAAACTTGATGCATACAGACTAAAACCAAAAATAAAATCACTTAAAGCTAACATGAAGCACATTCACAGAATATGACGACTTCAAGCTGTGTTACCTGCATTTCAGAATAGAAGCTAAAGTGGGCTTCAAGAACTCTGCCACGCAAGGAGTTAAAGCTGACAAGTGAGTGGAAGTTAATCTCAGTACTGAACAGACTGTTCAAACGCTTGGAGAATATTTAATAAACGGCGATCGACTGGAGGTGAAAAGTGTCAATAAAAGTTAAAAACGAAGAACAAATTGAGTTTTTGTGAAGAGAATGGATGGCGGTACAGATTGAGTTTCGATATTATTGCCACAACATTCGATATTTGTGTGGTACAATTAATGGGATACCGACGTCTCGTACATCTAACATTCAACTCGGTTCCTTGCTCAAACAAGGCTTTCTGACAGAAAGAAATATTTTCTTTCGTATTAGTTTGATTAAGATTACTCGATCAAACACCCTGAAACGTGTTTGCAAAGAGAATTGCTAAAATATTACTTTTCATTTCATTGGGACAGTTCTGTTTTATTAGTTTATACGTATATAGCCTTCAGTCAGCAACGCAGTTCTTAAAGAAACCTTAGCAATGGTAAAAAAGGAAAGTTGTGTCAGCCGAAAGATGTCAACTGTGCAGTACGAGGACAGCGGAAGTCGATTAGTAGAAATACTGAAGGCTATAGAGAATTCATAGAATCATACAATACAATTTGTTTCTTCCCAAGACGCCCTCATCAAAGATCTTACAGATTGTTAGACTAATCCCCTTTCCAAGTAGTCCTTTTGAATAGCCCAAGTATTCCATCTCTCACATCTCCCGCCCGAGGAAACACTTCTGCTTTAGAGTTGCATGCAGTGATCTCTATACAACTGGACTGCTGGAATGCTCATTGGCCACATACTGAATGGTGTCCCCAGCCATCCTTAAAATGCTGTATTTTGTAACAGAAACCAGAAACAGATTTCACCATTGGGAATTAGAATTAATCCCCATGTGGAGTTCGCCACCCGTGAATCAGTTTCGATCAAAGCAAACTATTAATCACATATTTCTCCTTGGAATTTGAGGCAGCCTACTGTTATTTTGGGCGTTGCCTCCTCCAAAACGTCAGAGTAACTCTTCGCAGTTCACACAAAAGTATGCTGAAATTAAATCTAAGCATAATGCATACAAAAGGAACTATACCAATTGATCTAAAGATGGTGAAAAAGTATCATTAGATGTTGTTACTGGTGATCAGATCAATTAATTTAGAATACCAGATAAAAGTTCTATTTCCACAGCTGAAGTTAAAGCATTGCAACCAGCGCTTGATCGCATCGAGAATGTACAGGATAGGAAGTCAATTATATTTTCCAACTCTCCTCTTTGTTCGCTTTATTCAACCTCAAGTTGAAAAATCCATCCATTTTGGAACTTCGCGAGAAATTAAAATACTCTCACGGCCGACCAATATGATATCGTGTTTTGCTGGCCACCTGAACATGCTGGTATATCCCGTAACACCAGGACATATAGTGCAGCAAAACAGGCTTTGAACAAGCCTATCACTGATTGTAAAAATCCATTCAGTGGTTTTAAACCACTTAGCAGTAAGTACATGAAATCTACGTACGAGGTGGAATGGGATGGGCCACAATAACAAAGCCCATCGGTTCCGCCCAAATGTCAAATATAATTAATATGAGTCTAGTAACCTTTGTAGAAAAGATCATGTAATTCTGACACGATGTCGTATTGGACATACAAGACTCACACATTCCTTTTGGTTAGAGGGTAATTTGCGACCAAAATGTATTCCTTGCCAGCAGGTGTTGACAGTGGGGCATATTCGTTTACACTGCACAGATGTTAATCAAGTTAGAGGGGAGCACGGTGGCTCATTAGGAAGAGACACAGGCTGCAATCCGAGAGGTCCTCGGTTCGAATCCCACCTGCGGCAATCGCATTGAGTCCTTAGGCAAGACACTTAATCCCAATTGCCCACGTGGGGGACACGGTGGCGTTGTGTACTAAGGCGTACTGCACGTCGATGGTACATATGTCTTCAAGCAATGCTAACCCTGCTTGTGTGGAGTTAATAAGTAGGGGAGTCGGACAGTTGCTCGCCGTTGCGCGGTGGTTCTCTCCGGGTATCCGGCTTCCTCCACCCGTAAAACTGTCCCACACGAGGTGACCCTGGCTGTAGAAAGTGTCGTTAAACCCCATTATTTAAATGAAATCAATAAATAAATAAATCAAGTTAGATGGCGGTATTTCATTGTGGAATCTCTTAGCGATCTATTTTATCATACCAGCCAATATTTCTGTCATTTCTCAAGGAAATCAATGCTTTTTAACCCTTTACCCAACGCAGACGATATCAAAATTTATTATTTTAAATATCATTTTTTCAAATTTTAAAAAAAAAATCAACAAAACCATATCATGTGACCCCTCGTTGGAACGAGCTCGACGAGCTCGTTCCAACGAGGGGTCACATGGTATGGTTTTGTTGAAATTTTTTGAAAAATAATATTTTTTCACCTGCTGAATTTTCATATTACGCGGGCGGTTGCGGCCGATTCGTTGGGTAAATGGTTAATAAATTTTAACATCGTTTTTACTCCTTTAACCGTTTCCCCAACGTGACGGCCAAAAACGACCAGCGATATTCACAAAAATCGACAATTAATTTTCATTAGATTTTCATTTTTTGTCTCAAAAACATAGGTTATGACCCCTCTTTGGAACGAGCTCGTTCCCATGAGGGGTAATAACCTTTGTTTTTGAGCAAAAAATGAAAAAAATTAGTTATTCAAGAATTTTGTTGCAAGTGTCGTCTGCTTTTTATGTGAGGTAAAGGGTTAAACTAGACTGTTCTTGTCTCCAAGCAACAGGAAGATTTACACAGTATTATTATTCACTTCACTATTTGGATCATCACTCGTGTCTTTGTCATTCCATTGTTATCATTTCCTATTTTTATGCATTCATTTCACTTCATAACTGATTACGACATCTTATGGCCAACCTAGGATTTTCCTAACGGGATTCACCAACGCTCACACACCAATTCCTTTGTCTTCCCCGGGTTGGCAAAAGACGTGAAATACCCGACAGAACAATAGACTAGGTGTTCAAGTGACGTCACTTTGTCAAGGTGATAGCTAAAAGTTGCGATTTTGTTGTATAAAAGTGTGAATATTTTCGATAATATTTCTGCCTGGGTTAAATGTAAAGCGTAAAGATAGGTATGTGACGGACCCTGAAAATAGATTTGTCAAACTAACGTTAATTCAAGAGCTTCTAAATGAAGTGTGAAATTTAATGTCCATTATGGCGCACTTGTAACGCCACATGGGCTGTCTGATAACAGATCAGTACTAAGAGAGACAATATTCTCTCCGGTTATCATTATCTGGGTAATTAAAGCCAGCTAAAATCTAATTTTTGGAAACCAGTGCATCACACATGCTCTGGACACACACCTCGCTGTCAGTATTCATGGATTTGAACAACCTGCCACCCTACTGTAACACCTCGCAGCTTCGCGGCTCGGCGTCACATACCGCACGTTGGCAGGTTGTTCAAATTCACGAATATCTCCACATCAGTTAGTAACTATTACATGCCAACGCTTGTCCAAGATTGACTTTCCTATGCTAAAGTTAAGAAATACATTTCTGCGCAAACTAAGCTGAAATCTCCCAGTGTGTATTACATCCAACAGAAAATATGACTGTAATACTTGCTTATGCGTGCCAATATGGGCATATATTTCTTCAATAGATATTTAAAATAAAAACTTTACGGACGACATAGCTGCTGATGATTTACTAATTGTATGCCTATTTTTCGGACATGGACGAACACGGACTTCACGTGGACTGAATGATGCGACCTCCGTGCCCGAGAGCACATGGCTAGGACCAGTATCCGTTTTTATTCAGGTCTGTCGGCGACATGGCGAAACGTAGCCCAAACTTTACTGCCACAGAAATATCTGTATTGACCTTTGAAGTGGAAAAGCATGAATCTTTGCCTTTCTCTAAATTCAAGTCTATTTTGACAAATTGAAAGAAAAATGAAGCATGGGAAGCTATATGTCCGAAAGTAAACGCTACAAACCCTGTGGGATACTGCCGGACAGTCGCAGATATAAGAAAGAAATGGAGCAGCATTACTTCAGAAACGAAGAAGAAAGTGGCCCAAAGCAGAGCAGACCTCAGCGCTACTGGCGGTGCCCCACCCCCCCCATCCCCCCACCCATCCCCCCAAAAAAGCCCCAGAGCTCAATGAGGCAGAGGAAAGAGTGGCTGGAGTTCTAGGGCCAACACGAACACGAATCGAAGGGGTCCAGGAGGGACTGGACACCTCCGCTCCGGAAGAAGGTGTCATACAGGCGATTCCAAATCAAGAACACGCAAGTCCGTCAACCAGTAAACAAGGTAAGGCGTTAGGGAAATTCTCAAACAAAATTTGCACTCCCATCAATGTATTCACATATTTTGAAGTACATAGGAATATTTACTTCAATTGTCAATGAAAATTGAAGGAAAATAGTTGTTGAAAATTGAAGAAAAATAGTTGTCGTGATATAGCCATAGTTGTTGAAAGCCATGTAAAGCCCAGATAGACAATTTCATATTCAGAGGCATAACGGGTTCCTATAATTCAGGGGGGGGGGGGGGGGGGTGGAGGTAATAGGCCACACATAGCGGCTAGGCTGTCGGTGCCAGTGGTCTGGCTGCGCACGTACCTGTCTCGATGTGCAGTTGTAACGACGATTAGTGAGCTCTATTCGAATTTGCACGTACTGGCGCCCGATCCTCCCGATAAACAGGTGTTTGATCTCAACTGATGTAACAAAATAGGTCAAGTTCATTTTTATCTATATAGCCACTTGGTGCCATATTTTTGGGGACTCTATGATAGTCTTTCATATATGGGAAACATGAATGACCATTGACCCTTCGTGGTTTCCGGGTATAATAGGGTCTCCTTTGCTAGCCAGGTTGTTAATGCATAGCTACGATTGCCTGGCTGTTTACACAACCATCTCAATCTTTGGATGTAGCGAATACGTTGAAATTCGCGTAATTAAAATATTGAGATGTCGATGTGAACAGGTTTGTTAGTTCCTAGCCAGTGGTTGATGAGTTTAGTCAGGTCATCTGGTGGATCAGCTGGATTAAGTTCGTTTTCATGTAGGAACTGACCGTCATGATATAGCCATAGTGTTGAAGGTGACGTAAAACCCCAATAAACGTAACTAAACTGAATGACCATTGTTGTTAAAAGTTACATAGAAAATATAAAAATGGACAACACATTAATCGGGTGTTTTTTTATAATATGACAATAATAAAGCTATCATAAATTGTGATCTTTTCCAGGTACGGAGTCAGCAACCGAACAGCCAACACCCTTGTGTAGGAAGAGGCCAATGTCTGGCAAAGATGAAAACAGGGAAGCTCATCCGCACAGAAGCAGAACGACTTGCTATCGAAAAGGAGCGTCTGGGCGTTGAGAAAGAAATCCTCTGTACGGTGAAGGAGTTTCTCGATGTTCAGCGGGAGAGCCATACAATCCGTGTGGCACAGTTTCATGATAATCCCGAAAGTAATTAAATAATAAAAAAAGACGTCAAAATTGCTTTATCATCTTTGCCCTGAAATATTCATCAAGGTCTATGGTTCCGCTAGCGCTCACCACATTAATTGTAAAACAAGAAAGGGAGGACAAAAAAAGACTGAAGCATATGTATCCAAGCAAATTGTCTTTATAAAAATGAACGTGAAGTTTAGAGCTGAAACAATTAAGGTTTTTTTTTGGTCGATTAATCACGTTGATTAACCTTGGTTAACCGAATAATCACTTGTCCAAATAGATATCTGAATAACTGCCATACCGTTGATGATTTACAGCATGAACCCTTTACCCAACGTAACAAACAAAACCGACTAGGCCTATATACAAAAATCTCCATTCAAATTTATAATGTTTTCAATTTTTGTCTCAAAAACATAGCTTATGACCCCACATTGGAACGAGCTCGTTGAACTCGTCCCAATGAGGTGTCATCAGCTTTGTTTTTGAGACAAAAATTGAAAATGTTTAGTAATTTATGAATTTATTTTGCAAGTATCGTCTGCTACCCGCAATGGGTAAAGGGTTAAGAATGACCATTTCCAGCCACTGATACAGTATGATGACCATGCACGTAAACAAGTATGTCAGCAAGTAACTTGCATGCTTTACTCTGTCTCATATAATTGATGTGAGTCAGTGTGACAATGTTTGCTTGCTTTGGCGCAAGTTTGTTCCTTTGTTAACCCAACTAATACAGTAGCTCAAAAGTAACGGTTAATCGATCAATTACTTTTTGGATCGATCAAGATGTTGATCATTGATTAATCAATTAATTGGTTAACCGTTTCAGCTCTAGTGAATTTACACTATATATGTCCCATAGACATGTCCCAAACGTGTAAGTCATTTAATTGGTGTCTATTCGGATTAATCCAATAGAAAGTGTTACGCACATGCAAATACGACACCTCACTGAAAATCTTGTGTTGATCAACTGGTCTCTCACTTGAACAGCATTCATTCTTTCACCATCAAAAATCACACCATTCACGTCAATTTCTGGGGTAAACCGCCACACTCATCTAATGGCACATTGTTGTCAATGCACATGTTGTGCAGCACCATTGTTGCAACCGCCATTTTACAACATCTATCAGGCGTGAACAACAGTGCTCTTCCTGATGTGTCCATACACCTGAAGCACATTTTCCAGACTCCGAATGTCCGTTCAACTGGGTTACGTGACTTTCGATGCGCCGCGTCGTAGGCAGGCTCCTTCTGTGTGGGTGGAATCCGAACTGGTTTTATCAACCACAGTCTCAACGGATACCCAGTATCTCCGATAAGCCACCCCTATAGAATCACGCCTCTCTCTAAATCACGATTGATGCCAGACATATTGAATATGAAAGCATCGTGAGTGGATCCAGGCCATCGAGCAACAACATCCAAAAACTGTCTGTATATGTTGATGGAATTGAAGCGTTTACGATTGATAAACGCAGATTCGTCGACCGATGGCGCTTTTACTCTGATGTGCGTACCATCCACCGAAACGATGATATTGATAAATTGAGCTATGTTGTAGAAGTCAATTTTAACAACGCGCAGATTTCCTTCATCTCATGGCATATTGATATCCTACTCACTATTCTTGAAACACTGGCTTGACGAACGTTATGGACATCCCCGTTCACCATTTGAAAGAGTAGAACCTTAATGCTGTTAACACTTGCAGCGATACAGGCAAAGCACGTGTTCGTCGAGTCATTCTTTCTGTGTCATCCCAAACCATTTGACACGCATCAAATATCAGCGCCCGTGTCAGACGGTACCCATGAATGATATCTATATCATCTAATGAGTATAGAGGGTAAGTCCAGTCCCTAAATACTCTCTGGTGTCGCAAGTCACGACGATTTTGTAATAGTAAATAAGCAGTCGCCATGTTTTTATAGTTAGGAAGAACTTAGGCATGGTAGGTAGGTGTCCTAACTGTTTAGCGTAACTTAGGCCCTTTTTCAGCTGCGCTACTTTCGTGAATACGGAGGCAATGCGCAAAACCGTCATCAGATGATCTTAGGCAAAAAATCTTGCTTAAGTTCAATGATGAATATGGGCAGTTTACTACCACTGAATCAACAGGTATTCTCCAAAGGTCAGTGGGCCGAGTATACTTCCATTCGAACAGAACCTCACCACCCCACCCCCCACACACACACACAAAAGAAAAAATAAATAAAGAGCTCGTCGCCGGCCTCAGTTTAATTCGTCAAGCTACGATGAGCTCGTTCCAACGAAGGGGCGTAAGCTATGTTTTTATTCCTTTTTACCATTGTGTTACCCCATCTCAGTTCAACGGCAGTAATTGGAAGAGTCCATATTCACGTTGAAAATATCGATTGGTCTACTCCACACGTTTACGCAGTAGCCATTCTAATCAATATGAAATTATGACGTATCATGTTCCGGTCCGAAAAAAGGGGATCACGGGTTCAAATGGTTGAGGCAAAAATGAGAATTATTAGTTATTGGAGATATATTTTTGCAAGTATCGCTCTTTGTTCGGATCAGTAAAGGGTTAACTTACAATGTTTTAAAAAGACATTTCTGAAAGACGTAATGTTCTTGTCAATAGAAGTATTTGTCATTGTGCAAAACAAAAAAAAAATGAAAAAAGAAAATTATCGCCAATTTTTTATGTGGACTGGGAAAAAAGATGAATTGTTTAGGTCAGGTAACATGCAAAGAAAAAATAGGGCAGTTCGGTCAGGATTTTTAAAAATTTATTATAATATTTTATTTTCTCTTTCAGTCGCTAAAATCTTTATCCAACTGAACGACAAAAGCCGGTCAGTGATATCTGCAAAAATCGCATTTCAAATATTACTATTTGTTCATTTTTTTTTGTCTCAGAAACATAGGTTACGTTGAGCTCGTTCCAATGAGGGACCATAAGCAATGTTTCGAGGCAAAAATAAAATATACTTATTATGTGTCGTGAAGGGTTAAAATATATTGCCCACTTCGACAGAGAACATGTATTTGATGCTAGCTCTGAGAGTATCTTCAGATATTGCTTTAAATAGATCTTAAGTCTTTTTTTGCCAAAAGCTCAAAAAGTATTAAGGTCGAGCATGAACCATGTCATTTTGTTCTCCACAGCTTTTGGCAACATTGCATCTGTATCGAAGCTGCGCCATTCATCTATCTATCTAATATGGCTATTATGGGAAAGGTACAGAGACGCTAAGAGTTCCATTAGACTCATTGCTAATACATAATCTTAACGGTGCAATACAACAAGAATGAAAACTAAAAGTCAAAAATCAAAACCGCGTAACTTGGAGTTTGATATCTTATTGAGTTTTTCCTTTCCCAGGAAACATATTGTTCTGAATGACCGAAGGAATATACAATTTGTCACTAAACCCCATTCAGACTATTGACAAAATATAGGATAAATCGTGGGATTTGAATGACCACCAATAACAGAGCGGCTGACAAAGAAAGTTCGTGAATCCTGTTGGATCGTCCGGTAGCCAACAATGCTCAACAAATTAACATCATATGCTTTCAGTATCACATATATCAATGTAGGTGATAGAAATACAAAAGGATCTTCCATTATATATAGCGGCTAGACAAAATTAATAAGAAGATATGTTCGTCAATGAAGTATTCTTCTGCAAGCATTTATCTTGGGAACTTGTTGTTCACGTGAAGTACTTCCTATGAAATGTACATCATCCACATTGAACTGAACACAATTACCAATTTATCTGACCTAAATATTAGACGATATTTATACAAAACTGTTGTGCGTTAACCTGGAATAAATAAAAAGAAATCTTTTTTTGTCTAAAACGACTTGGCCTATGAACCATTATCAACGAGCTCGTTCCAATGATGCCTCATAAGCTATGTACTTGAGGCAAAAAAAAAAAAAATGAAAAAGTAATTGAATTTGAATGACATTTCGTTCCCTGAGTTCCAATGTGTTCTATGTGCCTACTGGCACAAGGGACGATTTAGTGTTTCTAGTGCAGTTGTTCTTGGATATTTTTTTGGTTGAGTGGAAATTGTTTTTACCAAACTAGACAAATGTCGGCGCGGGGTGGACGCGATTCCACGCAGCCAACATTGCTAGCATGAACGCTATGGTGGAAGGTCAATCATGGTCTGGGTAGGCATCAGCAGGGATAGACACACAGAGCTCTGTGTCCTTGAACGTGGTATATTGACTGCACAGTGGTCTATTGATGAGATCCTGGATGTCCACGCCAGATTTTATGCAGGTGCGGTGGGTGATAGATTCATTCTGATGGACGATAATGCCAGTCCTCATTGTTGCCCATGCTGTCCGGGAGTACCGACAGAGGGGGAGATTGAGCGTATGGACTGGCCAACAAGATCCCCTGACCTCAATCCAATCGAACATGTCTGGAATGAGTTGCAGCTTGCAATTTCAGCCCTTTCAGTCCAGCCAAGAAGTGTCCAGGAGCTTGGTGCCATGCTGTTCCAAGAATGAAACAACATCCCACAAAGGACCACCAGGAACCTGATTGGGAGCATAAGAAGGCTTTGTCAAGCTGTAATTAACAGTATTGGGTCTGATACCCGATACTGAACCCATAAAAAATATATACACTTTTCATCAAAATATTTCAACTAAAACGTAAAACAGGTAGTTGGATATACTTGGTGCTTAGCAAACTTTGAGTAGTATATTTAATTGCTTTGTGGAAACAATAATGAAGTCATCGTGCTCAAGTTTGCTTTCGATACAAGGTCAACATTCCAACGTTAACCCTTTGAACTCTAGTGGTATCTTCCATGCCAGTTCAATGGCTGCAATTAGAAGAGTCCATATTCATTATTTGGGGTAGACCAATCAGTATTTTCAACGTGCAGCCTCCGGGCTGCACGTTGAAAATATTGATTGGTCTACCCCAAACATTACTGAACAATCATCCTATATAATGACGTTATGACGTATCACGTTCCAGGCCGGACAAACGGCCGCTAGGGTTCAAAGGGTTAAGGAGATATACATGTAAGTTGAAGTTCACATTTAGACAGAACATGAGATGTGAAGAAAAACAAGAAGTAAAGAGATGACTGTACCCGACGATTGCAAAAACTGAAATGACGCGCACTGTTGTTTTTAAAGGTCTCAGCACATACTTCTATGAGCCGTCCATATCAATGGGCAGCCCCTAGCGGTACGTACGGAGACCTTTAATAAAGAGGCCGCGGTCGTTTTAGTTTAGTTTATTAAGTTTAGTAAACTAAACTACTACCCAGATACAAGCTACTTTCATTGGGATGCATTCTGACCCCCAATCCATCGCAACTTAGAAAAAAGGTTCCGGTTACAACTTATTACTTCTGAACAGTTGTTGAAATGAGTTCATTTCATTCAGTAAACTGATTGTGGCGTCAATAATGTTTCGCGAACGAGTTCAAATGAATAGAGTTAGTGTGTGTTTTCACATTTATAGTTTCGCAACGCTGTTGATTGTTGGGCTATATTTCAACATTACAACAGAGCAAAATCCATAAGATGATAAATACAATATTTGCGAAAATCTCAATCATTTGCTGAAGCTTCCTGTTCGAAACAACACTTGTGGCTCACGGCTGCTAAATGAGCTCAATGAGATAATATCAATGGGAAGAAAATACCCCATATCCTTTAATTATGGAGAAATAAATGCTATTGTCTGCAGCCTCAGATTTTGCTTGTTGATGATGTCAAGAAGAATGTTTTTCTCAGCGTAGGGATATGGGACATTGGATAATAATGAAATGTTTATCACAGAAAGTTTTACTTCACGATATGAGCGTAAGAATCCTTTAAATCGCTCCAACAGCAAAGACGCTGTTTTGTTCTTATTCTAAAGCAACGCTTTATCAAGGCAACGGAACTCGACGAAAGGCGACGGAATACCAACAACTGAAGTGTAATTCGTCCATTGAATGCAACAAGGCGCCATCTGCATTGCTAAAGCATTGCAGATGGCGCCTTGTTGCACTCAAGAGACAATTTATGCTTTGATTATATTTTATTTACTACAGAGACATCAGCTTAATTAGTGAACATTGATGGCCTTCCTTTGTCATTTCGAATTAAACTTTGATCAGTTTAATTGGTAAAGGGAGGTGGTGCGTTGGCTCAGTTGGTAGAGGTACAGGTTGCAAGCTGAGAGGTCCTCGGTTCGAATCCCACCTGCGGCAACCGCATTGTGTCCTTGGTCAAGACACTTCTCCCCCATTGTCCACGTGGGGGCACGGTGGCATTGTGTCATAAGGCGTACTGCACGTCAATTGTGCACCTGTCTTCATCCAATGCTAACCCTGCCTGTGTGGACTTAGTATGTTGGGGAGCTGACAGCTGCTGGTCGTTGCTCGGTGGTTCTCTCCGGTTACTCCGGCTTCCTCCACCAGTAAAACTGTCGTGGTCTTGACAATGCGCAGAAATATGTGGTCTTAAACACCACTAAATAAATAAATAAAATAAATAAATAAATAAATAAATAAATAAATAAATAAATAAATAAGAGTGTTTGTTCTGAACAAGCTTTTCACGACAGCCTCCATTTTAGATGTCACATGCTCAAGGCGACTTCACAAACAAGGGAGTACTGGTAAAAAAGGTCTTTTCGGTTCGTAGTGGGAATATGAGAAAGCAGTTTTGCACAGAGCATTTTCTCAATAATTCCGTGACAATTTACAAAGAATCATAAAGCAATTACTTTCTAAAAATATTTTCGAGCTTGAGAAGCTAAACTCATATTGTGCTGAATTAAATTTGATATCAATTTGCAAGAGGGAACACTTGTGTGAATAAAGATGGAAATAACTGACGCAGAAATAAAATATTTTCAATCTTCTGGAGAGCAAGTTTTCCAAATCAATTTTAGTCCTTTTGGAAGTCAAGAGTCGGGTAAATGTAGCAATTTTTCTATTTTATCAATTTCGTTTAACAATTTCAAACCCATAGAAAATCAATTAATAATTTCTCTAAAAAAACTGATAATTTTCTAGCACAGTTGTCACACTTGGTATTGCATTCGGAATTCAACAGCAGGAAACAACTTTGCATCAAAGGACAGACGACATGTGACAGTACCAAACATTCTGTTTATAAAGGACACGGGCAGGCATCGCTTAAATAAAATATTACATGACAAATCTAGGATCAGTCGGTTTTGAATTAGTTATTTTATCAAAGCATGGGCTCCAATTTACCCTTTGTAACGTATATTAACTCTTCATCTATAACGCAAGAAATACTGCAAAACATGTGTCAACAGTGGCAACACAAACAAAAAGAGTGAACTCTCAAGCAGTGTGAATAAAAGAAATACAAAAGGGCTTGTGTCGTACAGTGGCTAATCGTGACCGCAGCGTGGAAAAACAATCAAATCCAACCAATCATTTATACCCATGTTGCCCATTGTAAAGGACTCTCTTCCTAAGCATTGCTGACTGGATCCTATTTTACCAGTAAAACAAAGCTTGTTTAACTCAGTTTCAGGAGTTCCCTCAGGGTTAAATTTATTTTAGTTTTTGAAATGTATACTAAACTCTCCGCCTCCCAAATATGGATGTCATTGAAACAAGCTCAAAGAGCTTGCTCCTCTGACATCTATATTTGTATAGTATATGTTGGAACAATATTCTGTTTTCCGGTGATGGATATGGATTCAGGCCCCATGCATGTTAATGATAAAACCAGCTGACAAATTTATTGTATTTACGCCCATATGAACGGAAGAGCCATTGGCTACTCGCCATATTCTTATTACAAGTGAGAATATGGTGCGTGTGGGATTACATTAGCTTTTTATTGAGGAGACAGATAACTCCAATACTAATTTATTCGCTAAGAATAAACTTTGACCCGACATGACTTGTAGGCAATGTTTATAACCATTTTCACTCACTAACTAACAGCTTTTTTCATTTATGAAACAAAGACATGTGTTATGGCACGAAACGAGACTTAAGTTATGTCTTTGAGATAAAAAGATGAAAAGAAATAATAAAACTGGAATTGTAATTTTTGTAAATAGTACAGGATGATTTTGGTCGTTACGTGAGGAAAAGGAGCAAGCAGGTATAATGAAGAACGGGGCGAAGAACTGATGTTCGAATAGAATGCATGTCCAGAAATGTGTGTGGTAGGCAAAGTTCGATAACTCATTCTCCGAGGTGCTAATTCACAGCTGATCAGTTGGCGAACAATTAGCGATAGAATGGACCAGATAACAATAACACTCACAGTTGCTGTTTGATGTTTATTAAAACAAATATAGCACATAGCTTAATAGCACTCAACAATACGGTTTATAGGAAAAAAGAACTAACCCTGCCCGTGCTGCAGTGCGGAGTTACGATGTTGGGGAGCTGGCAGCTGCTCGTCGTTGCTCGGTGGTTCTCTAAGGGTGCTCCGGCTTCCGCCACCCGTAAAACTGTCACGGTCATGATTAGCCACTGTGCATAAATATGTGACCTTAAACATCAATAAATATATAAATATGAACAGCGAAACAGTTTTTGTCCATGCATATCAGAAATATCGAATCCAATCGGGTGTATTATTCAAAATCTATTACTGTACTCGAATCAGCTGCGTTTCGTAGAGGAGGGGATGGGGGCAGTGTAAACTTGATTTGTACTGACAGCGATGGCGCAAGTCCGGACCGATAAAATATTCCAACTACATCATCAAGGTATGCCTTCTTTGAAGGCATGCCTTGATGATATAGTTGGAATATTACCGAGTACGGATTACGTTTCACAAACAGGAACGTTGCGAGAATTACCGGTACCAGGCACTGCACGTGGAAATCCGCTAGCAACAGAACATCGTAGACATTGTTTGGAAAGTTTAAATATTTTCTTTCAACAGCGGAAGTGACAAGTGAGAGTGGAATTAGCAGGAGTACTGGCATGGGTGCAGATAATATTTATGTTCCACTCGGTCTTTATTTTCATCATTATTTAAGTACATTTTCCATCTGAACTATACGTTTTGTGAGACAGCGTAGATTACTGATACCATGCTACATCCCCGTGAAAAGATTCGAAAGGAAACAAAACGGGCAGCCGATTGTTACGGCGGCGTAGAAGCGACATGTGATGTTTAGTTACTAAATTGAATAGTCAATTTACTAAATTGAAAATTCAATTTACTAAATTGAATATTCAATTTATTACAAGACTGTTTATTCAATTTATTACGAGACTGTTTATTCAGTTTATTACAAGACTGTTTTTTCTAATTACTAAATTGAATATTCAATTTAGTAAATTGAATATTTAGTTTATTACAAGACTGTTTATTCAGTTTATTAGGAAACTGCTTATTCAATTTATTACAAGACTGTTTATTCAATTTACTAAATTGTATATACAATTTAGTAAATCGAATATTCAATTTATTACAAGACTGTTTATTCAATTTATTACAAGACTGTTTTTTCAATTTATTACAAGACTGTTTTTTCAATTTAGTAAATTCAATATTCAATTTATTACAAGACTGTTTTTTCAATTTATTACGAGACTGTTTATTCAATTTATTACAAGACTGTTTTTTCAATTTAGTAAATTGAATATTCAATTTAGTAAATTGAATATTCAATTTAGTAACTAAACATCACATGTCGCTTCTACGAAGCCGTAGATTGTGAACCGAAAAAAAACTTAACATTCGAAATCGAATTGAATCTCAAAGCTTCGTAGGGCTCCAATATAATGTATTAAGGAAAAGTACTTTTAACCGAGAAATGCTCAGCACTGTGTGTAACGCGCTTTTAGTGAGTGCGGAATGATACTGAACAACATCCACAGTTATTGCCTATCTATGAATAATCAAATTACTACTTAACTCCATCCAGAGAACAAGACACATAAACCATTATATGCTTTGCTTGTTCTGAAAATGTAACGAAGACATTTAATACGATCGATAGCAGAGATCTGGTGACTGCTTCACTTTATCGCCTCATCGCATTCTTCGGCACGAACATTGTGTGAAGTTGATACCGACACCCCTAAGATAATTTCCGTAAGTCTAGAGGCCTTTTATAGCTTTATTTCCGCCAAAATGAAATGCGTCAATCCGATAAGAGATCTGGGGAGTTCTTTTTAACAGTTATCGTATTCTCGAAAGTACTCTTTTCTCCATATGATCGCAATCTAGTCGAGATGCACTTACAGCTCTCGTTTGATATTTCATAAATGAATAAAAAAAAATTTTGCGAAATCAAAGCCAACCCAGAAAAAAAACCGAAAAGAACAGCCGCGAGTCAATGTTCTCACTTTGCCTTTGCAACAGGTGAAATTTTAGATTATTGTAGTGGTAAAAACGCGGACAATAAATTTCAAGCAGATTATAGCCCAGTCGCGATTTGATAGAAATTCCCCATCCGCTTTTGCCATCTTAGTGTTGAATAATCAGAAGGTGGTTGTCACTACGAATAACTTTTTCTCACATTTGAATATTCTGATATTTAAAATTTCACATGAAGGTCCAAAATAAAATCTTGTCAGTTAATTAAAAAAATTCTAAGAAAAACTTCTTATCAAGAACATACTTGTTCACATTAACCCTTTACCTAACATGAAAAGCAGACGACAGTTGCAAAAAAATTCTTGAATAACTAATTTTTTTCATTTTTGTCTCAAAAACATAGGCTCTGACCCCTCAGTGGAACGAGCTCGTTCCAATGAGGGTCATAACCTTTGTTTTTGAGACAAAAAAATGAAAAAAATAATGAGAAATTAATTGGCGATTTTTGAGAATAACGCTGGCCGGTTTTGGTCGTTACGTTGGGTAAAGGGTTAAGGATGCTGTAAATAAGAATGATCAACGGCTGACAATTTTCGTCATTGGAAGAAATTAAATGGAAAGTTAACTCCCACTAATTTCCTAAAACAGAATGTAATGTTATACTTAGCGTTTGGGAATTTCATAGAAAGGATGAAATTTCGAAATGTTAGCGAATTTGTATCGTCGATGTAGGCATAATTATCATTCCACAAATTTCTGGCACTTTCCTGTAGAGTCATGGTGGGGTGGGGTGGGGGGGGGGGGGTCAGGAAAAAAAATTGGACACAAGGCGCAAAAAGTTCTTTCCAACTCTTGGGCACCCATCCACCCCCATCCCTTTTTTGAAGGAAATATTTTTTTTTCCATTTTGAAATTGGGTACTCATCACCCAAACTTAGAGTAAATGGCGCATAAACTGCTTTGATTGGCAATTTCAACAGGTATTTTTGCTGGAACATGGTTTGTATTGTTCCAATAACCATTCCCGACATTTAATCTACCCACAACCAGCTAGAGATAAAACAGAATTCTCCAGAGTTTGCAACTGGAATTTGGTCCCATTTCTTGTCAAGTTCGCGAATTTATTCAAAGTTTCTCACCGACACTGGCAGTAAGTGTATACATGGGTAATCAGGAGAGTATACAGCATATACTGGCATTCTACCTGAACAGTATTAAGACAGATGTAGCAAGAACAAGTGTGAAACATGTTGAAGATTTTGATGTTTTACCTGGTTTCATCACTGTATATGTTGCTATTTCTACTGATTTCTTTCTGTTTCTACCCATTTCTACACTCGACTTTAATTTCAACAGACAAATCTGAATTTATTAAGCATTATCAAGCGCAGAATTCGTAGAGACAGTTAGCTCAATGTTGTTTTTGAACTTTGTCAATGTAATGAGCGGTGATTCTTTGGTATCGGAAATGCATTCCTCATAAACTTTGTGCTGTTGCACCTAAGCTGATATGAGAAGTTCTTCATTTGATGGAGCGGTTAGTAAGCTTTAGTCAGACAGTAAGAGAGAATTCCAACCATGTGCCCCATTTACTACTACCCGGGGGAAAAACAGTGGGTAATGTGTGTGTGACATAAAATGATATTTTAACGCACCTTCGTTACCGGTGTTTTCTCCTCGGCAGTAAATAGGCCAGATGGTTGGGTTTCTCTCTTACTGCATGGCCAAGGACAACTGAAACACTACTCATATCGGCAGGATAAAACAGCACAGAGTTTATGGGGGATGGATTTCCGATTTGTCTGTTTTGTGTCACACATGCTGCCAAGAATCACCCTGAGTCTGAAACGTAGTCATTCTGGCTTCTCAGTCTAAGAACGTGTTTCATATACTATCAATGATTCCACTAAGTTGTTTCATCTTCGCAAGTCAGATGAGAAAGTGAGAACGAAATGGTGATCATGTGACTTGAAAAGGTCTACCACATCTCTCCAAATTTGGTCAGGATGCATTATGGAAATTTTGGGGCTCTGATGTGTCGGGTGACGCCCCTGTGATTGATGTTCTGTAACTTATTTTCTGTTCATTATATCAACAGTATGCGCATCGTGACATATAATATAGACAGTGTCCTCTCCATTAATATAAACGTCTGGGAGGAGAGATCTGCTAATTTTTTTGTCTGAGGAAGAATAATAACTTGCATATTACTGTAAAAACACATTCGCTAACCAAAGCGCCAAAGTGGACGCTTAGTGTTGGAGGGGGTGGGGGATTATACTATTATTCTTAATGGCGGATTATCTGTGAACTAGTTGCTAAAAATTAGCTTGTCATAAGAAGACAGGTTTTCTTTTGTTACTTTAAATGAACGAAAACAACAGACAGCTCCGGGAGCTGTCTGTCGTTTTCGTTTATTAGAAGTAACAAAAGGAGATTTGGCTTTATTTTCTATTATCGTATTAGGACATAGGTGTTTTATCAACAACTACTTGCTTCGTAATTGGACCATCCTCGCAAGTCTAATAATTTGAATGGAAATAATATTATAGAAAGTCAATGTTTACAACAATATAAGTCGGGGATGTCAGATTTAAAGTTTCACATCCGTCAAGACTTGGTTTAATGATAGCTGAAAAAAATTAGTTTGGAAAAAAATCTCAGATGAAGGAGTGAAAATGTTCTGCACATATGAGCATTCTTAAAAAAAATAATATAATCACGCCTTCAGGAGTCTGTGTTAAACATTTTGTTAAGGTTTTATTTCATTTAGAATACTAATTGGTTTCTACAAGGTAAGTGGATAGTGTACTCGGAAGTGAATGATTTTTGATACTTCCCTTTGGTTTCGTTTATCGTCCCCTGAGTTCCAATGTGTACTATGTGCCAATAGGCACATAGAACACATTGGAACTCAGTGGACGTTATTTCACAAAATGCCACGGGCAATTTTTCCCCATGGTGTATAATCAAACCATATCTCAATTTTAATGGCTTTGGAGACAGACACTGAAACCTGGCGATATTTTGTGAATTATTCAGTTATTTCATTTATCTTCAGCTGCACTGCTGCGTCGTGGTTGCGAAAGAAGGAACCGCCAGGCTCCACCCAATCGAGAACATGAAGGTGGTCTTATTGACTGGGCGTGACTATCAAACACAAAGCAATTTAGTATACCTTCAGTATAAATTTGACATTTTTTCATGACACTTTGGTTATAAAAATAAGTCCCAACTAATTGACGACTCCATCGGAAATTTTCTACACCATTTCTATATGCTATATCCACCACTCCTGATGTTTAGTTGATGAAATCTTGCTTGGCAGGGCTCTTGAAGCTTTAGCAACTACGATACGATATACTGAATTAAATTTAGCAGGCGCATAGATTAACACTTACGCTGTCGAAAGCGACTATTGTCACCTATTTTATGATAATTATCTGTACGTTCTGAAATTCGCAGATCCAACCTACCATCTGATTAATTGTTGGAAAGGGCTCATAGAGCCCTTTCCAACAATTAATCAATTGATAGAGTTACAGGTATGTCATAAATCTTATTGAACTTCCACGCATACAGGCGTGTCTTCCATATATGGCTAAATGGGCATGGCAGTGAAAGGATTAACCCTTTACCTAACATGAAAAGCAGACGACACTTGCAAACAAAAATTCTTGAATAACTAATTTTTTTCATTTTTTGTCTCAAAAACATAGGTTATGACCCCTCGTTGGAACGAGCTCGACGAGCTCGTTCCAACGAGGGGTCATAACCTATGTTTTTGAGACAAAAAATGAAAAAATAATGAAAATTAATTGGCGATTTTTGAGAATAGCGCTGGTCGGTTTTGTCCGTTACGTTGGGTAAAGGGTTAACCGCATTCTGAATAACTCTTTACCTAACGCGACGAACTGACGATACTTGTAAAAAAAGAATACAACAATATGAATAACTAAAAAAAAATTTTTTGCCTCAAAACATAGTTTATGAAACCCCATTGGAATGAGCTTAATACATTGCACAGGATATTTGCTAGGATATGCACTGACTGGCAGCACGCTCGCCGAACAACGAAAACCAAACACGATGACAATGACCGGCAACGGAAATCCAACATTTCCCATGTTTTGTTGTGCCTACACGCAACATTAAACATGCGCGTTGTTAACGCGTTTCCCAGTTATCATTTTGTCTCACAATCGGTACCTTTATACGTGCATCAGAGATGAAGTCATTGCAATTTCAAATGGTTCACTAATGACAGCAGATCTGAGTCTTTCAGACCACAGAGCTTTTTGTCAAATGTATATGTTTTTGCGAAGAAGTAAATCTTTGGGGATTTGAAAGGGCGTCGTAAGCATCTCCGGGCATGGGGTATCAACAAATCTATACAACCCCGTCGATTGTATAGCTTCTTTGTTTGGTGATTCTCGACCGGCCTCCATTATTATGCCTTATATATAACCCATCCCACTCTGGCAATGTCACACATAAAGTACGTTCGAAACGAATACTCGAGAGTTTCCCAGTTACATTTCTCGGAAAGTAACGACTTTTCCACTAGTGCACTTCTGGCGAAAAGACGTACCCGCTGCCCTCTTGCCCCCCCCCCCCCTAGTCTCAGGTCAAGGAGGCAGCTGCCCCCTTCCCTCTGCATTGGATAAGTGCCCAGGGCTTGGCAATTGCTAGCACTTCTATATACAGCACATGGAGAGTGGATTGCAACTAAATCACCCGGGGAGTGGAGTTGACACCCAAAATATTATTTTCAAATTCTGTACATGTGGACAAAAAACACAAGCAATGTTTCAGCCAAAGGACGTCCGGGCACAATCCGGAGTTCCATTGGCTGGAACTTTGCTTGTGTTTCTTATGCTTTGCAACAAATTTGCTCTTATTACTCGAGTGGAATCTCCACCCTGCGGGTGATTTAATGATAATACACCCTTCACGTACTGTACATCTGTTGGTTCAGAGTATACACGCTGTACCACGAATTCAATTATGCCTTTTGGCGACTTTAACCCTTTACCCAACGTAACGTCCAAAACCGGCCAGCGCTATTCTCAAAAATCGCCAATTAATTTTCATGATTTTTTCATTTTTTGTCTCTAAAACATAGGTTATGACCCCTCATTGGAACGAGCTCGTTCCAATGAGGGGTCATAACCTATGTTTTGGAGACAAAAAATGAATAAAATTAGTTATTCAAGAATTTTTTTTTGCAAGTGTCGTCTGCTTTTCATGTTAGGTAAAGGGTTAATGCCCTGTAGTAAACATATATCAGATTGTTCTCCATATTAATAAGTACATTACATCTCTTTAGTTTCGATAGAAAGATTGTGGCCTTCGAATCTCAAATATCGGATCGAATCGAATCCTGAATTCAATCAGTTAGAGGATTGGAATCGAAACGACTGTACATGAGACCTGATGACAAAAGAAGTAGAGTACAAGAGGTGACACTTGGTAGGATTTTCCGAACATCAGAATGACTCGAAAAGGTTTGAATCATCGCGACTCGAATCGAATCAGCGAGGCAATTTCAAATCAAATAGAATTTCGGGGTTCACAGGGCCCTACAATAGATGAACAGAACAAGAAGAACTTTGTCCCTCTGTTTTCTCCGTACGTCCATAGTCAAACGTTCTGATCACGATCAAACATTCCCTATGTATTATTTTGCAGAGTTGACTAGTGGTGCTCTGTGCATAGGTAAGGGTATGTTCGTCCACTCGAATCCAGAGTACTCTGATAGTAAAGTAGTATCCTATTTGCTGGTTCGCAATGGAATGGTCGCAACAACCTGCACAGATGCCCTTGCGTCAGCGTTGGCTGGAAGGACTGCTTCCCAATATTGTGTTCAGGTCTTGTAATTCAACAAAAGTATGTGAGCACCGACATTTAACTCACAGAATCGTCATGGCAACGGCGAATGCAACAGCATGGAGCCCAAGCTTTCGTGGCACCAATGGAAATGTGTTAAGAATTTGACGCTGTTGTGGGTTGTTCATTTCCCCACCTTACGTGGTCTTTACGCACAGACTATCGCTGACGTAATGTAATGTCCCTTTACGCGAAACGATATACAAATATTTGTCCGTGCACCATTTATAGATAACTATTTCATTCACATTGAAAACAGCTAGTTATTAAACACAATTAATGGAACTAAGCGACGCAATCATAAAACTACAGTTGCGATGCGTCTTCATTCATAATTATTTAGTTAACATTGGTATCTAATAGTAATATCGTCAAAGATTCGGTCACACCAAGTCTGGGTTGAGAAACAGTTCTTGGGTTTATGCAAAGAAATGACGATTTCTAGTATTTTTTATCTTTTTTTACCATTCTGGTTCGCTTTTCCGACCAGCTGAAATATTATATCCGTTTGAATTTAAAAATAGGTGATTTAACCGCTAGACATTACGTCATAACAGCGCCATATTGGTTTAAAAAAATTGACTTGTGGCTTGAGGTCTGGCAAAGGGCGGAGGAATTTTGAAAAAAAGTGTAAAATTTAAGAGAGCTGAAAGGAAATAGCTGCCCAACATGCACAACGTGTAAAGGATCTGTGAAGTTTCTCCAACAGAAATCAGGCGCAAAAAGTACAGCGAACAAAAGAACGATTGGACATTCCATCGATTCTCTCCGTGCAGCGTGGAATGTCTTAATTACTATAATCTGTGTTTTTTTACACATCGCGCGATACACCAAGAGTTCGATATAATGATAAACATGTATCACAGACTATGTTTTATGACAATTATGCCACACAAACAGACAAATTACACATGCCGTTACGTAGTTGTAATTACCGGGTAGAACGAACGGAATCGTAAAAGGTTCTAACGATCAGTTACCATTAATATTATTGTCATCATTTTATTGTTTTTTTCTCGTCTACATAAACAATGCTAGCGGGGTGCTAGACAGAACCCTTAATTTCCATGAGCATAAAGCACCCAACTCAGATGCAGCTATTGAAGATATTAAATTTAGGTCTGCAACTTTCCAGTGGGCACCTACCACTGATCTATATATAGCTGCACTGCTGGAACGACCGCGAAAATCGACGCAGACATCAGGTCAACCAACGCATTAACTCCACCCATCATTGGCGACTGATGTCGTGAAATCTGTTGCGCTGTGACTGCAAACACAGCGTAACCGATTTCACATCATCAAACACCAAACGAAAACCTAGCACGAAAACTGGTAACACATTGTCAACTTTATTATATCAGAAATTGTTGTTTATCAATAATAACTAGAATATGTTGTGTTTAACCCTTTACCCAACGCAGACGATATCAAAATTTATTATTTTAAATATAATTTTTTAATTTCTTTCAAAAAATTTCAACAAAACCATATCATGTGACCCCTTGTTGGAACGAGCTCGACGAGCTCGTTCCAACGAGGGGTCACATGATATGGTTTTGTTGAAATTTTTTGAAAAATAATATTTTTTCAACTGCTGAATTTGCATATCACGCGGGCGGATGCGGGCGATTCGTTGGGTAAAGGGTTAATTTGCAAAACTGTGCACGTCATCAATATATTCGTTTTTCGCAGACACCAAAATATACTCCTTATATTTTGCTAACAGCCCCCCCTTCTTCTCCTCGATATATTTCTACATTAGGGTAAATCTGTACATTTGTGTGCGTATTTGTCTTGGGGATATAGTGACACTTTCAACATGCTGAGACATTTTGTCTTGAAGCAGCCCGGTGGCTCAGTGGTTACGGCATTGAACGTTAAACCGAAAGGTCCACGGTTCGATCCCCGCCATGGATAACTGCGTTGTGTCTCTGGGCACGGCACTTAATCCCGACTGCCTACGTGCAGGCACGATGGCGCTTTGTACTAAGGCGTATTGCACGTCGATGGTGCACTTGTCGTCTACCAATGCTAACCCTCCTTGTGCGGAGTTAGTACGTTGTGGAGTCTTAAGTTACTCGGCGTTGCTCGGTGGTTCTCTCCGGGTACTCCGGCTTCCTCTACCCGTAAAACTCTCTGACAAGAGGTGATTATGGATATCGAAGGATATCGAAAGTGTAGTTAACCCCTAATAAATAATAGTAATAATAATTTCTTTTTGGGACAGTTTTTGAAGTGGAAGAATAGTACCCAGAGAGAACAACTGAACAATGGTGAGTGACTGTCGGGCTGTCAAATTGACTAATCCGGTACAAGCAGAGTTAGCATTGGTTGAAGGCTGTTTCAACAATACGGCGTGTTTTTGAGGGACAAACATTCTAATTTTTTTCGGGGGGGGGGGGGGGTGGAGTCGGGGTTGGAAGTGGTGCGAGAAGAGATTAGAGAGCCATAAACATAATAACAGCAAATGCAAAACAGCTTAATTCCAAATGTATTCAATGCTATCTTTGAGAGCAAACCATTGCTTAATGTTTCAACGTTTGCTATCATACTTTTCAAGGCCGGATGAAGAATGAAACTGGAAAGAATATTTCTTGTGGCGTCAGGAGAGAAATATTCGTTCCATTTCATCCTTCGTTGTTGTCGACTCAGGTGTGATAATGTGATTCCGACTTTTATATGATAATCAACAACGATTTTGAGTCCCCCCACCCAAAAAGTTGTTTCAACTCAGCGACAAGCACTCTCCAATAAATTAGTCAAATTCATTATTTTCCAAAGAGTGATTTACTGGGATTTCCGGGTTTGATTATAAACGATAACTTCACAAGTGAATTATGCAATCAACAATTGTGTCATGTATCCGTGCGCTCAAACGAAGACGCTTTTCCGTGGGCGTAATCGGGACTTCATTGTTTTTTTTTTTACTTTTTTTAATCCTTTACCTAACATGAAAAGCAGACGACACTTGCAAAAAAAATTCTTGAATAACTATTATTTTTATTTTTTTGTCTCAAAAACATAGGTTATGACCCCTCATTGGAACTTGCGCGACGAGCTCGTTCCAATGAGGGGTCATAACCTATGTTTTAGAGACAAAAAATAAAGAAATAATGAAAATTAATTGGGCGAGTTTTGAGAATAGCGCTGGCCGTTTTTGGCCGTCACGTTTGGTAAAGGGTTAAATAATATAATTATCGTTAATAATGAAAAGTAATAAATAGAGTAATCCCATGTCTGGACTGGTTACGTGAAATAATTCATTCGAGGCGAGGGACTATATTGTAAAACACTTGTGTGCATTCGCACACTCGTGTTTGTACAACGTCCCTCACCTCTCATGAATTATTTCACGTAACCAGTCCAGTCAAGCGATTACTCTCTATATTTTGCTAGATGCTGTGTTTTCATCGTTCTATGAGCCATTTTGGCGGTGGTCGGAACTCCCAATCGACCCCAGTCTACAAATGCGGAAAACTCCTTCTCTCGGCGGGTCTGTTAATGGTAACCGGCTCTCGCCATTCTGCACAATAGTTTCAAGAATAATACAGAGGAACCCTGTTAATTGAATAGCCACTTTGCCAATGAACATTATTCAATTAACAGGAGTATTCAATTAACAGGGATTGTGTCACTTTCCTGTATTCTAGAGAAAAACTTAGCATTTATTTTATTACATCTTGTTTGATAGAGCTCCATGGATTCTGTCAAACAAGATATAATAGATTAAATGTCTGTATTGGATGTACAGTGGCCAAAAAGGTATATAAACAAAGGAAAACTGGGGCGAACCGGGGTAAATTCTCGACAGGTTACAAGATTTTTTATTCAATTAACAGGAGTTTTCTCTATAACCTATATTCAATTAACAGGTCCAATTTGTACTGGTGGTATGGTAAATGGTTTTGTGTTGGGAAATTATATTTAATTAACAATGTTATTCAGTTAAAAGATATCCAATTAAGTGGGCTCCACTGTAATACACTTGCCAAATGCACACAAAGAATATTTAAGTTGCTGCCTAAGAAGTATCGTGTTTCATGCCGATGGAATGATTGTTTATATCAGCAAGTATATCGGTAAATATTATTGTTTGAGGTAGCAGGTTCAACTGGATCGCCATTAACAGTGGCTACCGGGAAGAGAATAATCACTCTCCTCATTTTGATTTTGCAAGAGTGAAAAATTCAAGAGAGTGATTTTAACCCCTTGCCTATTATGACAGCTTTGACCCTACAAATTCTGTTATATTTTCAATGAGATCGTTCCTATGAGGTGTCATAGCTATGGTTTAAGCACAAAAATGAAAGATTTCAGTTGTGCGAGATAATGTTTTGAAAGTATCGTCTCCTAGTTGGGTCATGTAATGTGTGATTGAAATACAATATATAACTTGATGTTCAGACATAAGTTCTACATACATCATGAAGGTGAGTGATTAATCACCCCCCCCAATCATCCCCCCTTGTGAAAAGTTTAGGAGAGTGATGGCGAGTGATGGCGAGTGAGAGTGATCACTCTCCTTTCCCTTCAGTCCCTGCATTAAGCTATTGCAGACCAATAACATTCACCACAAAGAGGGTGGTCGTGGTGCAGGAGGACGAGACGCGCTTTTAACCGGAATAAAGGGAAGCCGCAATTTAAGAAGTTCCTATAGATTGCACATGGGGTGGACGAAAGTGGGGGAGGTCACGGATGTTCGAATAGGGGACCATATCACCGAGGATCACGATGCAGAAATTTAGAAAGCCGGTGTAGGTTCAGTTTGAAAGTTATATAGGTCCTAGAACACTTTTATTCTTTTAGAATGTTCAGAATACCAGTTCATGAGAAGAGGATTCAACAAGGGCAAACAAATGGGATAGGTGGAGGATGAGTGTGTGGCGGCACAGGCACGGGGTTTCGCGCTGTATTCTTTTTGCAGACACCAAGCGGGGAGACGTGAGGTATATATTTCATCAATTTGTTTTTTAGTTTTGGGAGAAGAGAAGTGGGCCGTAGGGGGTTTGGGAGTAGAGAAGCGGGCGGTAGGGGGTAATGGAGGTCTTTTCATCAGAGAATAGCAAAACAATCTCGGCCAGCTGAAGTGTTATTATTGCAAATACCGGGCAGGTGTTCTTTTGCAGCAGATGGACATGTACTTGTGCACGCAACATTCAAACATAACTATATATACATATGAATACAATACCTAGAAATTGGGACTTCATTAATTTTAGTATCATTTTGTCACTCATATACTGGAGTCTGGGCCCGTGATGTATACATGGACTATGCTATCTGTACAATCAATAACCTTCTACACCAGTTATACGCGTTGCAACGTCGCCTAAGAGTTTACTGTGGTATTATGAACGCAAATGCAGTCTCTTTTTGAACGACTCTTTCTCATAAAATACCACGAAATTAGGTTAAATATGATTGGAAGGAAAATCATATCTTCATTAGTGAATTATAAAGATTCTGTTTCTCCGATGAAGGTAAACGCAACTGTTATTTTTGACGTTATGACGTTATAATTGCGAAAGCATCCACTGGAAAATGAAAATGTAAAGCGATGAGGGCATACACCAATGTGACGCAAAAGTTGTACTTTTTCTCGATTAGATCGCGATCTTGTTGCGAAACATTTGCATTATTTTTGCGCTTCTTTTTCGACCGATAAGATTTTGTAGTGCTAAGAAAAGCGGGCAGAGAATTTCGGCCGGATCGTAAACAGTCACGATCCAATTCTCTGTCCGTTGTTGTTGTCTAGTAATTACAGTCTTGTTTGATGACTGTGTAGTACTCTTGACGTAGTAAAGAGCAGGTAGTTCCAAACTCTCTGCGCAGTTGTATCCAACGAAGTGTCGTCTGCCTGAATCACACTTTACTAGAAACCGCTGCTATTAGTCTTTAGGGGCATGTAATGCTCATTAAATGCTCTCTTGTTTCCCAGGCTGTACAAGTTAACCATCTGAACTCTAGCGGCCGTTTTTTCCGGCTAGCCACATGATATTTCATAACGTCATTATATAGGATGGCTATTCAGTAAATGTGCGGGGCAGACCAATCAATATTGAGGCTGCACGTTGAAAATATTAATTGGTCTACCCCAAATAATGAATATGGACTCTTCTAATTGCTTCCATTGAACTGGCATGGAAGATACCACTAGAGTTCGAAGGGTTAACCCAGTAGTCTAGAGTTTAACCCTTTGAACCCAAAAGGCAGTTTTTCAGGGCCAGGATCAGGACCTGGAGTCATAAAGTAGATAGTTATTCAGTGAATGTGTATGGCAGACTAATCAAGATTCTCAACGTGCAGCCCCAAGACTGCACGTTGACAGTATTGATTTGCCTTCTCCCATGTAAGGAAGAAAGACTACCAGTTGATGGCTCTGAACTGGAATGCAATATACCATCAGCGTCCAAATGGTTAAATGAAGAAATGTTGCATAAATAGTCAAACCAACATGTCTTTTGAGGTTTTGAAACTTCCTTCTTTCGTGCGTTGACTTCCTGTGCAAATTTAATAAATAATCGCGAGATATTTCTTTATTTATTTCTCTGCCACGTTCACCATCTATGGCTACATCAAGACAGCGTTACAAGCATGAAGTGAAGTATAATCAATCGTTTCTACCCATGCTGCCCAAATTAGAGGGCCACGCGTTGATTGCCGGTGCTATTTTACCAGAAATATAAAACTTGCGTCCCACAGTAAACAAGCACTACACCCAACGCCCCGAAGTTCCTTCCTACAGGGGAATAACGAGGTAATCATGTGAGTTTTTTCACATGACACCTCTAACAATTTCGTTCGATATATCGTACAGTTCCAGTGTACGTGCCCATATACAGGAGGTTATTACTAAATAACGGCGAGGTATTTCTCCACCCTGTTGATATTTATAACTTTTCAACAGAAGCATACACCAGAAAATGTTCAACTCGTTGACCAGTGGGTGCAGTCTATGAGCTGAAAATTTACTAGTGTAAATATTCTTGAATCTTTACTAACTGTAAAGAATTTTCGGATGGAAAATCAACCCCACCTTGATTTAGTTCACAGTTCTCAATTTATTTTATGTATTTATTGGTGTTTAAGGTCACATATCTCTGAACAATGGCAAATCATGACCACGACAGTTTTACGGGTTGAGGAAGTCGGAGTACCACCGAGCAACGGCGAGCAACTGTCAGCTCCCCAACATACTAACTCCATACAAGCAGGGTTAGCATTGGTTGAAGACAAGTGCACCATCGACGTGCAGTACGTCTTATTACGCAACGCCACCGTGCCCTCACGAGGGAAGTGGGGGTAAAATGTCTTGCCCAAGGACACAACGCGGTTGCCGCAGGTGGGATTCGAACCAAAGACCTCTTGGCAAGACAGCCTGCACCTCTACCTACTGAGCTACCGCGCCCCCTTTCACAATTCTCAATACGAAACATAAACCGAACCCCGACATTTGCGCTTAATGACATTTAGTATTTTAAAGATTACTAATGTGTTAGGATTTGAAATGTATTTTAGAGTAATGATATACCAGAAATTAAAAAGAACATAAATGTATTTTATGTAATTTATAGGTCGGGAACATTTCAAAACGCTAATTAACAAAATGGCATTTCATTTTCAGTTGTTAGGCTTTGAAATGTATTTTTGATTAATGATATACCAGCAATTAAAAAGGATCATTAATATATTTTATGTAATTTGTACGTCGGGAACATTTCAAAACGCTAATTAACAAAATGGCATTTCACTTTTAAATGGCAATTTGCGAGTCAACTGGACATTTGAAACTTTTATATCACAATTCACATTGATATATGGGTTTCCCTGACACGGAATTATTACTTTACAGGGAGATTATTATATATATTATACAATCTGAATGTCACGGAGGTATCGCATAAAATTGTGAGACTACAAATAAAATGTTGCGATTAACGATTATACCACGGTTCAAGGGCTTCAAGAAGATAGCGAATTGGGAGGGGGTGGAGGGTTGGGGGAGTACACCTAATTTGTCCAGACCGCCATGACTCAAGTTCCAACTGAAACAAATATTCCAACTACATCATCAAGGCATGACTTCTTTGATGATGCAGTTGGATCACTTGTCAATTGGGATAATAGTTAACCCTTTACCCAACGTAACGTCCAAAATCGACCACCGCTATTGACAAAAATCACCTTTACATTTTCAGTTTTTTTCATTTTGTGTCTCAAAAACATAGCTTATGACCCTCATTGAAACGAGCTTGTTCCACTGAGGGGTCATAAGCTATGTTTTTGACGTAAAAAATAAAAATAGTTATTCAAGAATTTGTGTTGTCTGCTTTTCGTGTTAGGTAAGGCTTAAAAAAATTTATAGCTAAATATATGTAGTAGCCGTGATGCATATAATTCCCAACTTCTTATTGAATACGCATGTACCGGAATGCAAATTGGGAAAACTTGGACCCCAACATCCCCAATCAGCCAGAGACATCCATTTAGTTTAACAAGACTTTATTCAATGAATATGCTATACGTTACAGAACTGAACACCGGAAAAAGTAACAATAAAAGGAACAGCAGCTCACAAAATAGCATATATTTAACAATAAACAAATTGCTAAGTAATGGAGGGATTTGATAGAAAGCTTGCAGCTTATAAGAGTCATATCTCCGAGGCATATATAAGTCTTCCCAGAAAGGTGGTATGAATCAGTAGATGGACTGATATATCGCCGTCTGGAGCCCGTGGCCTATAGTAGATCAACAAGTTGATCAACAACCCGATGCCAAGCTTGGAAACCGACGAATTGTGCGTTAGTTCAATTATATTCAAATTCAAATCAATAAAAATAGCCGAAGTTATTAAAATTTTGTTCATTTTAACATTTAACGTCATTTAACTCGTTAACGCAGAATTATTTAACACGTTAACGTGTTAAGGAAAATTTTAACTCCTCGCAGCCCCGACTCGTACTCTATAAAATTGCAGCAGGTAACAAATTCCCTGAGAGCGCATTTCTCGAATGTACTGCCAATATTGCCATCGTAATGGATGGGGGACAATCAAAAATCATTACTGTAAAAAAACTTACAAAGTTCATTGGCAAGCTACAATGAAAAGTTGTATTACGATTGGCCGACTTGTCGAGGTACCAACACCTATATTCGGGTTTTGGCCCGGATACACAAAAGCATGCGACGTTCATGTCTATAGCTTAAAAATTGAACAGAGAAGACGATTACGTCTAATAATAACGTATTGTTTGCATGTGAAGAAGCAAATACACATGAAATGATATTCGAAGCACACAGACAAACCAAAGTGCCAGCTAACACAAATAATAATACATCGGAAGCTAAAAAAAATTAAGTGCACATGTACGTGACAAAAAGGTGGAAATCATATTCGAAAGTTATTCAAAAGACCAATGAGACGAAGAAATTGATTATTTTCATCACATGGCTGCAAGGAAGGAAGATATTTAACCCTTTACCCAACGAATCGCCCGCATCCGCCCGCGTAATATGCAAATTCAGCAGTTGAAAAAAATATTATTTTTCAAAAAAATTCAACAAAACCATATCATGTGACCCCTCGTTGGAACGAACTCGTTCCAACGAGGGGTCACATGATATGGTTTTGTTGAAATTTTTGGGAAAATTTAAAAAAATTATATTTAAAATAATAAATTTTGATATCGCCTGCGTTGGGTAAAGGGTTAAGAAGTCCTGAAAACTGTTGGAATCCATAGCAAAACAGAGAGGAGAGAGAGAGAGAGAGAGAGAGAGAGAGAGAGAGAGAGAGAGAGGAGAGAGAGAGAGAGAGAGAGAGAGAGAGAGAGAGAGAGAGCGAGAGGGGGGGGGGGGGTACACTCGAGTTTGTATTTTAGTTTACAGTACACACAGAGCTATTTGGTACTTTGCCACGGAGTGGGTGGAGGACACCCAATCGCCATTATTCTTACCAGTCCAACAGAAAACCTACACGTTATTTTGGATCATCGGGTAAACTACCCGGGAGTCCACGATGTGTACGTTATTCTGGTGAATTAAAAGGAACATGGTCCGAAGTTGAACATAAAATCCGAACCGCAAACCTCAGACCATGTTACCGTCAATTCATCACGATAACGTATTCGATTGAACATACGTTTCGAGCCGCAAACCTCAGACCATATTACCACAAATTCATCAAAATGGCGTATGTAGTCTAATAAGACCACACTCATAACCCAAAACCCACACCGTGAAATGAACAAGGCAACTTTTAAAGATAAGTTCAGTACATAAACCTCTCGTTTATCCCACGACGTCACTGGACAAATAATCATAAATCAGATAAAGTTCGAGGTAACTCCATCTTATTCAAATCGTAAACTGAGTTTAATTTAACCCTTTGATACTTTTGTACGCCCTATGACGTACGAAATCAAACAGCGCGTTGATACTTTTATACATCCTATGACGTACGAAATCAAACAGCGCGTTGATACTTTTTTTGTACGTCTTATGACGTACGAAATCAAACAGCGCGTTGATACTTTGTGGTCATTTGTTTTGTTATAATTTTTCAATTTTTTTAAAGTTTGAACCTCAATTCCTATTTTCTCTGCTCACTGACAACCGTGGAGTCAAATGTTATCGCAGCTTAAAATACTAATATAATCCTGCTGTCAAGACTTCTCAACTGGTTGAGTGCAAGAAGCCACTATCAGGACTTCTAAAAAATGAGGATACCAGAGCAAAAGTCAACACTTGCTTAAATTTCATATTCAGTCAAACACAAATAATATTTTGCTTATATAAATTTGTTTTATTACAAATTATTGGAGAGTGCCTGTGAGCACTCTCCAATAATTTGTAATAAAACAAGTTTTGAATAACAAATTCAGACCACCAAAAATAATCTATCCCTTAACCAGTTAATCACTACTGTGAAAAATATCTTATTATTTGTATTTTCCGACGTTTGACGTCGTATTTTGAAAAACTTTGAAGAAACACTGCATTCCCAGTGACGTTTGAATGTCAGGATAATTAAAGTCTCAAAGGGTTAAACTACACTTCATTCGAAACACTGTTTGCTACATGTGTGAACAATCTAGAAAAATGAAGTAATTTGCAAGTCACTCCGTTGATGAAATAATTGCGAAACAGGTAACCTCATTTCAAATATTTCACGTTATTACGCCAACCTATAACATTTGGTACTGGAGCCATAAACACAGGAAAAACTACACGACCTCTCGCCCAATTAGCGGGCGTGGATTGTAGTCTTATTGGAATATTTGCTGTTGAGTCCTCAAAATTCCCTTGGAACAGCATTTGACGGTAAAGACAGTTGTCCACACAATCGGTGGCAAAGTACCAATTCACTTTGTATGTACTGGGCATATTCCGTGTACCCTACTAGAATTTGATGCTATGGGATAATTTTATTTATGCGTCTTGGGTAGGTACTTGTCAGAATTGTATTGCCTCAATAGAAAGCTAATTTAATCACATTATTCTTATTTATTTACTTATTGGGATTTTCGACAGCCAGGGTCACGTCGTGTCGGAAGTTTTACGGATGTAGGAAACCGGAATACCCTTAGAGAACCACCGAGCAGCGGCGAGCAACTGTCAGACTCCCATACTCTTCACACAAGCAGGGTTAGCATTGGTTGAAGACGAGTGCACCATCGAAGTGTTGTACGACTTATAACACGTGGGCATTCGGGATTAAGTGCCTTGCTCAAGGACACAACGCAGTTACCCCTGGCGGGGATCGAACCGTGGGCCTTTCGGTTTGTCCAATCCCGTAAACACAGCCCCACCGCGCTCCCAATTTAACAAATACTACAGCGTAATTTGGAACTTTCTTTATCAGATATGCTATTCGTTTCCAGATATCCAAGTTCAGTAGATATGACTTCAGAGTCGGCGGATATAACACCCATTGTGGTCGATATGAACCTAGCTAAAGTTGTCCCCCTTGACACGTTACTAAACGCAACCAGTTTGTTTACATCGAAATCTTTCACTGTTTTTGCCAAAAGCAATACAAAAAAAAAAATCGGCGTGAACAGGCATAATATACTACTCACTGTTTGCTAAGCACCACATATTTGACACATCATTGTGAGATTTGCTTGTGACATATTTGCGATATTTTTGGTGGATATGATTGAGGGATGTATTGAGATGGTCCCCAGTGTTTACATTAGCTCTCTTGACAGGCAGACGTTTCGTGACAGTCATGGAAGGCATGTTCCCCTTGATTTTCATGATGCTTTCGTGTACTCTCTACATGTATATGACATGTGTAGGGTATTCAATCTTCATTTCAACACAAACCCTTGTGATTTAATGTTTTAATATGGCGAATGCAAATGTAAAAAGACATTTGTCTGAGGCAGAAATGTGGCTGGCTGTATGGATAATGGAGCAAGGGGCTACCGGTCGTCAGTTTGGTAAAGCCCTTGGTGTGCACCATTATGGTGATCACCAGAGCCTGAGCAAGATTTCAGCAGTATGGCACACCAGCAATATGGCATGATGGTGGCAGAGACAGGGCAGCATCTGCAGTTGAAGACCGGTGTTTGATCATTTAGGCCCGTAGGAACCGCTTTGCCACAGCATTCATCTTCGCAGGGACTCCAGAATGCATCCGGGGTAAATGTTTCGACGCAGACTATTCGGGCAAGGTTGGACGAAGGTGGTCTCCGATCGAGAACACCATGTATTCGCATTCCGCTGTCCCAGAACCACCGCTAGGCACGATATGAATGGGCCATGGACCATGTTGGATGGACCAAAAAAGATTGGCAACCTGTCCTTTTTACAGATGAGTCAAGGTACTGCCTAGACTATACAGATGGGTGTTCTAGGGTATGGAGAAGACCAGGAGAGCGATTCCATGCAGCCAACATTGCTGAGCATCACCGCAATGGTGGAGGGTCAATAATGGTCTGGTGCGGCATCATCTGGGATGGAAGTACAGAGCTCTATATCCTTGACGTGGTACATTGACTGCACAGCGGTATATTTATGAGATCCTGGATACCACCTCAGACTGTAAGCAGGTGCAGTGTGTGATAATCTGATAGATTCATTCTCATGGACGATAATGCCCGTCCTCATGTTGCCCATGCTGTCGAGTAGTACCGACAGATGGGGGGGGGGGGGGGGGGGGATTGAGCGTATGAACTGGCCAGCAAGATCCCCTGACCTCAATCCAATCGAACATGTCTGGAATGAGTTGCAGCTTGCAATTTCAGCCCGTCCAGTCCAGTCAAGAAGTATCCAGGAGCTTGGTGCTATGCTGGTCCAAGAATGGAACAACATCCCACATAGAACCATTCGGAACCTGATTGGGAACATGAGAAGACGTTGTCAAGCTGTATTCAGCCGTAATGGGTCTCATACTCGATACTGAACCCATACCAGTTCGCTCCGTCAACTTTTTGGCAAATTTGAAAAAATTTCCACTTTTACCAATAATATCCATTTTCCATGGTTATCGTATTCAAAATCTAAATAATAATGTCAAACACAAACAGAATCTTCATTTCTGTACTTAAAAATAGCGTCGCAGTATGGCAAAGACTTATTATATACTATTTTGTTTAGAAACTGACAGCAATTGACAAGTATGGCAACAAATTCAGTCACCCACTTATCAACTAAATAATTTCCAATTAACACTTTGCCAAGACGATGAGTACACGGTGTTTGCTGTACGGTTTGATAAATATCGAAATATACACATTCTTTCCTCCAAAATACAGTACAGTCGCCGAGGACTGGTCGAAGTTCACGTGTGGGCAGTGATGTTCACGCATGCGTTTACCAGGTAAAAAAATCACCAGCAACAAAATATCAATTAATGAAGCATCGGGTTGTACCCGGTGATTCATTAATGAAATTTCTGATGATTATTCCTGTGGAAAGTGACCAGTCCACGGCGGCCGAACTGTATAGCTCGTATCCCCAATAAACGAGCGGGTCGAACACCCTCAAACGAAGGATCATAAGCTATAGAAGTACTGTGATCACAAAAAGGGGTCTCTTTCTTGATCAAATCGGGACTCGATCGCGACATACTTACACCAGTGTATCGAGATTTCCCAAAAAGTACTGCGGAATCAACACAGCATCAAGAAAAACAATCGAACATAGCCTCTAAGGTAAAACGACCTCACACTTCAATTTCGACAGATGAGGCTGAACTGTGTTTCGGTGATGAATGCGTACAGAGAATTTCGAAAGGATCGCGACTGGAGTCGCGAACCCTTCGAAATTCTCTGTTGTTTTTTACGATCACAGTACTGCATGCTTAGAAAGCAAAAGATGAACCAAAATATTAAATTGGGATTTTTGTGTTCAAATATTCGTTGAGAGAACAGGGCCGGTTCTTCAAGTGAAATGATTAATGATGGTTTTCGCAGTGTTTCTTCTTCCAGTCTCTCTGTGTCTGGCATATCATTTTGACTTTTTGATATAGCTTCCAGAAACAGACAAATAAATCAAACTATTGGTTAAAAATGAAAACAGAATAGCCCGTACAACGCTTAAAAGACATGATCCCCTTTTATGTATTTTATAGATAACATATCTCAAAATGATTTTTGTCTTCATCTTTGGTGTCGTTATTCATAATTGACATCATAAATCTAGATTCTCGTTTCAGGTGCATAATGAGTATGACATTTTAGTGGCTCGCTTAAAAGAGATATTTTTACAACACACACACAGTACCAGTGTCATTACAGCCTACACACCATCAGTAGCTGTAGACACTAATTCATTCCCAAACAAGTCTTTCTGTTTGAGCTATTCTCGTATTTCAGAACAACCGCTATGATAACCACCATTGGCTAACTCACCAATAGCGGAACAAAATTTCCAATCGCTGCCTTGACGAATCTCTTGATAATGGTGTAGCGGACATCGGCCTATTGGCTATCCCCAAACGCAACCCCCATAGGTATCAGCCCAAAAGTAACTGCTATGGAATTCCTCCGCGTAAGTAAATAATTACCAACCGGTGGGATGCTGGATCTCAGTGATCGTCCAGGCACAACTGCTCCCTCCAGTAAGCACCAACCCAACTACAAATCACAAACGTCTACAGTTACCTTTGCCGCAACACTCACCCCCACGTTGCTACCAAGCATTATACAAACAAACAAAGATAGAGAGAGTCGAAAGTTGCATTTTGCCGCCCCTGGCACGCATTCGGCGCGCGCAAAACATTCCGTATTTGCGAATTCATTTGAAGTATTTTATCACATTAATATGATTATAAGAACTCGTGACACAAACCTGATATTTTATCAAATAAATAAATAGACATGTTTGACAATATAATAGGCCATGAAATGTCCTGCAAAAATTAGCAATGCAAACATCGCCGCGTGCTATATGTAACTTGCTTGCTTGTAACTTTGCAGCGCAAATTTCTGTCCGAACGTTTAGGGGTCTTGACACTCGCATGTACTTCCATCATGTTAAGTGCGGGTGCCTTTGGTCTCAGCTTACTTTTTCGAACGGGTGTCTCGCAATTGTCGTGTCGTCTGTTTTTGGCGTTTTTTTTTCGTTTTTAATGATGGTAGTTTTGCCTATGTCTTGAAATGATCTTGAAAATATTCAACAGAGTATAGTGTGATGACACGCGATTTGTAGAACTGGGTGCTAAGCGGAGGGTAAATGGTGACAGACGCAAAGAAACTCTATAAAGGGGTAGGTAAGCATTCTTGACTTATATCGTCATAAGAATCGACTTTCGATAAATTATCTCCCTTGCAATTATTAGACGAACCATTTAAGAAGCAATTATTTGTTGAGAATACACCTATGACATCAAGAGAAAATAAAGCCAAGTTTCATGTTGTTATTTTTAATAGACGAAAACAACAGACAGCTCTTGGAGCTGTCTGTTGTTTTCGTTTATTAAAAATAACAAAAGGAAATGTGGCTTTTATGGCAGACTAATCAGAACCATCTGGATAACAGATAATCAGTCAATAAGAGTATCTATCAGTATTACACCTACGAACACTAAGTGTCCACATTTTGTTTAGCGAATGGATTTTTACAGTAATTTGATTTTATTCTTCCCAGGACAAAATCTCACCTCCCGGACATTTGTGTTAATGGAAAGGACAGCGTCTGTATTATATATCATGATGCGCACACTGTGGACATAATGAACAGAAAAAAGAAGTTACAGAACATCAAACGATGGTGAAAAAGTCCATTTTCTTACGTTTAAATGGGTTTCAACAGTGAATAATAGACAAAAGTTAAAACTGATTGTTGAGAAATGGAAGAAGCCAGCTTCTGTATTTTTATACCACTCTACAGTGAAATGCATGAAGTATTTGATATGGTGCGCACATCGATGATACAAATGCGATAACATTTCAAAACTTCAATTTTCATTTTATATGAAATTTTCAAACCCTTGAAACTAAATTCACTAGCAGTTTTTGGAAATTAAGGGGAGGTAACTTTCCTGTATATCCTTTCCAATGACGAAAATTGTCAGCCATGCACAACCAGGCGTTTGATGTCATCTGTATACGGACGCCAACTATATTAATTCATAGCCGTGGTTTTGGCAATACATCGACGTATGTAAGCAAGAACATTGACGGTAAGACAGTATTACGCAGAGGAAAAAACTCTTTGACCATTTGTGAATTGCCCCAAACATCATAACCAATGTCTGAGTTTTATAAAACGCAAGTCATTACTCAATATGTGTTGAATATTTAAAGATTATTTGCTCACCTACATTTTAAAATCGGCTGAGTTAAAAATCAACCCAAATCAACTGGGCTGAGTGAATATCATTTGAGTTGGGCTAATTTTAGAGTTCAGGCAAAACTGTTGACATTAAAAAACGAAAAACGTCCAAATCAGACCGATTAGAAACAAGTATTGTAATAGTCTGAACTATAATGTTGAGTAAAAATAGTCCTTTCATCTTCGTTGTCATTACAAAAATAAGACAAATTCATGTTCTCACCCAGACTAACATCCTCAAGAGGAAGGCCAGACATAATGGTATAAAGAAGAATGGAAAGCAATTATAGATAACATCACCATCTACTTGCCTTGAAGCTTTGTACTAATTTGATGGCAGTATGATTATTAGTATAATACGGGGTGATTGCACAAATATCGCCACTTCTTCATTTTCGAACTTTTTGCTCTCGGTTATCTTAACCAGAACACTCCGCACGCTTTAATTCACGCCACTACCTTGTCTGCGCACTTCTCTTGCAAACAATCAGACGAATATTACAGTTAAAACTAGAAGTCCTGTCACGAACTGTTCGCTTATCTAGTCTTAAATGTGCGTAGGAATTTCGCGCAATTGCCATATCGAATGGCATCCAAAGCATGGCAGGTTCTCCTGATTACTCATAGCAAACACATGCAATGTTTCTGCCAATGGACCTCCGGGTTACCCGGAGGTCCATTGGCTGAAACATTGCTTGTACACAGGCCATATGTACAGAATTTGATAGCCTTACTATGGTCGTAACGCGTAGATTGACGTGCTATTTCTGCGCATTTCATGACAGGACTTCTAGTTTTAACTGTATGTACGTGCAGCCCATTTGTGCTGAACATCTATTCTCTGTAAAGACCTTTCTGTTCGTAATTGATGGATTGTTTTTTTGAAGTGGATAGAACATCTTCAATTATTTTTTCTCTCATCTAAAATAAAATAATATTAGGGAAAATGGATATTCACCACCGGTCTGAATGCTAGCAATGAAAATGTGTATAAGATTTCATATAATTTCAGAAATAACCGAATAGTTTCGATTATGAAAAATGAATCTAGTACACGCTAAAGCGGTAATCTTTGGTTACGATACACTAAATGATTTGCATTGGCAACAGTGGTAATTTTTTTCTATCTCCTCAGCTCATCGAGCTCATTTTGCAGGAAGCAGTTCTATATCCGCTTAGTATGTCATCTCATTAAAAAAAATGAAAAAAAAAAAAAAAATATGTTGCCGTATGTTTTCTGTATTCGAATTTGAAACAACACGTTTTTCCTTCACCCCCCCCCCCCCGCCCCACACCTTCCTTTGTTTTCAACTCTTCCATTTCCTCTGTTTTCAGTTTTGAAAGGACACTAGTGCAAATATGTTTAAGACTTTTCCAAAACAAACACTTTAACATTTTTATTGAGGGTTCCAAAATCAACAGATATTGCCCCCATCAACTAATCTCCCGCATTCTATACTCCATTAAATGCTGAGGTAAAACCCGCTAGGTGGCGTTTTTGCTCACAACGCGGCTATTGAAAAACTGTGTGTCGCTAAGTGCACTCGTATAGAAGGGTAAACTCGAATCCCATTTGACCCTTTCGTGAAACAGTATTGTCGTACACAATACCGACTATAGCGATTGGAGGAAACCATTTTGTATTTGGAGGAAGGTTCAGTAATAATTTAATCCAACAGCCCTATAGGGTTGTTGGATTAAAATAGTACTGTCTCTCCTTAATTAAAAAAAAAAAACAATCCGAATAAAAAGTAGGAAAAGGAGTTTAAAAAGTTTTAGTGGGAGTTTATTCCATACAGTACTCACAGTTCTCGTTTCCCTCAAGTCACTGTACCAGGATTAAAAATTCTGTAAAATATTTACAATTGTATTTTCCAGAATTGCATTTCCGCATGTGAAAATAAATGACCGAACCGATTTATTAATGCTTTAAAAGACGTAGCAATTTAGCTACCGGTAAATTGCCCCGTCTTTTAAAACACGAATAATTCATTTCTGCCATCTGTAGTCAGAGATGGAAAATACAATTCTGTAATATATAATTGTAAATGTTTAATAGTATTACATTTAAAACTAGAAGTCCTGTCATGAAATGCGCACAAATAGCACGTCGATCTGTGCGTTAGTCTACGCGTTATGACCATAGTAAGGCGATCAAATGCTGTACATATGGCCTGTGCACAAGCAATGTTTCAGCCAATGGACCTCCGTGTAACCCGGAGGTCCATTGGCATAAACGTTGCCTGTGTTTGCTATGAGTAACCAGGAGAACCTGCCATGTTTTGGATGCCATTCGATATGACAAATACACACAATTCCTACGTGCAGTTAAGCCTAGATAAGCCCACAGTTCGTGACAGGACTTCTAGTTTTAACTGTAGTCCCAGGTTATTATATTTGCAGCGCAATAACAGGCGAGTCCTCAACCCCCTCCCTCAAATCTTCGTGTTTGCCTAACTAGTCAGCTGGAACGTCCAAGAAATATTTGTTGCTCCCCGGTGCCTATCCGATGACCTCCTTCGAGCGCTGTCTGGTCTTATGTCCAACACAAAACCCGTTATTAAACTTATCGAAGACATAAAATGAGTGCATACTGAGATTTCATTCATCACCTTGAAGCAGATGCCATCTGCAAGGTTCTAGAATACACGTATGTTACAAAGATGATGAGTGCTCAAATGATAATTTGTGTTCTCATAAGATGAGTATGTGGACATTCTAACATACATTTGTTTGCTATTCCAGTGGACATCTGACAAACTAACAAGTCGTTCACAGTTTACGGACCACTGGAGCCGTATATGGAAACGGGCTGGAGAAAGGCGCTTGTTTTTCAAGGCAGATGTCCCAAGATCGATCCTCGATCAGTAATATTTCGCGATGACGGTCCTCGCTATAGCTGCATCATTTGTAGGAGTGTTGCCAAACCAGTGTGGGAATGTAAACGGCTCCCCCCTGTCTGGAGAGATACACACTCTGTGAATGTTGAATTACTTAATAGAAGAGGAAAAGAGAAAAGCCAAATAGTTCGCGCTGCGAAATTGAGCTCACAATCCCCTGTTTCATGGACTCCATAACACTACTCAACCTCGCGCCCGACAATCCCGTGCTTCAACTACTTTTCACATTTATTTACGTATGTTTTGAATTTGATAAATTACCATGAGAGAAATAGCAGGTTAATTTTCTTAGTTTGAGGATCATTAAATTTTCTGTCATTTTATATATGAGATGGCAGTGCTCACAGACGTTTTCATAAGAGAAATCCAGGCACAACATTCATCTATATTTATTATTGTAATTGGAATTAAACGCAATCATACTCAGATTTTTATGGCCTCGCGAAACTTCGAAATTCAATTAGAAATCGTACCGATGGTTCGAGCCGTTTCGAGTCACCATGCTTCGGAAAATTTCGAATTGATCACAAGTTGAAAAAAGCCTACCAAGTGCTCCTTTTGTACTTTTCTTTTAGCAGAAGATCCCCTATCCGGGAGACCTTATGACAGAAGGGTTCAAGAACGTACCGCTTCCGAAACTACTTTGAATCCGACCATAGAAATTTCATGTTTTGGTTGACTTGCCAAATCTGACGAGTCGCTATCGAAAATAATACTTGAGTGAAAACTTACGACATTTTCAGTTATAAGAAGGTACAATATTACAATCCGAAGAGCCGTGAGATTCGAGTCGATTCAAAATCCTCTTTCCGATTTGAGTTGAGATTCGATTCGAACCAGAATCTGAGATTCGCAGGGCCCTAAGGGTTTCTAGCTTCTTGGCCTATTAAGTCTTATTGATGACTACCAGGTTATAAAGCTTCTCAATAAATATACAAATACATGTAAAAATAGGAAATAGTGGTAGCGGTTATTCTCGCAACACCAAAAAATCATATATACATGTTTTAAAAAAATGAAGTTTTTGATAATCAAATTTATATTTTGTGCCCTGTAACAAATCTAAGTATGGTAAAGCAAGTTAACGGATTGCGTGATACATGGTGCAAAAGAGTGGGTTGTGTGTAATCGTTTAGAGTTGCGGTATTTAGGCAGACCCGCCCATTATTGTTCAAAGTACATACGTTGATTTAATCTGCTGAACGTTTTCACTAATCCTTGTATATTAATTAATCTTGAAACCTGGTACTAAAATGGGAAAGATATCAAACGCCAACAAATGGAAAAATGAGATAAATTTTCTATTAAAGTCTACTATTCCGGTTTAAGATATTTACAATGCAAATAAAACTGGTTTGGCAACCAAAAGCGTGTACAATAGGGCGAGGCGGTTTTTCGGTTTTCCAGTTCGGTTCGGTTTTTTGGAAACCGGAAAACTGAAACGCAAGACCCAGGAAAAAACAGGCCGAACGGTTTTACTGTGTTTGTGCATAAACTGATCAAACTACCTTAATGGGGGAGGGGCACTATGGACTATCGTCACTTAAGGTACAGTCCCATATAGGCCCCGGATCACCCAGGACCAGTCCGGGATGATCCGTGGCCTGATCCTTGACGACGCCGTAGTGGTCCTGGATAGTCCGGGATCGTCCTTGGCCATCCGGGGTGGTCCTTGAGTATCCGGCATGTCGTCCCGGATATTTTTGACTGTCAAAAACCTCCGGGACGATCCGGGACGAAGATTTAATCCGGGGTGGTCCTTGACCATCCTGAATCATCCTGGACTCCGCCGTGTTGGCAACGGGGTCGTCCTGGACGATCCGTAACTTGAACGGGATGAGCCGGCGTGAACCGTATCGAAACGAGGTAGTCCGGGACAATAAATGACATGCAGGATCACGCCGGATCATCCCGTTCAAGTTACGGACCGCCCAGGACAACCCCGTTGCCAACACGGTGGAGTCCAGGATGATTCGGGATGGTCCGGGGTGATCCGGGATGATCCGGGTCCTGTCCGTAGTGATCCCTATTCATCCCTAACTCTGCCGCGTCGATCCGTGACTCCTCCTGGGTGGTCCTGGACTGTCCGGGGTGGTCCGTATCGACAACGGCTTGTTGGGTTTTTATAACGCATTGTGGGCAACAATACGCATCCGGGGCGGAAAAGTATCGCCGGATCATCGCGGACCACAGTTACGGCAATCCGGGATAATCCTGGCTATAGATCCGGGACTAGCCTATATGGGACTGTAGCTTTAGTTTACCGGAAAAGGGACAAATACGTCGGGTTCTCGTTGTCACAATTCCTACCTTATTGACTCGTCCACCGGACGAGTCAATAAGGGAGAAAGTGTGACAATGAGAACACAACATATGAACCTTATTCATTTGTTAGTCTGATTTATGATTTTTTCTCACGGAATAGCCTTAGCAACAGATCCCCTTGAACCTAAAGGGAAGTTATGCTGAACCCAATACAGACAGGATTTTTTGTGAGTGGAGTCCTGCAAACCTGAAGTGTATTTGCTATCTGTTCTAAACACACAGAAAAAACGAACCGAAACCTACATTTTTTTCTGAAAACCGAAAGCGAATCTGAAAAATCCCTCCCAGCTCTAGTGCATAAGAAATAAAACTTCAAGAAGAAAAAACTGCTGACCCAAATCAAATTAGTCATATTCTTGTCTACCACGATTGTGACGCAACAAGAAAAATAAATGTTCTGATATGAAAAGTAATATTTCAAAAACTATTGAACGCACTCTACGCAATGCGATAGTCATTAGAATAATGAACAACGTGTCTCCAAAATCAATTGAATGTACTTATTTATTGGATTAAAATATATATAATATTCCTCATACATGGCTGAATTGTCCCGAAAACATCTGTATATTTTTTTATTGACGAAATGTTCAAAGATATATAGCCCAGTATGGCGCCATTTGCCTGCTGTAAAATATACGAACATATTATTTCATGTTCAGAAATTACTCTTATGAAAGAGGATTCTTGGCGGTTGTGTTTGCATTTATATTCTACACATATGATATATTAGTCTATTTTTCTGTTTTCCCCAATGTTATTATTTCCCAATTTCTTGCCTTAGCTACCCTGACGAAAGAAGATTCTTGGCGGTTGTGTTTGCATTTATATTCTACACATCTACAAAACTAGACTATTTTTCTGTTTCGACCCAATATTAACATTCCCTAAAGTCTTACTTTATGTTACTGGCCAGACGATTAATAGTTTGTTCATATCCGACCAACACAATATCTCCAGCAACTTATGGTAAGAGTATTCTCAAGAAAAAGTCCGGGAAAAGGATTGGGACAGAAAGTAAGCGGAAATAAAAATACACAATGTCCGAGTTTGTTTGGGCATTATTGTTCACGTTTCCGCTGCCTTTGCCGTTCAAATCTGATTTCGATTTCTGCCTCCCAAACTGTACAGTTTCAAAATCTTCAGTCGCACGAGAACTGACACTGTCTATTGTCGAGAATTTAACCCCCAGCACTCTGGTAGTGCAACAGAATTTTCTCCAAACACTCTCTTTTTCTCCTGTTGAACTATGAATTTCACCAATTATATCTTGTTTGACAGAGCTCATTGAGCTCTGTCAAACAAGGTATATTTGGTTAAATATCAAACTGCATTATGGGAAATATTTACTGCTGAAAACTTAGCCATTTTGACATCAGTGTGCAGAGGGTTAATGACCTTGAAGATTTTGAATCAAATGATGAGTATTTCTTTTATCAGGAGATGAAGATGAGAATGAACCTCTTATGCCCTTCAATTACACATATCTGGCATCCGATGGAAAATGTTGTTTCTAGACATATTTGGAAAGTAATGTCATGCTCTCAAGTCACCAGTCTAATTCTGTACGGAATTCAACGCTGTTATGACCGAGAACCAGCGAAGTCCTCAAACAGTTCATCGCCAATGTTTAGATTCATTTTGTCTGGAATATTTCAGTTGGTCGGCAAACAGATATATTCCTGAGGATTGAATCTAAAACATAGCATAAAGTTTCATTTTCACTGAATCAGCGCCAGAAAGGTTGCTCAAGCGAGACTTGATTTGATAGGCTTTGTGATGGCATTACCATCCAGAATGAAGACTCATTACAACCGTAGTTTTATGAGAACACCGCGTAGTCCAACGTAGTGTTTTAATATCTTGTTATTTTCAGGGCGAATTCGATACCTATTGATTGGAATATCTATAACTAAGGCACAGCATCAGATTCCTCAACCCTTTCCGACTACTGTTATCGTGACGTTTCAACATCACATAGAATCAGGCTTTTGCGATATCAAACGCAATCGTTAAAAGTCGGAGTACGTAAGATTACGTACTGTAATCGCAACGCAAGGGAATTAAGGGTTAATAAGTAGACAGATTGCCTTAGAGCTCAGAAATACTAGTATTTTTTGGTAAGTGACCAAACGTTTCTACACTACGGCAGCCGTGGACTGGTCACTTTCCACGGGTGGCCAATAGTTCCACGGACGACATAATATTAGATTCCAAACAAAAATTATAGGAATAATCATAAAAAAATTTAATTAATGAATCACAGGGTGAAACCCGGTGCTTCATTAATTAAAATTTTGCAGCTACCGATTTTAATTACCTGGTAAACGATTGCGTGGACATCACTGCCCATGCGTGGATTACGACCAATCCACCGCGACTGTACTGTAGTGTATGATATTGCTGGCATGTTATTATGTTATATCTTACCTCCTACAAGTATCTGGGAATTTCATTGGTTCAAAGACGTCACATGCAAACTGCATATAAAACTATATACTGCCTGTCAACATCAAAATACGCTGACAGCTATGGATAATCTCCCCTTTGTTCACTGATTATTCAAAATGGCGGCAGCCGATAAACGCTTCAAGTTGAAAGATTGAGTGTTGGAAGCCCATATTGCGCTTCAAGTTGAAAGATTGATTGTTGGAAGCCCATATTTGGTCTGAAGTGCAGGTTTGACAACATAAAAGGCTTCATATTCTGTGGATGTGTGTCATGTTACCTTCGAAATGAAACTGTTTGTACGAATGTGCCTTGTTACAATTTATGAAATTGTAATGAGGCAAAGACACGTGAACACATTGTGAGAATTCTCTCATTTATTTTTGATCGCTGTTGTTATTAGTTCTGTGCACCGATGCGGCAGTCGGTAAGATATATTCGTTACACAGTTTGTTGGTGGCCTAATATGGTATATATGGTGTCAGTTAATTTGATATTGGACGAGAGCGAAGCGAAGCTCTCGTCCAATATGAAATTAACTGACACCATATATATACAAATATTAGGCCACCAACAAACTGTGTAACTAATAATGTCACTACTTTCACATTATGATTTCACACCGCTCCTTAACATCACGACTTTCGCAGATTCCCTTGCACTATCACTCATTTACATTCATTTGGAATGATTGTTTGCTTTATTGAGGTTGAACGACACATTCAATAGCCAGGGTCACATCGTGTCGGGCAGTTTTATGGGTGAAGGAAGCCAGTCTATCTGCAGCGACGAGCAACCGTCAAACTCCCATAGAACTAATTCTGCATTAGCAGGATTGGAAGTGGTTGAAGACACGTGCACTATTGACGTGCAGTACACCATAAGTACGTAGCACCCCTGTATCCCCACGTGGGCAATCGGGATTAAGTGCCTTGCCCAAAGACACATCCTTGATTAGGTGATGCAGTGACAAAATATTTTGAAATGCATGAATTTGTGTGCCGTGAGAAAGTTGTCGGCCTATAGAGGCATAATAAGCCAAATATAGATGAAAGTTTGGGCTTGTGAGACCAGCAGACAACACAGCAAATATATCAATGTCATTTTGTGGTTGAATAATACCGGTTAAGGCACCTCATTGGAATAAGCCCAACGAGCTAGGTCTAATGAGGGGTCATAATCAATGTTTTTTTTTTTTGGGGGGGGGGGGGGGGGGATTAAACAAATATAAGTGACGATTTTTGTGTACAGCGTTGGCTGGAAATTACCGTTAAATTGTCTTTTATCGTAATCCACACGTGGGTAGTGATGTCCACGCAGGCGTATACCAGGTAACACCCAGTGCTTCATTAATTAAATTTTTAATGATAATTCCTATAATTAGTGATTGAAATCTAATATAATTGCGTCCGCGCAAACGTTGCCCATCCGTGGAAAGTGGCGGCCGTACTGTACTGAAGGGTGGAAACAATTTTTTTTAACCCTGTGTCTGCAAAATTTTTTCCGGGGAATCGGAGCTTATGGGGCGGGGGTGAGGGGTGGATGAATTACTCTTCTCAGTATTAACCCTTTACCCAACGAATCGACCGCATCCGCCGCGTAATATCCAAATTCAGCAGTTGAAAAAATATTATTTTTCAAACAATTTCAACAAAACCATATCATGTGACCCCTCGTTGGAACGAGCTCGTCGAGCTCGTTCCAACGAGGTGTCACATGCTATGGTTTTGTTGAAATTTTTTGAAAAATTTGAAAAAATGATATTTAAAATAATAAATTTTGATATCGTCTGCGTTGGGTAAAGGGTTAACGATAAGCCGAGATGAATGCTTTTCGCATTTGGACCATAAGACGCCAATATCGGGTAATCCGAGGAGAAAGAAGTGGTGGGTTGGTAACTCAATCACCCGCATTAGGAACTGAAACGAATTTTGGAAGAAAAGTACTCTCTACCATGTGTTTATTTTTTCGAATATTTTCTGACGCTAGTTTGCTCTTATTTTCTAACCAAGAGACGAGTTGTTCAGCAGATTGTAATGAATATGTTAACGAAAAAAAAAATAATAAAATAGTAATAGTATCTGAATCAGGGGGAGGGCCACCAAAAATTTGCGAGATATGATGTGGGAGTGGGTGGGTCTCTTGAGTGCGCCAAAAATGTGCATTTCCAACTTGAGCAATTTTTTGAATTTTTAAAAAATATATCAATATATCAGCTAATATATACCATTATTTGTGTTTCAGACCTTAAAGATGGTGTTGTACATCACACTCTTAACATAAATACAACATCAGGAGGCTTTATATGTGAGAATATTGGGCTTAATCTGGGAAAATGTCACACGTTAGTAGTGGGTGGGTGTCTTGTTCGAAATGTAGAAAATGTGCAGACAGTATTTTGGGAAAATTCTCTCTGATGCACTAAATTCAACCCAATTTATTTATTTATTAATTGATTGATTGATTGATTGATTTATTTATTGGTGTTTATCAACACTTTAACAACCAGGGTCATATCGTGTCGGTGAAAGGTTTACGGGTGCAGGAAGCCAGAGTACCCGGAGAGAACCAACGAGCAACGACGAGCAGCTGTCAGCTCTTCAACATCATAACCCACGACTATACTACACGCTGCACAACGGTACTGCGTACTACACAGCACAGACAGGGTTAGATTGGCTGAAGACATGTGCATCTCTCATGTGCAGTACGTCTCACCACACAGCGTCATCGTGCCCCCACGTGAGCAATTGGGGTAAGTTTATTTTGGATTTTAATGGGAGAGTGGGGGTGAGTGTCCGAGAACGGTAGTAGAAAATTTGCACGTAGTGGGTGGGTGGGTGTAAAAAGGAGCCGAATAAAAAATAGGACGTCACGTCTTGCAAATTTTTAGTGCCCCCCCCCCCCCCACCCCTCTGTCTGAATCATTTATTTATTGGATCATGTTTTCAACTGGTTGACACTTGGGCAACTTACATCATTCTGGATTAGGAAGAGGTGCAGTTAACCGTTTCCTTGAGAATACCACTTTATGCCTGTATTGCACATGTCACACAAGCATAATGTATTCTGGAATGGCCCACGGAAACGTACTTTAACGCAAGTTCTATATCGCCAAAGACTCCGTTGCAGGCGATGCTTGTGTTGAGACTCTTTCAGCCCATAAATTCAAAGCAGTGCGGATGCGGGGAAACATATCCCAAGAGGTTAAAAACATTTATTCCCCTTGTCCCATTTAATTATCATTTTGATCCATGATTCTACAATGGGGGATGCCCTAGCCAGTTTTTTGGGGATGGGGCAAACATATTTGGAAGGCGGATGGAGGTCGGGGTCTGGGACTCTCATAGTCCTATCTAGGATCCTTCGGTCGCTACTGCCGCCTACCACTTCCACGAAGATGGCTTTTGTTTTGGGGCCAGCGACCGTATAGGGGGGCCAAGACCTCCAGACTACCCTCCCGCCGCAGTGGCTATGCCACTAAAACATAATAGCCGAGGTGTTCAAGGTGGATATCCAGCTTCAAACATATGAAGCGAATACTTCTCATTAACACTTTACCTAACACGAAAGCAGACGACACATGCAAACAAAATTCTTGAATAACTAATTTTTTCATTTTTTGTCTCAAAAACATAGGTTATGACACCTCATTGGAACGAGCTTGTCGAGCTCGTTCCAATGAGGGGTCATAACCTATGTTTTTGAGACAAAAAATGAAAAAAATAATTCTCAAAATTAATTGGTGATTTTTGTGAATAGCGCTGGCCGGTTTTGGTCGTTACGTTGGGTAAAGGGTTAAAAGAGGAGAAGACGCAGCATTGGAAAGGAAACGCTGAAATGTAGATGCTGCAACATACGTCACGATAAGTGACCTTGCTCACAAAAACGGTGTTAGTGCTGATGTTCGGAACGCTGCCTGAACCGCCATGGGGTTCTCAGTGCACTAACATGCTTTTCGAATTCCATACAATGGATATAGATCTATACTCTAAATCTATGCGGGAAATACCTGCTTTAAGTAAGATAGATAAGAAAAAAATCCAAACTCATTTTCTAGTCTGCTGAATACAAAGAAAAGAATATCGGAGCGTATGCAGACTAATGCTTGATAATATTTTTGTATGGCAACCTTATGGCAACCATATTGGCAAGAGTTTAAATGACTATTGATATATACGATTATTTGATCATTATCAAACAAAAGAAATTTTTATAACAGAAACTATGTCTTTGGTCACTGAAGCTACAACATTATCCTAGCGGAGAGCAATACTGGAAAAAGGCTATCACCGAATTCGACGCTTATCTTTTCGTGTGTCACAAGTGTGCTTGCCGAAAGAAAAAAAAACTGATTTGAGTGAAAAGTTGCTGGCGGTCTGCCAACTCCTTACCTAACAAGAAACATCAGCAAAAAATATTTTCTTAGGCTGAACAAAATTAATCGTTTAATTCTCAGGCAGCGGTACATTCGTTTTTTTCAGCCCGCGTTCATCATATTTATTTCGGAGGCAAAATTCAAAATGTATAAAACTACCATAGGGTGTGATTTTAGCGGTATGGCATCGTGATTTCCGATGCAAAATGTTGTATACATTGGTACAATATTGTTATTCTCTTCACGAAATGCGACATGATTCTCATATTTATTTAACTGGTTGAGGGCCAGATTATTTTGGTGGTCTGAACCTGTTCAACAAAAATTGTCAAAAATTGTTCTATTACAAATTATTGGAGAGTGCCTGGAGGCACTCTCCAATAATTTGTAATAGAAGAAATTTGTATAAACAAACTGTTATTTACGTTTGACTGAATACGAAACACGAGCAAGGAATATGTTGGCTTTTGTACTGGTATCCTCATTTTTTGAAACGCCTGATTGTGGCTTCAAGCACTCAACCAGTTAAAAAACTCCTTATTTTTTATCTCCATTTTAGTTGCTCGAAATTAATTTTGTGTTTTGTATGATCACTGTTGCAAAAAAAAAATATCATTGGAATCAACATGGAAGTTCTAGTATATAATTTTAGGCTCTCACAACTGGATTTTAGGCATCGGCGACCAATCCATCGGGAATAAAAAAAATAAAAATAAAAACCGCCCTCCCTCATTCGTTTTAAAAAACATTGTCTGAGAACCAATTTTTATTTTTGTTTGTCCTAAATAATAAAAATTTCCATTTTGCCAAAGAATATAGCTTACAGTATGACTCCTCATTGGAACGAGCTCGTTCCAAAGAGGGATCATAATCTTCGTTTTGGGAGCAGAACGTTGAAAGAAATAATAAAATGAGATCGTCAAACGTTTGTAAAGGGATCTGACACGTATGGACGGACATGGTTGTTACTTCTGGCAAGTTGTGAAAAGGATTGACGTTCCCTGTTACGAAACTATAGGTGATGTTTTTTTTTTCCACCGTGGGGGATCCTATTCTATTAAGAAACCACAACGAAAAAAATATATTGGAAGGTTTGTTTTTCTTTGCCGGGATTTTAACCTCAACAATGATTATGCATGAAACTTTCATGAAAGCAAGATGTTGGCTGACCTTCCCTGCAACAGGAACAAACAGAAATGTGTAATTTTGTCTTAACCGAAAGTGAACATCTTCGATTCGTTCTGGAATTGACTCAGAATCGCTTTTCAGTCTTTGGACTCGGTTTCTGTGAAACACAGTCTCTTGCATTTACGTAATGTGATCACAAAAGTGGTCTCTTTCTCGGCCAAATCAAGATCCAGCCGCGACAAACTTATAGCAGTGGTTCAACATTAATTTTGATAAACAAAATATTGCAAATTCAAGACTAAATGAATCAAAACGTATGGAACAAGATTTTCAGGTTCAGTGTTCTCGTATTTCTTTTTTCGACAAATGCGATTCTGCAGTATTGGAGAGAAAAAAAAGCGGACAGATGATTTTGACCCGTCGCTTTTTGTAATCAAAGTGCGCTGTAGTAGTGATGAAGATGTATTGACGGACGTAACAACCGTTACTTATTCCCGTTCCTTATTTTACAATCGTTATCAACCGATTTTATCGGTTAATAATGAATGTTGAATAAGGAACTGGGAATAAGTAAGGGTGGTAACGCCCGCGATGTACTATGGGTGACAAGTGTGATATGAATGTTCGAGTTATGAATCAGAGTTTATCATATGACTATGACATTTTTACCCTAAATATCACTACTGTTTGACGATGTTTTCCAAACTGTTGTATCACACCGGGTGAGATTTTTCCGGATCAAAATTCCATATCACACTCTTACGGAAATCAAAAATCCATATCACACTCCCACGGAAATATCCGAGAGTTTCCGTGAATAGTTTTCGTAACTAGGGAAGTCGTTGTTGTTTCGTCTGCTATTTTGTAACCGGCTTTTCACCGCATATTAATTGGAGGTAAAAAATATAATAAGATTTGAAAGTGACGTTGTGAACTGTGTGGGACGTATATTAGTCCCAACTAGGTTCCTCCGGTCGTTACACCTTCCACCCACTTCTCTTCAGAAGGGACGTGGGGAGGGATAACTACCGGATGATCCTAGTTAGATTTAACCAAAATGACCATCGACAAATGTGTAAAGGGTTAAATCATGATATGTCAGAAAAGAGTGAAGTGTGACCTCAAAAGAGTTTCTTCAGGTGATCGGAAACACGTCAATTTATTTTTCTTCTTCCAGATGTTTCAAAAAAAGTTAGCTCGCGGGAGCTTGTAACTAAAACCTGCTAGACTCATCGGTCCTCATCGGTTGTGTAAAGTGTATCTCCATATTTTATATCTGAAGCGGACAAGTGTCAAGAGGGGGCCTGCCTGCGGCAGCTCGTGTGATCCGAAAATCTGGCCACCTCAACTCGACGTGATACTACGACACGGATCAACACACTGTTATGATAATATCTATTTACGTGCCCTTCTGAGGAATAAACGTGAGAATTGAATATGATTGAGTCTGTTATGAATACTGGTTCGATTTGGGCACAGTGACTATTCGCTCGTCGCATGCGGGGATTTACTAACTCCTTTCCACGTCTTAAAGTAATCTTGTCTAACCCAATTCGAGGATAACAGATCTAATGACTTAACGTAATAACACCGAACAGGCAGAGCTGACATTGGTTGGGGCAAATGCATCATCGACGTGCAGTACGCTTTAGTACACAGCGCTATCGTGCCCCCACTTGGGCAACCAGGATTAAGTGTCTTGCCCAAGGGCACATCACAGTTATCGCTGGTCAGAAGTGAACAATGAGTCTTTCGGTTTGAAGTTCCATCGTCTAACCACTGAGCTGCCGTGCTCCCAGTGATTATTATTAGAAAACCTCTTTGTATGCTGCAACGGAAAATTATATCTCTTCAAATTTTATTTCAAACCTCTAGAGTCAGCACTGTCTTGCTGCCGAGCGTGTATCAAGAAGCCCACCAATGCCATTTCTAAGTTTGACTGAACACAAAACTTCCGTTGCACCAAAATGGACAAATATCGAGTACATGCGATGGTGTTATATTTTAAAGAAGAACTCTTCTTCTGATACTTCAAAGTTTGGACGTGCGGTGGCGCGATCCGTGTGATTAACCCTTTAGCTAACATGAAAAGCAGACGACACTTGCAAAAAAAAATTCTTGAATGACTAATTTTTTTCATTTTTTGTTCCCAAAACATAGGTTATGACCCTCGTTGGAACGAGCTCGACGAGCTCATTCCAACGAGGGTCATAACCTATGTTTTTGAGACAAAAACTGAAAAAAATAATGAAAATCAATTGGCGATTTTTGAGAATAGTGCTGGCCGGTTTTTGCCGTTACGTTGGGTAAAGGGTCAACCGATTTGAAATCTCGGCTAACGGGTGGTAATTGAAGTGTAGAAACTGTCGGTAATGTAATAAATATTTCAACCTGGTATACTACGCTATCAATATTTCCTGACACCGTAAAATATTTGTTCTATCGATTTCTAATCAGTACTATTCCATCGGTATGTCGTTAGTGGATCATTTCCTAAGCCCAAACATTAGAAAAAATAGAGAGAAAATGCATCCCTCATACTCCTCGTTGCAAAGTGTGATTGATGGGCAAAGTGATATTGCTTGTCACGACCAAATGAATTTCAGAGTGATTACGTAGATGTGTGAACAACATTTTAATATCTATTGATTGGTACTCGGTCTTCAACCAGGAGAGTTCTATTTACTGCAGTTAAAATACTGTTCTCACAAAAGGGGGACAGAAAATTAGGATCGGATCGCGACTTACTCGCGATTCGGTAGAAATTCACCATCCGCTTCTCTACTTGCATTATTGTAGAATCGAACCTGTTCAAAAAGACAAAGAGGAACATTTACCTTTTGAACCCTGGTGGTCTCTTCCAAGTCAGTTCAATGGCAGCAATTGGAAGAGTCCATATTCAGTAATTGGGGATAGACCAATTAATATTTTCAACGTGCAGCCAGGAGGCTGCACGTTGAAAATATTGATTGGTCTACCCCACACCTTAACACAACAGACACCCCACTTAATTAAATTATGAAGTATTATGTTCCTGGGAGGGAAAATCCGCCTCTGGTGTTCAAAGGGTTAAAATTCCAGATGCTATTTTCGATTGTTTCTCTTGACTTTTTAGCATCTTATTCGTAAAAGTTTGACGCCAGGTTTAACTCCCTTCACTCTGATGTCAAAATACCAAAATTTCAGGAAGTTGTTTTTTTCCCATAATGCATCTAGAAATTTGATCAATTTAATCTTGTTTGACAGAGCTCAATGAGCTCTGTCAGACGAGATTGAATTGGTTAAATTTCTAGTTGCATTATGGGAAATTTTTTCTGCCTGAAATTTAGATATTTTGACATCAGTGTGCAGGGGGTTAAGTGTGTCTCGACCAGGTCGAGATATGATCAAGACGAAAGCCACTTGTGACGAACGTCCTGCACTTCCCCAACACAGAAATCATTGTTTATGGAATGGGACAGTACAGCCGCTGTGGACTGGTCGTAATCCACGCGGGGGCTGCGATGTCCACGCCAGCGTTTACCAGGTAACAAAAATCATCAGCAGCAAAATTTTAATTAATGAAACATCGGGTACAACCCGGTGCTTCATTAATTAATTTTTTGCTGATTATTCTTATAATTAGTATACATGTGGAATCTGATATTAATGCGTCCGTTGAAATATTGCCCACCCGTGGAAAGTGACCACTCCACGGCGACCGTAATGTAGTTACCGAGGCCCACTATCGCGTGTTTGGAGAGATGATTAGCACCTCTTACAGCAGTAGAATCGCAAAAGCAGTATTTCTATCTGAACGCCACACATTTACACAATCGCATCGAGATTTCAAAGGTAAAATATTGTACAACCCAGAATGATTAAAAAAAAAAAGAAGAAAACGTTGATATCTTCTGTTTTTGTATCCCCTTTTCGACCCATACTTCACAAGAAACAACGGACAGGGCATACATGTTGATACTTTCTGTCATGCTGGATTTATTCACTTTCGTTTTCCAGGCTTCTAGAAGTTAAAATATTACCCATTTCTCCCATTTTGAAACATGTTCACGCAATTTCAATATCAATACATTTAGCGTGTAACCATTGTTGAGATATTTGTGGCTGTGTCTGAATTTCTTTGCATTCCCTTTTAATCTTGCCATATTTTTGTTTCTCCCGAATCGGTTGCACGTCTGAACAAAACAAAGGAAACTAAATCAGGGGCGGTGGAACGATTTTCAAAGTGTGTGTGTGTGGGGGGGGGGGGGGGGGGGGAAGGGGGGGGGGGGCTGAATCGGGCGATGGATGGTCGTCGGTATGATGGGACGACCATGGCTGGGCCCGCGGTACGGAAATTTAAAATTGCAGGGTCCCAAAACGCCCATTTCCACGCATCTGAGCGGATATTTTGAGATTTTTCAGGAGATGTATTTGAAAGATTTCACACTTTGAGAGCCGTTAAAAACGTCGGTAAAGCATACAGGTGAGGTCTATTTATCAGCTTCGGTCGTTACGACCAAAGCTGATAAATAGACCTCACCTGTATGCTTTTCCAGACGTTACCAGCTATTATACTGCCTGTGGATTATCTTGTCTGGGGTGGATTTGGTACTTACTTGTATGTCTGTAAGATTACGATCTATTTCAGTTAACCGATTTTTTAACAGACTGTATACATTTTAGCGTTTGCTGCCACTAACTGCAAAAAATTATTCGAAATCCATCGAAACTCAACCAGTATGAGAGAAACATGGCTGGCAAAAATATAGGGGAGGCTCTGGATCCGCTCCTTGTTTCACCAGTCATTGGTTGTGTTAATAAAATACATGCATACAAAAAAACATGGCTCGGCAAAAAAAAAATGGGGTGAGGGTTGAAGCCCCCAGCCACCCCCTCCCTCCCCCGGTTCCGCCGCCTCTGTAGATAGAGACAGAATCGGGGTTGTTGCTACTGTTTGTTCCAGTCCTTATACTTTCCATTGAGACGCATTCCATTTTTATGCTGTCAGTTCGTTTCAGAAATCGTATCAAATGTTGCAAAACAATTTTTGAACATGAAATTATGGTGCACTCACAGATTACTCTCAGCTGGTTGGGACACAAAAAATACTGTCCCATGTGCTGGGAGGTGAAAGACACACCATAGAGACTGCCTCGTTGGGTGGAGTCGAGATTCCACAAAGTTTGCGTCGTTGAAACAAGAGAAGAGAAGTTAGTCTAGTATAATATGAAATGAATGAGTCTGAACGAAACGTCAGTTTTTCTATGTTTCAGTTAACATACGAATAGGAACTTCAACGAAGCAAGATCAGTAATAAAGCAGGTCTTTCTAGTTATGTGTTGTCTGCCTTTTCAAGCAGACGACTCATATCTGGAAACATCAAATCATATTTTACGAATCTTCCTGCTCACCATTATCCGGAGTGCCAATGTCAGAGTGCCAACTGTATTATATCTGACGTTGACTTGACTTACGGTTTCCATGTGTTCAGAGAAAACTATTTTGTTGTTCAACTCACACTGGGGACCAACTTCAATTTCCTCTGCTGGAAGCTTCACGTGTGCTTTCGATTATAAAGCTGAGCCAACTTCGTGTGTTTCGGGTACTTGCTGCGACAAGTTTAGAACATCTAATGCAATCACCTCAACTGTTGTAACTATTGTGGTATTTTCATTTGGAGAGATACATACAAATTTTGATTCGAGCTCGTTCCTTGAGATGTTATTTGATATGCCCCCCCTCCCCCCACAAAACAAAAAATGCACACCCCCCAAAAATCGTTTTAATAGCTAGGCACGTTTTCAAAAGACGAAGTGATTTTTTTTTGTTTTATCCGGATGCCCACAAAGTTCGTCAATAAATTTGGCTGTTTCTTGCAATAATCTTCGGGAAGATGTCGTACCAGGCGGCTCTATATTTCTTACAATTAATAGAAACTGTTTAGAACACCTTTGCAAAACAGCAAATCAATGTCATTACAAAAAAGGAACTCAAGTTTGATAATCGTTATCGAATGTTGGAATTCATAAAATTTGTGCCCATTCTCGCACGTTCAAAATGCAATAAAAAGATTATTACAATTCCATTCAATTATTTAATGACTTCCGTGTTCAGCTGGAAGAACTGGTGCGCGTAATGCTCATTTTACGCACATTTCGAGTAATTACAGCCCCGCGTTCCATTTCGCGCGTGTACTTCAAAATGACTTCCATTGTCTTGTGAAATAATTTGAAGTCACTCTCATTACGTTGCAAAAATAAAACAGGGGGTGTTTTGTACCTAAATTCCAATTTTTCATTGTTTCTCGGGGTTTAATATAAGGCCTTATTCTGGTCGAAATTCTGCCCCGTTCTTATTCTAAAATAGGCAGTAAAATTCACAGTTGAACTCCCCACGTTTTTCCTGACCATCTACCACTAATCCAACCCAAGCAACAGCAAGTGAAAGCAGTCCTGAACAAACTGCCATATAAAATGTTTTCACGGGGTTTTGATATAGCGCGCTTTGCCAGCGCTGCTGTAACATTTTCCCTTCCAGGGACCTCAACAGACCTGTGGTGCCTGACAAATTGTCAGGCACCACTGGTCTTTTGTGGTTCCTGGAATTATGACGTAAATGGCTTGTACTTGAGAGGTTTTGATGACACCCCTGGGATCTTTAATCTTGACCGAGTAAGGCCCTTCCAAGTTTCCGTGAATTAAACCCTGTTTGTGCTTGCTAAATTATTTTTCGAAAATATTCTTTCAAAACCTCATACTACTGAATGGTGGAAAATGTGGGTACTCTTCATCAAGAATCTTCACTCAGTCACAATGGTAGAGTTTTATGCCCCCTCAAAGGAAACACTCTTCACAAACTCACACGCACATCACACCAAAATCCACCATGAATTAACATATATATATATACTAAGACATTAGTTTCCGTTATCAATGAAACACGGCGTTAACAATACATAGAACATCCTTCAACCGTTTACCTAAAGTAAATTACAGATGACATTTGGAAAAAAGTGAGTAACTGAAATATTTCTTTTTTCCCCCTTAAAATCATAGCTTATGATCCATGAGAAGGAGCTTGTTGGGGTCGGTCCAATGAGGGAGCATAAACTATATTTTTCTGACAAAAAAATAGAAAACATATGACAGTTTAGCGAAGCAATAGCCGGTTATGGAAATCGGACTTGATAAAGCGTATTATCTTACAATCAACATGTATTTTGTCTGTATTAACTCCGCAACTGTCGTGTATCCGACCCCCAGCTGTTTGTATCGGGGGGGGGGGGGGGGGTCGGATACAAGCACGTTCCTTTCGCGTGAGTTCCATTTTTTTTCTTTTTGTTCATCCGTACGAATAAAGAGTTCGATATATAGTCGTCTACATTCTTGACTTGTCCTCAATATATTGTAAGATAAAATGATTATTACCATTATGTGGATGTACAAAATATGTATCTCGCTCCGGGTTCTAAGGGTAGATCACGACGAGTCAAAGACTCGTCGTGATCTATCCTTAGAACCCGGAGCTCAGCTCGGATACATATTTTGTACATCCACATAATGGTAATAATCTCTACAACTTCGCAGAATAAGCAACCCGATACAAAGGAACGAATTGTTTTGATACTTTCGGTGTCAAGATCTGTTCCTCGGAGTAGTAACACTTAGTAGTTGTATTTTCAGAACCGATACGCATACCACAAACCGTAGTACGTATGACTGGGTGAAAACACAGCATGTGCATCGCACGAAATGAAAATGAAGAATTAGTCGCGTGGAAAAAAACAACTCGCCCTCGAGGAGGAACGAGTTAATGGAATGTTCGATTTGTATGGATTTCGTACTGCCTTATCGACTTTCTGCCAGTTCATTTCTTGCAGCATTGTTCCCGACCACGCTGGATAGGTATACGATACAAGACTATTGATCACGACGGAATCCTGAAGTGGGAGATATGGGTGTGCTGGGGGGTCAAGTCGATTGTGTCAATTTTATATTGGCCGTAAGAACAGGGAAGAATGATATCGCGTTAAGGCTTTCAAAATATGCTCAGCGGGAAAGACATTCATCACCCCTGACAAACGGTGGAACAACTGAAAGGCAATATTTCTGCTTAGCTATTTCACCTACCGATTATTCACAATGGTCCAACATCTATCTTTTGTCTGTCTGTCTGTTTGTTATGGAAAGTATCTGGGTGAACTAAGGTATAAATTAGTACCAGTATGTATACGTGTCTCGAGCTGTATCAGATTCGAGGCACTGGCCCGAGTGTCGCGAAAATAACTGAACATGAAGGAAAAGGCTGATGGGGAAGGGGGGGGGGGGGTGCGGGGGTGCGTAAACCTGATTTGCTTGTAAGAATTAGATTGTGTTATGAATTCCATTCCAGTTGAAATATTTGGCAGTAGGGATAATAGTTTAAAGACTCAAGACTTGTTGGAAATTCACTCGCGAATAAATAAATGCACGCAGTTGTCAGGAACAAATTGATCATTCTTGCCCCTCAACCGACGGAGTTGGATACCATAATCGCCTATTTGCCCAAATCTTGGTAGGTACAGTCTATCTTAGAATTTTGTGCCTCCCCTATACTCCTACACGTTTTTGCACTTCCATCACCTCTGAGCGAATATGCTCGCTTGCCAAGGCTAGCATTTTATAGAACAACTACAACGAGAGCGTTATGATACGCCGCTGTCATGTATGGATATGTATCGCACAAAACGTGTACTTGGATACCTTCGGGGAGAACCGAAGAAGACTTTAACAACTGGAAGTATGTATTGGACGACTGCACTTGAGAGATACTTAGCTTTCAGTCAGAGAAGAATACTTCCAGTGCAAATCGACATTCGAAAGCGTGAACAAGAGCGAACCTGACAACTCGCATATCTCACACATAACTTCAGTTCACCTGTTCACTCAGAATAAACCGCCACTGGTTTATTGATGGTATGCCGCCATGTCAGCGGTGAAGCCACGGTGGGGAAGGGGTATGAGGGGGTGTAGTCCCCACTTTACCTGAAAATGTCACCCCTTTATTCATTCCTGCCTGAAATCCTTAAAATTGGTTCATGTACTCTCATCCTGATATTCCTTGGGTCATTTTGCTGTAGATATATCTCCACTTTCCGAGTGCTTAAGCCTTACAAAGTACCCATTGCGCATGTCAAGTTAAGATTTCTCCGGGTAAGACCCAGGAACTTCACCTATAGCATAGCACACTCACACACACACTTAATCCAGCACAAGATAAAATGACGTGGGGAATTATTTTGTCCGAACACTTCATTTTTTCCGAGTACGCCATGTCCATCCAACATCATGAATTCAAAGTGCATATCTTTTAATTTAGAGTTGCGTTGTCAACAAAACAGTTTTAGTTTGCATTGCAATAGTTCATCAAAATATACTTTTTTGAAAGTCAGAATTTGTACGCCAATTATTGTGTTGTTTCAGTTTACAAGAGAGTGCCTATAGATATTCTGTATTAAATTGTAGCAACCAAACAAATCACTATGAAAAATATAAAGTTTGCTTCTAACTAAACCGAAGATAATTCTAAGACAATGGAGCGTTTATCAGTCTACCAGCAGTTTGTAATACAACCCGGATGTTTTGGTGTCTATGCTCAGGGAGAGGCAACTGCCCCTATCATTATTGTTACAAACCGATTGTCGGATTTGGTTATCGGCTTCTCTCTAGTCATGCTAAAAAGTGGAGCATACAACATTTTTAACTGATCATCAGCTATTCGATTCCGAATACTTCGATTCCCTTAACCCTTTACAAAAGGAATCGTCCGCAACGCCCGCGCAATTTACAAATTAAGCAGCTGAAAAATATATTTTTCAATTATTTCTATAAAACCATATCACGCGATCCCCTCATTGGAACGAGCTCGCCGAGCTCGTTCCAGTGAGGGGGTGACATTATTATGCTTTCGTTGTCCCCCCCCCCCCCCAAAAAAACAAAACAAAACAAAAACAACAACAATAATTAGAATAACAAAAAGTGCGTGTAGTAAAGTGTTAAGTGTCTATACATGCACAAACTGGTGCTGTAATATTGCGTTGAGAAAGTTGTCAAGTGCATTCGCCACTCAGAACTCAAAGAGTAGGCTGCATTAAGATGATGGTTACCTGGCCAATTTATTATTTATTTATTTATTTCTTTATTGGTGTTTAAGGTCACATATATCTGCACAATGGCTAATCATGACCACGACAGTTTTACGGGTGGAGGAAGCCGGAGAGAACCACCGAGCAACGGCGAGCAACTGTCAGCTCCCCAACATACAAACTCCACACAAGCAGGGTTAGCATTGGTTGAAGGCAGGTACAACATCGACGTGCAGTACGCTTTAGTACACAACGTCATCCCCACGAGGGCAATGGGAGTGCAGTGTCTTGCCCAAGGACACAACGCGGTTGCCGCATGTGGGATTCTAACCGAGGACCTCTCGGCTTGCAGCCTGCACCTCTACCTACTGAGCCATCGCGCCCCCGGTTACATGACCAAAACAGCTGAATATGTGCTTGTGTTAAAACATATTTGGGCACTTTCTAAGGGACTAAATATATTTTATTTTCAAGTAATGAGTCGTGTGGTATCTATCGTTATGGCAGAATCAAATTATGTAAGAAATAATGATAAAAAAAATAAAAACTCACAAAAAATGGTTTTCATTTCCATCACACCTTCCCAGCAGAGGTTTAATCCTTTAAAAACGTAACGGCCAAAACCGGCCAGCGCTATTCTCAAAAATCGCCAATTAATTTTCATTATTTTTTTTATTTTTTGTCTCAAAAACACAGGTTAAGACCCCTCGTTGGAACGAGCTCGCTGAGCTCGTTCCAACGAGGGGTCATAACCTATGTTTTTGAGACAAAAATTGAAATTTGTTTAGTTATTCAAGAATTTTTTTTGCAAGTGTCGTCTGCTTTTCATGTTAAGTACAGGGTTAATAAACACCTAAATGTTACCGAAAAGTATGGTAAAAGTTGGAAAACACACTACAATAAAGAAGTCACAAAAAACTTAGGAACATTCTCCAATCAGAATGATGAAAAAAATGAGATATTCCTGTTAACAATGTAGATGAATGTCACAGCGCCTATTTAATATGAGCTGTTTATGACAGCATGCGTTACCAGTCTAACCCAGGGTTCAATACTTTAAAACATTAACAATTGTATTTTCCAGATTTGCACTTTCTACATGTGAATATAAATGACCGAACTGATTTGTTAGTACTTTAAAAGACGTAGCAATTTATCCACGTCTTTTAAAACACTATAATTCATTTCTGCCATTTGTTGTCAGAGAGGGAAAATACAATTCTGTAAATTACAATTGTGAATGTTATATGGTTTTGGTCCCAAGCAGGTCACATGTTCTGATCAGTCAACCTGTAATCACAGTTCACATTGGTACTTCTGAAATATTTTAACAGTCCACCTTAAGCCACACGATTATACAGAATATCTAATTTCTTCATCATTCCATTTGAAGAATGTTTTATGCATACTGTCCAAAACAAGTTAAGCACCCCCCCCCCCCCTATAATACATGTTGGTGGGTATACGAATAGCTCATATTATGACGGTCTGCATTCCTCTATCGGACTGGGCATACATCCTTAAAACTGGTGAATATTTGCTGGCTATTGACCACTTCACTGCCGTGTGCTTATAGAGAAATGGGCCAACAGCACAGTGAGAGAAATTCGGAAGGTCCTCGACAGCATGCCACGCCGATTAACCCTTTCCCAACGTAACGGCCAAAATATGCCAGCACTATTCTCAAAAATCGCCAATTAATTTTCATTATATTTTTCGTTTTTGTCTCAAAAACATTGGTTATGACCCCTCGTTGGAACGAGCTCGTCGAGCTCGTTCCAACGAGGGGTCATAACCTATGTTTGTGAGACAAAAAATGAAAAAAATTAGTTATTCAAGAATTTTGTTTGCAAGTGTCGTCTGCTTTTCATGTTAGGTAAAGGATTAAGATGTGTTGGATATTCTCGAGGCTGTTCCATCAGGTACTGAACAACGTGACGCTTTTTAACGTTGTGATGACGTCCGCGGTACCTAATATTCGTTCAATAAAAAGGAAAGCTCTACAAACCCTTGCTTCAACAATAAGGCATATTCCCTCTTCTGCAAATAGCAGGTTTTCTCAGGAGAATTTACCCATTTACCGTATACCCATTGGTATTATAGGGAGGTGGCGGGGAGGGGGGCTTAACTTTTTTTGGACATATATTTTGTGACTCCATTTTTCGGGTGTTTTCTTTTGCAACTTTTACCATACGTTTTGGGAACATTTATTAAAGCATTGCAGATGGGGCCTTGTTCCACTTTAGGGAGGGGGATGTAAGGATATTTTCCGTCTACTTTTTGATACCTGGTCAATTTTCGTTTGAATCTAGTTCCGTCGCTAAGATACCACGATGTGCGTTGTCACCACCAGAATATTACGAACGGAAAATGTCCAACCTCGTTTTGGCAGTGATACATTCAAAGCTTCGAGCAATTTGAATACCAATGCATCAAACCCCCATTCTGTACGGTTCTAATTAATGAAAGTGCATCGTTTCTATACGCATGTCCATACCGAAATTTTTGCACAGAATACCTTTGGTTGGCATATGAATAAATTGCTCGACCTTTCATAAACAAGTGAAAGGCCCACCTAGTATACTTGCAGTTGCATGGGATGAAATAGTCTAACCAGGAGCCACTACTATAGAACTTGCCAACTGGCAAATTGCCACATCTTTGAAAATGAGAATGGTTCATATCAACCCATTTATAGTCATGACCAGAAAATACAATTCTAGAAAATTCAATTGTAAAAGTTTTATAGTATTGGCTCCAGTACATATTTTGATATGGGGTGCACATGGGAGATAGACAACACTTTAAAACAGCCGTAGAATCGTAACAATAAAAAGTGGATTGGATTCGTGATCCGATTCCGTTTTGAACCCTTTCTCCTGATTCGATTCGAGATCCTATTCTAGCGAAAAATCTCGATTCGTCGAGCTCTATCTCCCAGTCAGTATTTTTTATTTTTTTTGTTGCATTCCGCTGCATAAAAGATTTGTAGAAAACATATTTTGTTGATCAGGAGCCAATACTATACAAATTTTACAATTGTATTTTCTAGAATTGTATTTTCGACCTATTAATATAACTGACTAAAATGAATCGTTATCATTTTTAAAAGATATGGCAATTTGCCAACTGGCAAATTGCCAAATCTTTGAAAATGCTCATGGTTCAATTTAACCCATTTAAAGTCATAACTGGAAAACACAATTCTAGAAAATATAATTGTAAAAGTTTCATAGTATTGGCCCCAGGTACTGATGCGTCAACAACAATCGTGAAATGCTTGCACCAAGAAAGCTTTCAGTGTACGATGGTTAACAAGTTCCTTTCTCAGGCAATCAAAGTTTCAAAGGGGCATATTCGACGTGTGAAACACTAAATAAATTATGTACACAAACTTACGAGATTTGCATGGCCAGCGGACACGACCAAAGGTGAATAATTAAATAACAGTCTAGTTGTATTATTCACGGCAGCATTGCATGGTCACCGTGAAGGTACAGAAATAACTTAAAACTGTGTTCCATGGAAATTTGAGGAGAATAATGCATGAGACGCCATCAATTTTTCCAACGATGTAATTTCTATGACTGTCTTGCTAAATAGGAACGCACACAAAAATGAAACGAATTATGAAAATATAAGAGAATGAGAAGAAACTCAAAGTAATTCTACCAATGTTTCCAAGAAATAAAAACCTATCTTTCATATGAATAATCGATGGTCACAAAACCAATATCTGCGACTAAAGCCCTTTTTGCAGAAGGGTGTCGACTGTACATGCGCAACCAGTGAGCGGAAGGAAAGAACTCTGAGACCAGATAACAGCTTCAGAATACAAATGCAACTCATCTGTTTTCTTATTTCAGTTTGAAGTGTTTTTTATTTACATCTGGTGTCAGCCCTGCACCATTCACCAATGCGTCGGGAGGTATAACTGTGACTTTGGAGATGAACCCCATCCCCATGGCTTCAGTCAACGAGCGACACACTTCAATTCACATGTTCTGTGTGCATTCTATCAATTCGACATGGACTGATTCTTGTGATGCTTGTCCGGGTAATTTTCTTAAAATTGCGACAGTCACTTAACACTGCAGAGTGGTGTGATTAGTGTATACCTGCTTACTCATATGGGTGATTTGAGACCCACCCTATGTACAATTGCTTATTTTTTGCGGAGGAGGAAAACCCGAGGGGGAGGGGGTGGGCACGAACAATCCCAGCACAGTTTTGAATAACATGAATTGTATGTACCTTCAGTTTTACGTTGGAGGTTTCTATGTCAGCCTTCCAATTCCTCATGTATCAATTTTTGCCGGAGGAGGCCATTGAATGAAACTGAAAAGATTTGTTTTCAACTTAATATTCTGCACTCTGATGTTAAAGTGCTAAAATATCGAGGAGGTATTTTTTACCTAGGCAAATGTATGTGTGTGCATATGGATGGGAATGAGTGGATCGTACAGATACTGCATATTTGAAACTGTTGACGATGTTATGACCGATTTTGTGTCCGGTATGTGCTAATTAAATAAGTTGGGAAGCCCATCCATCACGAATAGTCCAGCATTTATACACAAACAAATTTCCTGATTTTTTTCAACTATAATCTCCCAAGGCCAACTTTTACCGTCAGATCAGTGGAAAAACGGTCTGGTTATCTCCCCTGAAAATGTGTTTTTTTGGGGATTGAAAATTAGCATTACGGATATGGGAATGTTTTACAATTCCTAAGATTAAATAAAATGTTCGAAACTTAGATTATGGAAGCGCAAGGTATCTGGAAGTTCAATATATTTTCTTTATTGTGACTGTTGAATGGTGCCAGTTTACAATCTGAGATTTGTTCCTTCGCCACTTACAGAATGTAATGGTTTCTCCAGTGCAATCATGCTAAAAATGTTTAAAAACAGTGTTTCCCACGACTTTTGGTCATATATATTCGCTTTTTAGTTTAACACATGTCTGGAAAGCGCATCAATTCGAAAAATATGATCTTGTGTCTACTGTCTGGTGGAAATATCTCTGAGACCCAAGCCTTGACTTTTATTCTTTTGATGTCCAAAATTCTGTATAATCTGATTACTTTTCTCACACCTTGGCCGATTTTGTGTGAGGAAATTAGCTGATTGGTTCTGGTAGTCGATAAGGGGAGATAACCGTGCACTTGGACCAGTCACTTGAAGTGGAAAGCTGGGTATGATTGACAAATATTCCAGCTACACCATCAAAGGCATGCCTTCGAAGGCATGCCTTTGATGGTGTAGCTGGAATATTCGCTTGAAGTGACTGGTCCAAGTGGAAAGCTGGGTATGATTGACAAATATTCCAGCTACACCATCAAAGGCATGCCTTCGAAGGCATGCCTTTGATGGTGTAGCTGGAATATTCGCTTGAAGTGACTGGTCCAAGTGGACGGTTATCTCCCCTTATCCTTTGATGGTGTAGCTGGAATATTTCATCAGTCGGACCTTGAATGATGACTGCCGGGACAAATTGGGTTTGCACCCAACCACAATCAGTCATCTTCTCGACACCCCTGCCACAGCCTTTCCACCCGGCTCGTTATTCCATTTTTCTATTATTTTCTTCGATTATTCATAAATTCTAAACTATAAAAAACCCACTATTTTTTCTTCTCTACATGGCTGTATTCTGCATTCAGTAACCACAGAAAGGGAACTCCCATAATGATATCAAACACCTGCTTTCTACACTCACTTATGCTGGTTTAAAAATGAAAAAAAACATACTTGCTTCGATAGATTTGTTCGTTTACGAGCTGTTAAACATTTCTTGCCAAATCGATAATTTCTCTCAGTATATGTCTATTTCTTAATTTAAATCGCATAAAAGTCATATTGTTCACCGATGCTTCGATGCCTTGTCTGAACAGATCGAAAATTCCACTAAGGTACTTCACTTCAGAAAATTTCTGTTTTGTTAAACAGCGTGAAAAATCAGATCAGACAGATCGCTCGAGCATAATGTAGAATACGATTTTTTTTTGTAAATCACGCGAATGGTTTGGTTGTGATAAATAAGGCACGCATATAGAGTTATGCAAGTGACTTTGTTTGCAGTCCCTCATAACTGACGCATTATGGGCATTACTCATATATATGCAGACATGGGCACCGCAAGGGGGGGTGGGGGGGGGGGGGGCAGTGAGGGTGAGATGTAAACCCGATTTGTCCCCACCGGGAAGGCTCAAGTACCTACTGATAAAATATTCCAGCTGCGTCATCAAGACATGCCTTCGTTCATTCCAATCGAGACAAAAATTTCTGTACTAGAAAAATTATTGGCGGCGGGTGTCACACGACATTACCCTTCCGCTTTTAGGGATCGTAAACAAACTTTGACGTGCGCATGGGACGTCTCTACAGTTTATTCACCTAAAGGCAATCATGTTACTACTTTGCCCAGCACGAATAGAAGACTCGAAAAAAAAAAAATGAATTCTTTCATTTTGTTCCTAAAAACACAGTTTATGAACTCTCATTGGAACGAGCCCCAAGAGATCATTCCTATAAGGAGTCATTAGCTGTGCTATTGGGGCAAAAAATCAAAAAGAATGACAAAATGTGTACAGGCATTTGAATAAATAGCTCTGGTACAGTCAGTTGTCACGTTAAGTAACTGGTCAAACATCTAGCCACTTCTCGATTACAAATACGTTGGTAGGTATGAGCAGTAAAGAAAATTTGGCTGGAACAGTAATCTGCACAGAAATCTGAGAGACCAGGAGTGGGGCAGAAATCTCCGTCGTTTCACTCACGCCTGGAGGTTTAAAACTTCACATAAAAAGAAAATTTGTTTAAGAACTGACAAAGAAAAACAAAGTATTTGGAAAACAGTTGACGAAGAAAATCGTTGTTGTTAGTTTCCTGCGAATCACTATTTTTCGCTGGAATCGAATCAGGGAAACGTTTTGAAACCGAATCAAATATCGAAATTTATTATATGTCTACCACAAATAGCCCCTCAATACCACTGTAGTTTGCCCATCAAATCCAGCTCTCTGGAGAACAAGAGTGTCAAGTTTTCCAGATCGTTATCATGCCTGTCTCAAACGAGGTGCACGTGAACTGACTATTTCTACCAGTAACCTTTTAAAAATCGGTAAATTCCACAAATACATCATGGAATTCCGTAATACGTGCGTTCGATCTTGAGTCGTTTATTCATACCGATTCAGAAAACACTGCTTTTCTATGACCAGTTACAGAACTCAATAAAAACAAATGCGCAGTTTGCGGCTTTACGACATGCGATTGAAAGAGAAATGAGAATCGGTTACAATATTATAGCGATTCGAACGTACTAGATTTGTTGTTGATATTACAATTGCCCTTTGCCAAGAGACAAATATAGATTGCGTCTCCTCATTAAACTCCGTTGACAAACATTCCAGTCGAGTTCTATTTGAAAATCCGCGCTGAACAATTGCAAAGTGACAATTAACAACTATTTTCAAGATGCGAATCCAACAAAACGTAGGGCAATCTGTGCTATCGAAAGCGATTCCGATTGAAATTCAAGTCTTGCCTCCATTGTTTTGACTTGAAAGTTTCATGTTCGACATGATCGTTCGATATTACTACGCGTTTGGGATTCCCCAATTCTATAAATTGTTAATGGTTATTTGGCTAATATAATCTTGCTGTATTTGATTTTTCAGGCGTTGTGATCCGTTTAAAATACAAATTGTCATATCGTCGCATGAGTGCTAGAATGTTCTATGTCCCCTAAGGGACATAGAACATTCTAGCACTCAGGCGACGATATAATAAACAAATTACTAAAACACTTAGTTTGATCAGTGTTGTTGTATTCCGTCGGGTTGACGAGATGAGATCGGCCAGATCAAACGAGACGCCGCTTTGATCTGGCCGATCTCATCTCGTAAACTCGACGGAATTTAACACAGATCAATTGAATGTTGTAGTACTCTGTATGAATCAACTTCAAATTTGTTACGAAAGTACGGCTGTCTAACAAGTGCTGCCTATCTCTTATATTTACTTAGTTACAATGTGCGTACTGGTTGGATTATTTCGTACCATTAACGCTTTACCCAACGCAGACGATATCAAAATTTATTATTTTAAATATCAATTTTTTAAATTTTTCAAAACATTTCAACAAAACCATATCATGTGGTTCGTTCCAACGAGGGGTCACATGATATTGTTTTGTTGAAATTTTTTGAAAAATAATATTTTTTCAACTACTAAATTTGCATACTACGCGGGCGGATGCGGCCGATTCGTTGGGTAAAGGGTTAAAACGTAAGGATAAGTAGATGGACTTATCACTTGTTTCTGAAAGGTTGAGCAATTTATTCAGAGGTATTCCGTGTAGAAATTTCGGTATAGACCAGTGCATAAACACGATATGTAACGTACTTTTAATAATTAGTGTCGTCCAGGACGGCGTTCTGATGCATTGACATTCATTTTACTCGAAGCCATCGCTTTGAATATATCACAACCAAAACGAGTTAGGACATTTTCTGACAGTTCTTAATATTCTAATGGTGACAACTAACCCCGCAGTTATTTTAGCAACGGAACTAGATTTAAACAAGAATTGAATGGGTATAAACAAAGTGAACAAAGAAAAAGCCCACATGTCTCCCTTGGAGTGAAACAAGGAGCCATCTGCAATGGTTTAGCATTGCTGATGGCTCCTCATTTCACTGAAGGGGGATATATTGTGTAAATAAGACGTAACGCGGTCTCGGTATCGCTTCAAATGACTTTTTTTACAAACTTTCCAACTATGTTTGTGTTACATAATCAAGCTGGATAGGTCAGTCTCGTTCCACGGGAAACTGACAGGTGCGTTGCCATCCTCACCAAATCGACAATAAAGAAATGTACGAAACCTAAAACTCTCCGGGGTTCGAGATTTTTTCGAATAATCGAGAAGGTTTCGAATGAAATAGAATCAGTGAAAGATTCGAAACCGAATCGGAGTTTATATTTTCGTCGGGCCCTTGCTGCCGTTATATTCGTACTAGTGGTTCCATCCGTCCAATGACGGGAAACTGACTCCCCAGGAGACGGACGCACCCGTGAAATGGCGGGAAAGTAGACCATCGTATATTAAGGGACATAATGAAAGATGAAATTTCTAACTGATCGGAATTAAAGACGCTTCCCATTTATTGAACAGCCATCCTATAATGACGTTATGACGTATCATGGTCGTGGGCGGAAAAAGCGGCCGCTTCGGTTTAAAGGGTTAACCCTTCACCCAACGCAGACGATATCAAAATTTATATAATTTTAAATATCATTTTTTGATATTTTAAAAAAAATTTCAACAAAACCATATCATGTGACCCCTCGTTGGAACGAGCTCGTCCCAACGAGGGGTCACATGATATGGTTTTGTTGAAATTGTTCGAAAAATAAAAATTTTTCAACTGCTGAATTTGCATGTTACGCGGGCGGATGCGGCCGATTCGTTGGGTAAAGGGTTAATTATGGTACTTCCCATATGATGGCGAACCAAGTAAGTGTGATCACCACTGCTGGTACGTGCTTTTATTTGTGAAAGAGTCAGGGAGCGCGGTGGTTCATTGGTTACGGCATTGGACTTCAAGCCGAAAGGTCCGACTGCCCATGTGGAGACACAGTGGCATTGTGTACTAAAGCGTACTGCACGTCGGTGGTGCACTTATCTTCAACCAATGCTAACCCTGCTTGTGTGGAATTAATACGTTGGGGAGTCTGACGGTTGCTCGCCGCTGTTCGGTGGTTCTCTCCGGGAACTCCGGCTTCCCCAACCGTAAAACTGTCCGACGCGAGGTGACCCTTAATGTCGAAAGAATCGTTAAATCCCAATAAATAAATAAATAAATAATAAATAAATAAATAAATAAATAAATAAATAAATAAATAAATAAATAAATAAATAAAGTTAGTTAATAATAGATTGATGGTGTGTTTACTGAGATTAGAAAAGAAAAAAAAGAAGCAACGTAAGGTGATCACAGTTGTGTCGTTTGGTTGAACGTACTTACGATAACTTCTACTTTTGTTCATACATGACAATTTTAGGCGAAGCGGTTGGTTGATTATATGAACTGCCGGACAAATTGACAGAGGAAGCGATTTTCTGGTCCGAGACCTATGTGGTCCCGAACAATAGAAGTCCGTAAGTTGTCCGACGAAAGAAAGTTTTCTGTGTTGTTGAATAACTCGATTCTCTGCTCATTCATTGTATAACAGAAATTACACGAGGAAGTGGTTTGAGTCTTCGTATCTATGATCGCATGGGCAAGAAGGGTCTTCTGTCAAGAAGCTGTTGAACATGTCCACTTTCACTGGGATCAGCCAACGCGTACATCGGTCGTAGAAGTATTTGGAGTTTTCGACCAGGAATTATTTATTAAGTTCTTAAAATGGGGTAGGGAGTTTCGTCATAGATTTCAGGGTCAAGCCTGTTCCACAATTCAGCGGTAGACGGCAGATCCTTTATATCTAGGCTGCCCTTTTCTGGGGCTCCAGAGGGATTTAAAAACGTGAGAGTGAGTGTGTGTATAGCGGGTGGTGGTGAAGTGTAAACCAAGGTTCCGGTACCTTCTCCTAGAAAATCCTGTAAACCAAAATGTGACCAAAAAAGCAGTCTGGCTGATTTTAGGGGTTGGAGGACCACCGGCATCGATCCCATGCCGGTAGTCCACTAATTTCCTAAAATCGCCCAAATCGCCCAAATCGCCCAGTAGTCCTACATTGTTTACTCTGACAAACGTTTAGGACAGTAACAACTCCAGCGGTTACACCGATTCTGATAAAAGTCTACTCAAAAGTATAAGTCCCTTGGTATTCGGGGTGACAAGCAGAATAACTAGCAATTAAACTCATTTCGTTTACTATTTTCAAATAAGACTAGCATTGTTGGCCAAAAAAAATAAAGTTGTTGAAGCTTCCTAGCCCATGTCCCCACGGCACCTGTCTTTTATAAGACATCCATAAGAGGCACCGGTTACCAAGTCCTGTAAACAGAACTTGTTTACCACTATAAAGATGTACTGATCCACATCCCTGGGTTTCCATTGGAATTCGTTGGAATGAAAATAAAAGTTATTAAATCACATAAAAACTGTACTCCATATTGGCGTTGTTTTATTGTTTTTCTTTCTCACTTTAATATTCTTGTGATATCAGCTGAACCCACTGTGTCGAGTTTAGAAAGCAGGAATAAAAAAGGGACGGGTACTTGACACCAATATGAACTGCAAAGGTGCACCCAGTCGTTTAGTTTTATCTCTCCATTGTGATGGTCTATTTTAGAAAAACTAATCAATATAAGGCTGAGGAAAATTAATCTTTTGATTCTCAGGCACCGGCGCATTCGTCTTTTTCGGCCCGTGTTCGTCATATTTATTTTGGAGGCAAAATTCAAAATGTATAAAACTATTACAGGGTGTGATTTTAGCGGTATCGCATCGCGATTTACGATGCAATATGTCGTATACATTGATGCAGTATTGTTATCCTCTTCGCGAAATGCGACACGATTCTCATATGTATGTACACAATAAATATTTATTTAAATGGTTGAGAGCTAGATTAGTTTTAGTGGTCTAAATTTGTTCGTCAAAAAAGTTTTATTACAAAATTATTGGAGAGTGCCAACAAACTATTATTTACGTTTGACTGAATACGAAACATGGGTAAGGAAAATGTTAGCTTTTGCACTGGTACAGTTAAAACTAGAAGCCCTGTTGTGAAATGCGCACAAATAGCACGTCAATCTGCACGTTAATCTTCGCGTTAGGACCATAATAAGGCTATCACATTCTGTACATATGACCTGTGCACAGGCAATGTTTCAGCCAATGGACCTCCGGGTAACCCGGAGGTCCATTGGCAGAAACATTGCCCGTGTTTGCTATTAGTAACCAAGAGAACCTGCCATGCTTTGGATGCCATTCGATATGGCAATTGCGCGCAATCCCTACGCGCAATTAAGCCTAGATAAGCGCACTGTTCATGACAGGACTTCTAGTTTTAACTGTACCCTCATTTTTGAAAGGTCTGATTCTGGCTTCCAGCACTCAACCAGTTAAAAAACGCCTTATTATTTTTTATCTCCATTTTAGTTGTTCTATAAGGATTTGGTGTTGTATGACCAGTATTCCAAAAAACTATTAGTGAAATCTACATGGAAGCTCTAGTATTTAATTTTAGGCTCTCACAACTGGATGGACCATTCCATCAGGAATAAAAAATAAAAATAAAAACCGCCCTCTCTCATTCGTTTAAAAAAAAACTTGCCTAAGAATCAATTATTTATTTTTTTTGGCCTAAGCGCATTTTTATTTTCTCTGCTGGGTGCTGTTATTCGGGTCGAATAGTTGAAGAAAGGCACTTTGAACTTCTTTGAACGGTATGTCTCCAAACAAAGTATCGTCAGTCTAATAAAAAGGATCACAACGAATGGAACACGAAAATTGGGGTTCTTTCATGTCGGCTTTCGTTCTTAAAAGGTTAACTCTTTACCCAACGCAACAACAGAAATCGTCATTCATAAAATAGCCATTCTAATTTTATATTTGTTATCTTTGACTAAAAAATGTAGCTTATGACACTATCATTGGAACGAGGTCTTTGAGATGGCTACAATAAGGAATCCTAAGCTATGGTTTGATGTAAAAAAATGAAAAATCTCAATTATTCAAGAATGTTTTGGCAAGTGTCGTATGCTATTCGAGCTGGCAGAATGGTTAACCTACACTGAATGATCATAAAATTTAGTGTGTAAAATAAGTCTTTGTTAGAGAAAGTTCACAAAAAATTCCGTGGCTCCTTGAACAAATGACGTACAATGATTGAAAGAAAGTAGTTTTGATTGCCTAATAAAATGTATGAATGGTTCGACCAAGAAACATTTCCTAATTGCTGGTTATAACACGTAGAAATCACTTTAATAAGCGGAGTTTACTCACATAACCAGCTAATTGACATGTTCGAACTGCACCTACATGCAAACAGTATTCGAGAACAATGGCACTAGCGAATGGTGCAAACAAAAAGAAAAATAGCGCCAATGTCAAAGAAAAAGATAAACAGACTGCTGTTTTATGATCGTTCATATTGATTCACTTATGTTAGCTTTAAATGAATAAGCTATGATTATGTGCCAGCGGGGTTTTGCTTATTTCCAGGTAAAGTGAAATGCGTGTGGCATCATTTGCACATATTCGATAAAGACACGCGTTTTTTTTAAACCAAACAGTCAGACAATGGAACAGATGAAGAACACTTGAAGGTGAAACTTTGTTAAGGTTTGTAAAAAAATTAAAAGACATACACGAAACAACACCTTCTCTTAATCAAAAAAGATTCTTGTATCTTTCAAACGTTTTAGCCGCACCATTTACCAGATCGTACACCTGAAAGTTTTTTAACCCCTTCAATCTGGTATTGGCGATCTTGGTGCGAAACAGAAATTGGCAATCCGCGAGCAAACAAAATTAAACACAAATAAGTAGCCAATCGTTTGTACCAATTCTGTCCATCTTAGGGGTTATCACTGCACTAAATGTTTGGTTGGGAGTTATCCGCCGTGAAATGTTGTCGGATGTGATGCAATATTCTAAAACAAGGCTCCTAGAAAAAAAATCCACAAAATTATTGCACGAGAAAACAGTTGAAGCATTTGTTTAGGTTTTCACCTCAATGCAGAATACTTCATAAAAAGATGATTTGAGTGTTTTATGTGCTTAAGAATGAAGTTAACTATTTGTGTATTTTATTGGAAATTCGGTTCAAAGGCGGTACTTCTCTTCCTGTTAAAAATAAGTTTTCTCTTATTCGCTGCATGAACTCTCCGTTTTCTGGCCAGAGAAAGTTGTATGGAGTGCTGTACTTTATGTAAGTATTTAGCTATCCATTTTAAGTGATGCGTTCATATTTTTTTTCATTTTCACATACTTGTTATAATGGTCGCCTATGAGAAATATTTTGTCCAGTGATACCTACAGGACTTCCATTCCAGTCGTTGGTTACCGCGTCCTACTTTACTTGGGTAAGATAACTTTTCTACGATAGTAAACAAGAAACAAAGCGTTGGACGGGTTAATTAAACACACTGGCCACATTCGATTACAACTCAGAAAACTCGTCGATGATAAATTGATCTTATACCCAACGGAATGAAACGAAATTACCAAGTCTCAGAGATAAAAGTAACTGTGATCAATCTCAAAATGAGTTTTGAAACGAAAACTTAATTGCAATTTGTATGTTGCCGTTTTAAGAGGATCCTAATGTCACCAATATCTATGGATAATGCAGACGAAGGCTTCTTATAAACATCGGTATATTTCTTTTTGGTAAATACTGAGCGTCCGTTTTATATTTCTTATCCAGCACACTGATACCATTGCGAGTTTCGAGACACTTTTCATAAAAATAAAGTACTTTGGGGTAGAAATTAAACTACAAAGAAATATACAGAATCGCACATACGTTTGAATGGGGTAAAAATTATCACACGAGATTGCTTTGGCCCAGGATATATCACACACCTCTCATATAATAACCAGTCTACACGAAATTAGAACTAAAAGAACCTTTGAACAGGATAATTGCTCCATTTCCTTCGATGTCAACGAGACATCAATGGTAGGTGGTGGGGCACCAACCCTAATTTGCTTTTTCATATTTACGGCATTCAATTGGTCGAAACCAATTGACGCCGATCAGTGTCACGGTCACCATGATCGAACTTCAAATATTGACTAAACTGCAGGGAATAACACAACAAAAACTTTTAAAATAGCTAATAAGTTTAGCACACTCCATCATTATATGACCAGTTGTGGAAAGTATTTCAAGGAATCAGCAGTCGGAATGTTATTTTTATTTTGTAGATTTTTGACTCGAGTCTGATTGTTTAAATATCCCAGGTAAACAAATCTAAATGAGAAACTTGGAATTTCCAAGCGATCTGGACTCCGGTACATTCGACCAATGATGACGTGATTTATTTAGGCGGGTTCCTTGGACATGAAATCGAACGTGTTTTGCATGACCACATGTGCTGTACAACTTTGATTTTATCGTACAGGCAGAACAGTGGAAATCCCGTGTTTTACATTAATAGGTGTGTGATAAAGACAATTATTTCCAAATGAAACAAAATACTGCATTTTAATTGGCTGAGAGTTACGGTGTAACTTGCAATTCACAGTAGCTTTTTTTACACCGTGGTTAACCACGGTGTAAAAACAAGAATATACAATAGCAGGCTATATGGCTAAAAACAGTACCCATTTTTAATTGCTAATTCATACCTTCTGCTCGGTTATGTTAGAACAAAAATGAAAATACAGGAAATTTAATATTTATGTGCAATAAAATATTACAGATATGGATGTCATTGGAACTGGTTCATTGAGCCATTTCCATTGACATCCATATTTCTCTGGTTTTATTTATTAAGAAACTTACAAAGTACAAATTTTCTGTCAGTATTTTCCCACAATGTAGGTTAAAGTATTAAGTACACCAAAAGTCTTGGAAATAAATCCGCTATCCTTGTGTTTTCCAGGGTGTATGGGAATTTACACCGGTTTGGGAACTCATACACCCTGAGGCGAAGCCGAAGGGTGTATGAGTTCCCAAGCCGGTGTAAATTCCCATACTCCCTGGAAAACACAAGGATAACTAATATTATTCCCATGTTGCTACAGAAAGCTGCCGGTTGTAAGTGGATTCATCGTAACTTCCAGTTCGGTCTTGGTCATGGGTGGTAGGGACCAAAATGTGACGATTAGCCAGTCTCAGGGTAATTTGATTAATGTTTGAGAAACGTTTTCATGAGCACTTTACGTACCACAACTTATAGATCTTTTTTATCGAAAATGTAGCTTATGACACCTCATGGGAACGAACTCGACAAGCTCGTTCCAATGAGGGATCATCAGCAGAGAGACAAAACTAGAAAGAAAATAAAAGATATTTGTGAAAAGTGCGGGCCAGGTTTAGCTCCCACGCTGGTGAAAGGTTAAAAAAATAAGAATTAACGGAAATACGTAATTAACGATAACAAATAGAGAAAGTAAAAAAAATAAGAACCTCTTGAATTTGATTCATGTTTTTTAAAGTTTAAACCTTACCTAACATTTGGAATATCTGAAAGTGTGAGGGGTATAATTTGAATCCTCGCGAAGATATTATTAGTTACCCCGTGTCTGATCACGTGGTACGGGTTTTTACCTACCCGAAGCCAGTCGTATCCCATGAAGCCGAACTATTTCATGTGTGAAACAATCTTCCATTGTTGAGCCATACAGGTTTCTGTGGAATTTTTGTGCAAAAGAGTTTTTGTGAAAATATGCCGATATGACTGGTATAAAAAAATTATTGAATTTTTGTTTTTTGTTTTTTGTCTCAAAAACATAGCTTATGAACCCCACATTGGAGGGTACTCGACAAGCTCATTCCAATAAGGGGTCATGAGCTATATTTTGGAGATAAAAAATTAAAATATAATACATGTACACTGTAAAACTGGAATGACGCGTCTTCTACGGGGTATGGACAATTTGTAGATTTCGGAACGAGGCTTCCACTGGGTATGGGAAATTTGTCAGTGGCTGGGCGAACGTATCATGGGTTTCAATGAATATGGTCTCATACCACGTATCTATCAACCAATCAAATCAAAAAATTCACTTTAGTCAATAGATAACACAACTTTCTGTGTCTTTACAGAACCGCAACTTCGATCATCTTATTAAGTAATGGGTTAAAATTCTTCAAACTCTTACCATGCAGATTTATTGAGAGCATGTTGTGGTTTTCCGAGGTTATCGACCATCATTCCATCAGTGGGTTTGAGAAATATGTTTGTTTATGAGCAGCTTTTGTAGAAACAAATCAATGATCGTTGTCCAACAATTCCTTGCTGTGTTTTCTGAACATCACAGCAAAATATCGTTACCTAGTATTGCTTGCGGAATGTTCACCAACTGGAAGAGTCTATATTCGTTACTTGAGGGAAGCCCAATCAACATTTTCAACGAGCAGCCTTAGGGCTGCACGCTGAAAATGTTGATTTGTCTACCACACAAATTCACTGACCAACTATCTTCTTTATGAATTCAGGTCGTATCTCTATCTCGGAACGGCAAAGGGCCTCTCGGGTTTAAAGGGTTAAAATAAGAATTTAATGAGAGGGAAATCATCATAAAATAGCATGACGTTCTGTTACGTAATTATTTAATTCATCCAGAACTGCCTGGAGGAAAGTACTTTCTCACTCTCCTCATATGGAGGTCGTTCATTTGCCTGCTGTGCAGATAGACTTTTCAATCCTGGCTATGTGAATTCTGAAGAGTCAGTGACCTTATTTAAATCCCGGTTGAAAGCCTATCTTTTCAATCAGTGTTATCATTAATCTTATTAACCACGGAGTTACTACTTTATTGTATAATATTCCCACCACAGCCTTCATACAACACCATGGAACCTTCCAGTATTGTAATATGTGCGCTATATAAATGGCTGTTATTATTATTATTATTATTTATTATTGATGCCCTACAGCTTCTTTGTAATTAACTTTTTGAACATGGAAGTACTCTAGTTTGGGCAAGCATCAGGATATGTCCTAATTTCGTAAAGTAAATAGATGCTCAACGAATTTGTGGGGTGGACCAATCAATGTTTTCAATGTGCATCCCCAAGCTTCACAACTAAAAAACATTTCACAATGTATGTCAAGTATTAACGTTTACGCAACGTAATTAGAATATCCGGTAAGCGACTTACGAACAAATCGCTAATGAAATTTTACCATTCTTTAGCTTTTGCTCCCATACATAGCATATGACCCTTTAACAGAGCTAGCTTCATGGGCTCGTTCTAATAAGGTGTCATGAGCTATGTCTATGAAGAAATATTTATTCAATAATATAATGTTTTCACAATTGTCATCTTCAAGTCCCATCAGGTAAAAGGTTAAATTGCGAACCATTACGCAGATGGTCCATATAAAAGGAAGACAATCAACTCTCCATAAACGGTACTGCTACGTGGGATTACAAAAAGCCCAAAACAATCACGTGACTCTAAAGGGATAATAAAACACAAATTTGAAAAAAATATCGACTGACAGATTTTGCTTGTATTTGAAAAAGCATGTCAAAAATGCTGTTTGCAAAGTGTAAGACATCAGAACCAAACCTGTTACCAGAAAACTTTAGTGCAGACGAATTTTCTTAAAATACGACATTGCGAAGTTGTTCCTGCGAATCTTCGAAATTCGATTCGATTCTAACTACTCCCCATCATTCGATTCGATTCGATTTCAATCGCGCCGATTCCAAAAGTTTCGAATCGTCAAGATGTTCTCAAAATCCTACAAAATGTCTCCTCTTGAACTTTTCTAGTCTCCTGTACAGGAGACCTGTTGATAGAAGAAGAGTTCAAGTAGGCTCCGCTTCCGAAATTACATTGATTCTGTTCTGGAATATTCAGCCTTTTTGCTTGATTTACACAAGTCGCCGTTGCATAAAATACTTAACCCTTTACCTAACGTAACGGCCAAAACAGGCCAGCGCTATTCTCAAAAATCGCCAATTAATTTTCATTATTTTTTTCATTTTTTTCTCAAAAACATAGGTTATGACCCCTCGTTGGAACGACCTCGTCGAGCTCGTTCCAACGAGGGGTCATAACCTATGTTTTTGAGACAAAAAATGAAAAAAAATTAGTTATTCAAGAATTATTTTTCCAAGTGTCGTCTGCTTTTCAGGTTAGGTAAAGGGTTAAGTGGAGACTGACAACATTACTGTTGTAAGAAGGTGAAATACTCACAACTTGAAAAGCGGTGAGATTCGATTGGAGATTCGATTGGAGTCGAAATCTGATACCTGATTCGATTTGAGATTCGATCGAAACTTGAGGATTGCAGGGCACTATTGCGAAGAAATAAACGGAGGTGCCAGAAAGTGATCGGAAGCAAACACAACAGCGTGACATAATGTCTGCATAATCCAAAATAATCAAATTGCATGAGCTCATACGCTACAAATGGAACATGTGTACACAGACTTCACGTTTGTCTTTCCGAGAAAGCAAATTACGACAAAAATATAGAGAATGACATTGCAGTTGTGCAGTCTCGGAAATTTCCGCGAGTGATCGGGTAACTGGATCGAGAATTCTGAGGGCTGCGCGACATTTCTGAAAAAAATCCGTAACGGGCGCTTTCACACAGTGATATATAAAGCACAATGGTGCTTTTGTAAAAATTGTGGTTTCGTAAAATCGTCAACTTCTTTGTTTTCAACTTAGCAGCTTATTTCCCCTCCAAGAAATCTATTCAACCCCTTTCGGGTTCCTAGTACAGGGAAAGGTATAAAGCATGACAACAGAGGATTACTAGAGTTCTAAGTAAGTATTTGTTATAGGTGTACTGTATTGTTTTAAGGAATAGTACAGCGATAGCAAAAACACTGTCTCTTTCTCGATCAGATCGCGATCGGGTGACAGCATACCACAAACAGTGGGCAAAGAGTTTCAAAATAAAATATTGCGAAATTAAGACCCAGTGGACAGAAACTGACGAAAATAGCGTCCGAAATTCAATAATCCCGTATTTCTTTTTAGACAGGCAGGCTTCTACGATATCGTGGCGTGGAAAGCCGACAGACGATTATGACCAGATCTTGATAGAGTCGTGATCCGGAGAAAAATTCTGTGTCCACATTTGTAATCTATAACGGAAGTCACTTCGCTGTTCATGTTTAGTTTACTTTTGGTGGTCTATGCATCGAAAAACAGAAACGCTATGTACCAAAACCAGATGGCTATCTTCTAGTTACAGTGTTCCGCCTCCCGTACCATGAAATTAATTTTGCGACTAGGGGTTTTGATAATATTGTAATATTGCATCGAATAATAACACGTGACAGCATGATATGAGTTGATGACGCTCCTTTAAACCTTTACTCAACTCGGACATTAAAATTTATTATTTTAAATATTGTTATTTTTCAAAAAAATTCAACAAAACCATATCATGCGACGCCTCATTTGGAACGAGCTCGTTCCAATGAGGGTGACATGATATGGCTTTGTTTAGATTTTTGGATTTTTCTACTGCTGAATTGCTATATTATGCTGGCGGCTGTTGCAGTAAGAGGGTTAACACTACAACGCACGTTTGTGGTCCAACATAAAGATCGGTCTAATCTTCACAACACTTAAAGAAACCCAACCAATTTGTGAGTTGCACCAATTAATATTTAACTTGAACCAGATATTATTAATTGATTCACGCACCATATTCAGAGGTGATGACCGCATTTGGGGTATACCTGAGAAAATCATTGATGCAAAACATCAAGTCAAGTTGTTAGACAGCGAAATGGGAGCAGTTTGGAGAAAGTGTGCCCCCACGACTTCGGAAAAATGTGCAGATGTATGTCAAAAACGTGCTTTTCATTTGTCTCTTGACCCATTTTAGATATTAAGTCAGCTTTTCAGAAACCTTCTTCCAACGAATACCATTTATTACTTTCCAAAGTGTGATTTACTGGGATTTCCCGGTTTGATTATAAACGATAACTTAACAAGTGAATTATGCAATCAACAATTGGGTCATGTATCCGTGCGCGCAAACGAAGACGCTTTGCCGTGGGTGTAATGGTTACTTCATTGTTTTTTTGTTTTTTTTTTAACCCTTTACCTAACATGAAAAGCAGACGACACTAGCAAAAAAAACCAAAAAATTCTTGAATAACTAATTTTTTCATTTTTTGTCTCACAAACATAGTTTATGACCGCCTCATTGGAACGAGCTCGATGAGCTCGTTCCAATGAGGAGATGATAACCTATGTTTTAGAAACAAAAAAATTGGCGATTTTTGAAAATAGCGCTGGTCGGTTTTGGACGTTACGCAAGGTAAAGGGTTAAATAATATAATTATCGTTAATAATGAAAAGTAATAAACACAGCAATCGCTTGACAGGACTGGTTACGTGAAATAATTCATTCGAGGCGAGGGACTATATTGTAAAACACTCGTGCGCATTCGCGCACTCGTGTTTGTACAACGTCCCTCACCTCTCATGAATTATTTCACGTGACCAGTCCAGTCAAGCGATTACTCTCTATATAACTAAAGTGGATTGTAGAAACCTGTCATTTGATAAACTCTGTGGTACTTCAAAAAAAGGAATTAGTCTTAAGTTGTCTCATGCCAGGAGGTTCCAGGCAATTATCAGTTCCTCTGAATGAATATTTATGGGACTTGAATGAGACCAACCACCTTTCTTTATCACCTGGACTCATGACATCTGAAGACACGGCAAGGTCAGATATTACTGAAAGTTTCTTGTAGCAAACTCGAGGGCTATTCTCAAGTGCGCTGTGAGCCACCACCCACCCAAGATTGTAGGTTGGAATAAATGCAGTACAGTGGCCACATGCCTGGGAGTGGTCGTAATCCACGAGTGGGTAGTGATGTCCACGCATACGTTTACCAGGTTATAAAAATCATCATGAGCGAAGTTTTACCCGGTGCTTCATTAATTAAATTTCTTATTATTATTCCTATAATTAGTGTTTGGAATCTGATATTATTGCGTCCGTGGAAATATTGCCCCCCACCCCCCACCCTCCCCGTGGAAAGTGTTCAAGCCACGGCGATCGTACTGTACACCCCATTACAAAGGCAACATATCCAACCAACTGATTGAGAATGGACTAATAATACTACTGAATTGTTAGAGATGGTGCCAGTTTGTGATATCGGAAGTGAAAAGCCCAGCCCTTTACTAAGTATAACAACTATACCCGGAAACGCATCAAAAACGACCTTCACATTTTTGTATTTTTCGTGGGGAGTCCTGAGCTATATTTTGAGGACAAAAACATGAAAATGATTTAGATATTCAGAAAAAAATGTTTGCAAGTATCGTCTTCCAGCAGTTGCGTTGCCAAATGATGGGGGTGAGGTAATCGTCCCTTCACTTTTCTTGTGAAATGCCAATCTTATATACATTCATACCTGAAATCCCTAAAACTATTTCATGTACTCTCACCATGATATTTCAGGGTCAATTTGCTATAGCCTTACCGTAACTTTCAGTGAAAAAGGCCTTCAAAAAGTATTCAGCGCGCTTCAATTGCCAAGAAGAGAAGTTATATTTTCCCCAGAGAAGACACCAAACATTCACCTATAGGATACACACTTGCTATATTTATTGGTGTTTAAGGTCACATATTTCTTGCTCAATGGCTAATGGTTAGCTCAACATTGGGATAAAGTCAAGTTTAGTCAATCGTATATACCCATGTTCCCCTTTTTGGAGTACTTCCCTACCAGACATCGGTGACCAGGTCTTATTTGACCTGTAAAACAGAGCTTGTTCACCTCAGTAAACAAGCACTGCTTCACATCGCGGGACGCCCACAGGGACACATTCTTACATTTGTACCGCAGCACGACGTGAAATGAAGTGGAGGGAAAACTATTTTGTCCCCCACTTCACTTAGCCCGACTACTTCCCTATTATTTATTTATGTTTATTTATTGGGTTTAAGGTCCCATACTTATGCACAATGGCTAATCGTGGCCGTGACAGCTTTATGGGTGGAGGAAGCCGGAGTACCCGGAGAGAACCACCGAGTAGCGACGAGCAACTGTCAGCTCCTCAACATTCTAACTCTCAAGCATGGTTACAGCGGTTGAAGACATGTGCACCATCGACGAGTAGTACGCCTTAGTACACGGCGTCATCGTGCCCCCATGTGGACAAAAGGGATAAAGTGCCTTGCCCAAGGACACAACGCGGGTCGTCCCGGACGGGGATCGAACTCGGGACCTCTAGCATAGAAGTCCAACAGTCTACCACTGAGCCACCGCGTTCCCAGGCTACTTCCTGCCTTCTAGTCGACTTTAGGAAAGAGTTAAACTCATCAAGCAACACTGGAGTACGATAAACCAGTCAGAAGTCGATCCAGAAAATTTACAAAATGTAAAGTCTATAGATAGAAGCAGCCTGTTGTGTAAAAACAATGCAGCGTATCCGCATATAAGGTATGTATTGATGTTCGATAGCCCGATTATGCTCTGTCCAAAGTTTTTTTATTTAGCAACGATGAAAATCAAACAGAGACAGAAAATAAAGTGTACAGAACACAGTTAACTTATAACAAAGGAGATCAGTAGCGAAGAAACATGTAATTAAAAGTCTATATTTTTAGTGTTTCATTACTGAAGAATTTGAGTTTGTAAATCACCGTTCTGAATGTATTTAACCCTTTACCAAACATGAAAAGCAGACGACAATTGCAAAAAAATTCTGGAATAACTCATCTTTTTCATTTTTTTTCTCAAAAACATAGGTTATGACCCCTCATTGGAACGAGCTCGACGAGCTCGTTCCAACGAGGGGTCATAGCCTATGTTTTTGAGACAAAAAATTAAAAAAAATAATGAAAACTAATTGGCGATTTTCGAGAATAGAGCTGGTCAGTTTTGGCTGTTACGTTGCGTAAAGGGTTAATCAAGATTTGTAAATTAAATTTTGAAAGAGTACTTAATTTTCTTACATATTATTAGCTTTGTAAGGCAACAATTACATTTTTAAATTAAATTATGAAACCATGCTTAACTTTCTTACAGATCACTAGCTATGTATGGAAACATCTGCTCTAGCTTAAATGTATTTGTCTCACAAGATTTAGTGTTACAACTTATTTTGACGTCTTCCGGTGACACTATGGCGCTGATTGTTTTGGAATGTCCACCTTGTTAAGGGTGTCGGAGAAAAGCGACAGGGTGGGGGGCAGGTGGCCTTCTTGCCCTGAGAATGTGGGGGTTCAAGGGTGCTGTGAGTGCCTTTTTTTCACCAAAAGTGCAATAGTGGAGAAAGCTTTATTCTCCGAGAACTGTAACTGAGAATCTCTCGAGTATTTTAAGGTATGCCAACGCAAATGGGGGTGTATGGGGGTGTACCCGGTATAATGACGAAGTTTGGTCAATAATTACCAAACAAAGAAGCTACAATCGACTGGTGGTTTAAGACACCAAAAAGTCACAAACATGCATTGTCTCATTTTAATAAAGCATCCATAACTCGAAATAGTATGTTATTATGTTATTAAAATGGAAAATGCCCTGTTTCTTTTTCCATTTAGTCTCGGCGATAAAATTGACAGCGGAAGTACCGCCCACCGATGCTCATGTAAACAAGAACAGATTCGCACGTATGTACTTCTGCTGCTCAGTAAAACCGAGAGAAAATAATAGCGACTCTTAATAATCTAACGATCAGGGTATAAGTAAAATATGCCCAAAGTAGCTTGGTGTACCAAATGTTCACCACTCGTGGTGCAGTGGTGTTAACCGCTCGCCGAAGGCTCGCGGTTATTCAAAATATATATTATCAGTACTAGTGAGTGTCGCATTACAATTTATGGTACGTTGTGAACACCCGGTCTTATTCATTCCCACATCCAATTCTCCAAAAACCCGCTCTTGAACCTTCTGGCGAACTTGCTGCGGATACAGATGTAACAGCAGTAAATATTTAAATTAGAGTTATCCACCTTGAAATGTGGAGTAATGATGCAATCTCCGAAAGTAAGCAGCCTCGAAAAAAATATGTTGTTCAAAGAATATTTGAATCGTTATACTGAAATTTAGCACTATTGATGAATATTTCAGAGAGAAAAGAGGGGTGATTTGAGGAAAAATTGGGTCTGAAAAATGCAGTGGTTTTTGTTGGGAATATCTCTCTCTGTTAAAAAAGACCCCACAAACGATGGTGATTGGAAATTTCTATCAAGCCCTCTAGCGTAGACAAACACTCTCTCTCTCTCTCTTGAAGGGGTAATATTTACATCGAGACATTGAGCAGATGTGTTAAAGTGTACAAAATGAAAGTGTCAATGACACTGTAGCTTAACTTGTGTGTTGTGTTTGATTAAAAGGATAATGTTCAATGTTTATGAAAGAATTATGAAATAAGACAAGAATTGTGATAATTGGGAATATGTTCATTTCTGTTACCTGTATGCTATGTTTTTGATAAAAATAATATGAGGTGTACACTGTACTAAAGAGCTGAAGGGTGGGTTAATATGACCTCACAGTTAATGTATGTGGCCCTCACAGTTAATGTATATCAACGAAACTTACCAAGTTACAGTGATATAATTCCAAAACGAGTCATCCTATCAAGTTACATTGAAATCCCTTCATAAATATGGCCTGTAGACTGTGCTAAAGATTTTCGGGCTTCTGGCCCCTGTAGCCGTCGGGTTCCCAATTGCGTCCAAAGGGGACGCTCTCATCTAGACATTATATGAAGTCAACCTACCAAGTTACAATGAAATCCCTTCATGATTATGAACTGAAGACTGTGCGAAAGGTTTTCGGGCTTTGGGCTCGGGCAGCCATCATGGTTGAATGATCGCAACCAAAAGGGGATATTCTCATTTGGGCATCCTACGAAGTTACAATGAAATCCCTTCATAAATATGACCTGTAGACTGTGCTCAAGATTTTTGGGCTTCGGGCACCTGTAGCAATCACAGCTCACCAATCACGACCAAAAGGGGATGTCATCATCTAGGCATTATATGGAGTCAACCTAACAAGTTACAATAAAATCCTCCCATAAATACGACCTATAGACTATGCTAAAGGTCTTTGGGCTCGGGCAGCCATAAAGGCTAAATGATCGCGACCAAAATGGGATGTTCTCATCTAGACATTATTTGGAGTCATTCTACCAAGCTACAATGAAATCTCTTCATAATTATGACGTGTAGACTGTTCAAAAGGTTTCGGGTTTCGGGCCCCTGTAGCCGTCACAGTTGCCCAATCGTGTCCAAAAGGGGACAATCTCATCTGGTCATCATCTGGAATGATCCTACGAAGTTACACTGAAATCCTTTTATAAATATGACCTGTAGACTGTGCTCAACGTTTTCGGGCTTCGGGCACCTGTAGCCATAACAGTTGACCAATCACGACCAAAAGGGGGTGTCATCATCTAGGCATTATATGGAGTCAACCTAACAGGTTACAATGAAATCCTTCCATAAATATGACCTTTTGCCTATGCCAAAGGTTTTTGGGCTCGGGCACCCATCAAGGCTGAATGATCGCGATCAAAATGGGACCTTCTCATCTAGACATTATTTGGAGTCATCATACCAAGTTACAATGAAATCCCTTCATAAATATGACCTGTAGACTGTGCTAAAGGTTTTAGGGCTTCGGGCCCTTGTTGCCATCACAGTTGCCCAATCATGACCAAAAGGGGACTTTCTCATCTAGACATTATATGAAGTCAACCCACCAAGTTACAATGAAATTCCTCAATAAATATGACCTGTAGACTATGCTAAAGGTTTTCGTGTTTTGGGCTCGGGCAGTCGTCACGGTTGGCAGATCACGGCCAAATGGGGAAATTCTCATCTGGACATCATAAGGAGTCATCCTACCAAGTTACAATGAAATCCCTGCATATTAAACATGACCTGCAGATTGTGCTAAAAGTTTTTGAGTTTCGGGCTTGGGCAGCCATCACGGTTGACAGATCATGCCCAAAAAGGGACGTTCCCATCTAGGCATTATACAGAGGTATCCTACCAAGTTACAATGAAATCCCTTCATAAATACGACCTGTAGACTGTGCTAATGGTTTTCGGGTTTTGGGCTCGGGCAGCCATACCGGTTGACCGATCGCGACCAAAAGGGGACGTTCTCATCTAGACATGACCCCCAAACCTGCATATGAAATTTCGCGACGATCAGACAAGACCTGCGGGGTATAGCCCGTGCTAAAGGAAAATGTGAACAGACTCACAGACTAACAGACTCACCGACTCACAGACTAACAGACTTCCGCACGCGTGATGGCAATAGCTTATCTTGACTATGTCAAGTTAAGCTAAAAATCTCAAAATAAACAGATCTAATGATGAAAAGCAGAGAGTTCTCATGCAATACCCATAGCTTGTCAATTTGTGATTTTTAAAAGACTACCCTTGACCTCCTTATTGGCCGCTGTGGTGGTCATGGGTGCACGTAATCAAACTCGTCAAAAAGTTGTGTCTTATCACATTATTTGATAGCACTGCTTTAAAATGTGGGATGACCCCTCTCTTCAAGGCTCAATCTCCCTAAGACAGTTGACGCCTCCTCTGCTTGTCGCAGATTCTTACGAAATCCGTGAACTGTCATACAGTTGGGTCATCGTGGACGGGCCAAAATCGATGGGTTGTCTTTTTTCCACGCATATAATTCAGAGATGATCCGCTATGACACCTAGCGAAATTTTCACCAATGAAGCACCGGTGATCCAGGTGCTTCATTGGTGGAAATTTTGCTTGGTGTCATAGCAGATCATCTCTGAATTATATGCGTGGAAAAATGCCCACCCATCGATTTTCACCCGTCCACGACGGCTGTACTGTAATCGGCCCTCTTTGTTATATCCAGATGAACGGTAAAAAGGTTATCTCAAAATTCGAGATTTTATTCTCTGCAAAATTAGCATTTTCTCGTGAACCTGTTGGGCTTCAGGTCTTACATTTCCAAAAACTTTCCAGCAAATATTCATCCGAAAAAGTTGAGAAACTGGCGTGGGTCAAAACTGTTTTTGTGCTGTGTATATTCAGTTCACCACACAAACATTACAGTAAAAACTCATATTTACAAAACATGTGCCAATGACATCAAGTGTATGCATGTTTGTGTTTGTTTGTGTGTGTGTGTGGGGGTGGGGGGGGGGGGGGGTGGTCTGTTTTTCCGACTTTGTTGGTACCTAGACAATAGTGTTTGTGTCCGCACAATGATTTTCTTTGTTTTCTCCATTTCTTCACACAGAGAAAACAATAGATTAGGGTTTGTCTTCCCGATAGTGTGGGACACTGGGGACCTCACTTTTTGTAAAATGTTGCTTTTAAAGCATGATTGCGTCTTTCAAACTCTACATGTAAGTGCAAGAGCGTGGTATTCACGAACACGTGTACGCGCCATACATTCCTATCAACGCGGAGAATACTCGGAGCCAATAAATATATGATTGCTACAATCATTCGAACCGATTCACAGCCATGAAAGAGTTTTGTAATGACAGGGACACATCTCGTTAAAGTGCAAAATGTCTTATTTGCGGTCTTCGTTAGTTGATTGACATTCATCAGTGTTATTTGGTGTATAATTATGAAATTAACGTTTTTGTGATGCGTATTTCTTGATTAGTACGTATTGCTTGTTGCCTGACTGAGTGAATTTGTTAAGCTCAAATAAATTCAATAACCTATCGTGAATATAAATCACCGAGAAAGACGGGGATGGGAATTGGAAGCGAGATGTTTTTTGTATCGAACAGTCTTCCGATAAAATGAGAAGGATCATTGTGCATGCTGCTATACATGATTGCCATTTCATGAGCGGAAAAACGCATTTCTACCAGATCGTGACTCAGTCGAAATGCTCTATCCACTTTTTTGATCTAAAACATGTACCAGCCAAACTATAATAGGGATCTGCGAATCACACATTTTTCTTCGGCTCGAATCTCGAATCGAATCGTGTCTCTGGTATCGATATCGAATGGAAACTCGAATCGAATCTTAATAGACATGTTATTTCATATTGCAACAAACGGAAGTTACGGTACATTGTGATGACCCTTACAAGGCTGACTGACACCTTAAACACCAATAAATAAATATTCTCTGCAACACCGTCGCCGAAACAGATAGGCCCATTATGCATAGTTTTAGTTTTTGATGTCATAACTTGTTACTATTCACGTTCTTAAGAACGTGAATAGTAACAAGTTAAGCCTTCAAAAACTAAAACTATGGAAAATGTTCCGGACAAAATTCACTACTTACCTAACAATTAACGTTTGACAATTACTCAATTAAATATGAATTGAGCCTACACAAATGAATTTTCTGATGTCAATTTTATCCATTTTTGGTTGGAAATGTAACAAATTGAAGTTAGTACGAGAGAGTCGAAAAAATCGAATCTTGAGAGTGATTCGGGATAGATCTCGAAGCAGACGTGTGGTATCGACATCCAATCGTATCTCGAATATTCGCAGGACCCTAAACTATAAACAAACGCGACAAAAAAAAAAACACCCACCAGAAGCGTACAAACTGGAAAATTAAGAACTTCCGGAATGATTAACATAAATTTAATTTCAAAACGCCATCTTCTCATGCTCATTTTCGTGATTTCTGGTTTAACAAAATTTTGCAGATATGTCTTACAGTCCCCGTGGATAGGAAGAGATGTGAAATATAAATATGTTTTTTTTTACTTTCTTTCATTAAGCCATTATTATGCGGTGGTGTAATACACTGCACTAAAGAGCGCAGATAGCCGTTCCCCACACTTTGCTACATGCAGATATTTCTATGCTAATATCAAAAGAACACTATGAGATTGGTTCAGGGCCGAAGCTATAGTGCTCGTTTCAGACAAGAGTACAAACAGGGCATGCAAGTGATGAGTGAGATGACAAAACAAAAGCAAGTAAACACAATCAATTTGAATTCATTATGAAAATAATACTCCTTCCCTCATTATGCAAGTCCATCTGCAACATAATTTTGTTGCTCACCAGGAATTCGGAATTCAGTACTGTTATGGACTGTGTTTATTTACACACTTTTCGTGGAGTTTGCAAACAGACTACCGTTGACACAATGCGATGCGCTTTTACTCACAAAGGTATACATATATTTTTCGTGCTTCATTTATATATATTCCAATCAATAAATATTTAACACAAATTGAAAACACCAATGTAACAACACATTTAGTGGAACTCAGGAGCGTAATCATTAAACGTCATTAACACTAACGCTACCTGTTTTATGATGATAATCTGAACGTTCTGGTATGCGCAGATCAAACCTACCATCTGATTAATTGTTGGAAAGGGCTCAGAGAGCCCTTTCCAACAATTACTCAGATGATAGAGTTTCAGGTATGCCATAAATTTTATTAAACTTCCTCGCATACAGGCGAGCCCTTTCCAACAATTAATTAGATGATAGAGTTTCACGTATGCCATAAATTTTATTAAACTTCCTCGCATACAGGCGTACATAAAGGCCCTCCAAATATGGATAAAGTGGGCGTGGTTATAAAGGGTCTAATAATGAAACTGCCATTAAAGATTCGGTCAAATCAAGTCTCGATTGAGAAACATATCGTGCGTTGATTCAAACAAAATGAATGTTTATCGAACTTTTAGATTAAATCGGATTGAATATTTCAGATGGTCGGAAAAGCGAACCGTAGGAACAACTGGAATATTCCAACCAGTTGAGTCCAAAGATAGGAAGCGATCGACTAATTCAGCGGTAGGCTGGTCCAGACTATAACGGCATCTAACTCCTTACTGAATTGGACTGGTGACCTGAATGATTTGGTACGTGTTTGCTGTAATTTAAGATACATTCAGGGAATATTTTGTATTGTACAGATACAGGATCCACTGAAATAATTTCAAAATAACAAGGAACTTTGTTACACCTTTTTCTAACTTGGTAATTCCAAGAACTGACACCATTCTGGGAAGAAATGAATTTATTAAGGAAATTGCAACGGGAAGTTTATAGGAACGAGACCCCCCGCCCCGCTTCAACCACCATCGTGCCTAGTTCCATTTGCCCGCTGTTTGCCTTCAAAGAATTTGGATGACCAGTTCTGCGTTTGTCAACCTCTACAGGACCATAATCTTATTTGTATTGATGAATAAACTTGAAGCAGAGGTGTTTTTTTTAGGTTTTCCAGTTCGGTTCCGTGTTTTGTAGCAAACCGAAAAACCAAACCGCAAGAACAGGCCCCCAAAAAAAAACAAAAAAAAAAAAAAACCAAAAAACAAAAAAAAAAACAAAAAAAAAAAACACATAAAAAACAACACTGAACAGTTTCGTTGTGTTTGTGCATAAAATGATCAAACTATCTTACTGGAAGGGAACTTGACTCTCGTCATACTCGCAGTCTCTCCGACTAGCGGCGAATTCGTTGTGTTCTCATTGTCCCAATTTCTCCTTTATTGACTCGTCAAGAAAATAAGGGAGAAAATGTGTCAATGAAAAGAGAGCATAGACTAGACGAACTTCCTCATTTGTTACCTTAAATTTTGTTTTTTTTTTGACTGAATAGGTTTAGCAACTGATCCCCTAAGAATACTCAAAAGGGGGGGGGGGGGGGGGGGGGTTAATGAATGCGAACAGAGATGGCGTTTTGTAGTGTGTACTGTTGTACAAACTATTGCGGATTTGTTTCCAAATTGAGGCGCCTGAAGTGTTAGTTACTATATGTCTTAACAGACAGAACAATCGAAACGAAGAGAAATTTTTTCTCTGAAACGCAACCGAAACCAAATCTGAAAAATCAAAACCTCTCATCGCAAAGTTGAAGTAGTTTGACTACATTCATTCTCTTTTCCTCTCCCTCTCTCGTTCTCCTTTTCCTATCTCTCTCTCGCGTTCTCTCTCTCGCGTTCTCTCTCTCTCTCTCTCTCTCTCTCACAGCAAAAACAGTTCCAATACAGCTTGTACAGAACATTTCACAAAATGTCAATCCCTCCTTCTCAAATGTGAATGCTGAAGGTGAAAGGAGACGGCCTAAAATAAGCTCAGGCTTAATGCCGAATCCTGTCAATATCTCAATTTTCCATTATTCAATTATGCTTAACTTGTATCGATGTTCCTATTATTAAGTTGTATATCTCCTTATTGTATATGTTTTGCATATGTTTATTTTTTACTCTTTCAATAAATACTGTTTAAACTAAGTAGTTTGACTCTTTCGATGAATTTCTTCGGTGCAGATAGCCCTTGCCAACAGTGTAATTTAGATCGCATCATAGACCACATGGAGGAAACTCACGAATTAAGGTGTTGTGTTCCAGGCTGCTCAGCTTTTCCACAAACACGATCGAATATATCAGTTTGCAGGAGCGGTGGAACTATTTTCAAAGTGGGGGGCCTGGATCGGGCGATGGATGGCCGTCGGTAGGAAAAAATTTAAATTCCAGGGTTCCAAAACCCCTATTTCCATGCATCTGAGTGGATATTTTGAGATTTTTCAGGAGATGTATTTGTAAGATTTCACGCTTTGAGAGCCGTTAAAAACGTCGGTAAAGCATACAGGTGAGGTCTATTTATCAGCTTTGGTCGTTACGACCAAAGCTGATAAATAGACCTCACCTGTATGCTTGACCAGACGTTAACATCAACTTTACTGTCTGTGGATTATCTTGTCTGGGGATGGATTTGGTAATTGTGTGTCCGTAAGATTACGATCTATTTCAGTTAACCGATTTTTTAACAGACTGTATACATTTTAGCGTTTGCTGCGACTTACTGCAAAAAATGATGCGAAATCCATCGAAACTGAACCAGTACGAGAGAAACATAGCTGGCGAGAATATGGGGGAGGCTCTGGATCCGCCCCTTGTTTCACCAGTCATTGGTTGTGTTAAAATATATGCATACAAAAAAACATGGCCCGGCAAAAAAAGTAGAGGAGCTGAAGCCCCCCCCCCCGCCCCCACCCCCCCCCACACCCCCCACCATCCATCCTGTTCCGCGGCTCCTGATTTGGCAACCTCTTGCTAAAATAAATTACGAAAGAGACTTACGTGAGAAAATTTGCCCACACAAGTTACAGTAACCCCATTTCAGATCGTTTTAGTCTGTAATTCATACACGCCTTTGGTTACATTACAATGTTTCAGTTGATTTTTCAACATCCATAAAGAACGCATTCAGGTAAAAACGTTTTTAGTTTGGGCTTTCGATAATTATATCGGTTGATAATTATGAAAAGATTGTCCTAGTCTCTCATTTCTTTTCTGAAACCATTCTGGATTTTCCCCCAAAATTCTTTGATCTCCTCCTCCAATCTATCATATAGAACTTTACAGGAAACCTTTTGCAATATTGCAACTGACTTGTATTCATTATCCACTACATTTCTACCCCCAACAGTTTATGTATAAATGTTGTCTTGCCTTCTCTTCACTGTTTGGGAACCATCTGTTTTTCTGTGCCTAAGCTGAGTAATGCCATTCGACCTTTTATACCACGATTGCTGTGTCTATCTAACGTTACCCGATACAATATAGAGATTGAGAAATGTGCTACATACTCCAGGCGTGGGATCCAGCCTTCCTGTGAGAATTTCATGAATGAATGCAGCTGATTGGTCATTACGCATCTGACTGACTTTATGACTTTAATAAAGTGCTTCGACACAAAATCGCTCCAAGCAAGAAAGTAAACAAGCCATCGAGGTGATATTTTTTCTTTAAATATCATGTTCATTCAATTAAATCAAGTTTAACCGTGTTACAAATACAGAACACAATTCATGTAGAGTACAGGGAAGAAGAATCAACGATTCTCGTTCGAGTTGTTCCTGTATTTCACGTGCGCCTTCAGCGCGCCTGAATACAGGAAAAAGCTCTCAACTCTGGCCGTTGCTTCCACACCCCATACTCGTTGTGTTCTGTCTTAAAGTTCCTTTCGCCTTTTAAAGAACTCGTTAGAAAATTGATCTCTCCATCCTTCCGTCCCACCATGTAATTTAGAGACCACTTTTCATACTTCCTCTGCTTTTAATTCGCTGCATTAATTAATTTGAATTTGGAATTGCCAAATCTTTTTACCACCACTCCCTTTGTCAAACAACGTGACTTTTATTCAGGCAGACAAATGAGTTGGTAACTGAAAAATACGCCGCGTTCTCCAGAGAAAGTGCGAATGTACGAATCCAAACCATTTTACTTAAGAACTACTGATTTTATACTATAAGTATTACAATTGAATTCCCAAGCGAACTGTATAACTGTATCAGTAACCAATACATCGCTGCACTCAAAAAGCTAGATCTCTATAATAAACGACCGTCTTAAAAGTTAATTTCGTATTTTGATAAGAATTATTCGATTTCTACTGAGATCTTGTCTCACAAAAAACAAAAATTAGATTAAGGACACTATCGACTTTTTCTCCAATTATTTAGTAACCTCTATACATAAAATTGTCTTCAGCTGTTCGGAAGATCACTTATCTATTGTTGCGGTCGCTCTGCTACCAATACCGCGTTAGTCATTGTTTTCTCGACTAGAAGTTGCGCGCTTAACCTTCAAGCCACCGATTAAGTCTGATTTTTCTTCACTTACCTCATACGGGATGTGGACAGGGCTACCCACTTTATCGGCATCTTCCACATTAATGACATATGTTCCCCTCACGTAACCTTTATTTACAAAAAAAATCAACATGTGTGAAGCAAAGTGGAGAGACAACGATATACGGCCTCACCAATCGCATCATTTTTCAGCTATTTCCCATTGTATAACTCAACTTTACAAGCTCCAAAATAATTAATATGAACAATACTTCATTTTTGACATCAATATTTCACAATATTCATTGCTTTTATCAACCATGAAACCATATTTGCAAAGAAGCGAAAATAAGCAACTTGATTCAGACTATCCGCAGTCAGATTTCAATGTGTTCTTTATCTAGGGTTTCGTTCTCAACCCAGATTCACCTTATTATTAATATTACGATTGGTACTTAAAACACACGGGCAAGCACTTAATACAACAATATCGAATTATTTAACGTTGAAGCGAGTTTATGTCAGTCACTTTTCTGACAAGGCCTGTGCACTGCTAATGTATGACGTGTGATTTGTTTTCTATACAGATGTCACGTAATGGGGCATACGTCATCAAAATGGAAGATGCTGATCTCCTCTGTAGTAAAACAAAGAATATTCCTCCAGAGTTTATGTCCTCTAAAATGTTCAGCTAAAACAACCGATGCAATTATTTAATGGTGTGCTGATATGGTCGATCTTTTGAGTAGAATTCAAAGTAAATTTCGTGGGCATCCCCTAATAGTTTCTCCCAGTAGCAATGGTCGCACCAGCATTAGCAGTGTGATTTTTAAACAAAATCGAAACAGCTATTATTGGTATTCGTAGCCTGACAAAACACCACAGGTGTGGCACTTTGAACTGTAATGGTAGCTTCAACGAAAGAAGGTGCATCATTATCTACTGACTAAAGTGATTTTTTTTGATTTGATTGGTTGATAGATACGTGATATGAGACCATATTCATTGAAACCCACGATACGTCCGCCCAGCCACTGACAAATGTCCCATACCCAGAGGATGCCTCGTTCCGAAATCTACAAATTGTCCATACATAATATTTTTTTTATACTAGTCATATCGGCATATTTTCACAAAAACTATTTTGCACAAAAATTCCACAGAAACCTGTATGGCTCAACAATGGAAGATAAAAGATCTCATGCTGTGTGTGTTCACACATGAAATAGATTGCACTTCTAAAACGGAAAGTCAATAGATAAATTCGTTACCCCGTGTCTGATCACGTGGTACGGGTTTTTACCTACCCGAAGCCAGTCGTATCCCATGAGGCCTTCGTAACTAATATTCCGGCTCAATTATTACGAAATGTTAAGAGGTGCCGACAAGTATTCTCAGACAAATTTAGTTTAGTGGAAGCAACAGAAAAAACATTTCCAGTAACGACTTCCATGACGATTAATCTGTTTTATTTTAAAATCAGCAATTCTCGAACAGAAATTCTTTGAACGAAACCTCTGATGTCAAACTGATGATTACAGTATCCTGAATTTGCTTTCAGATTAATCCATGACTGCGAAAATAGTCGTCGCTTGATTTGAAACCAAATTAAAAAAAAGAAACGTGCACGTGCGAAAGCACCCCACTGCAAATTTCTCTCCGTATTTACCATTTTGCAACCGTTTCACTGAAAAAGAAGGGCGGAAAGGTAAGGGGGGGGGGGGGGGAGCCATAGACACCGACTACGTAACATTCGTTGAATTCGTGTTCAAGACCATCCTGTCATATGTCTTTAATGTCTTTCCCGTCAACAATATTGCCATTGCCTCCTACAATTTTCAACGCGATGGATAAAATGTGAAGACGAGAGAAACAATGGAGAAACTGCATGAACCTCAGAACAACACCATGGTGCGCAGAGTTAAACGAAACCCAACAGTGTCTCATTGTTTGCATCTAAATTCATATGTAAACACGAAACAATGGTTCCATGCACACTGAATTACAAATCAATCATCCATTGAAATGATATTTTTTTCTCATCATATGTATTACAATGGGATGTTATTTTCACACTGCCGTGGTTCGGGGTGATTCCCTGTGGAGACGTATAATGAAGAAAAGAAGTGTTGACAGTCTGGAAATGCATTTAATCAATCATAACCGAGAGCAAAACCAATATGATTCTAACCGACCGGTAGGATCAACTTACAGTGTCCCTTACATCTGTAACAATGTAAGATAATTAAATATTTCCCAAAAGGCTACCATTAGAACATTTTGCGAACAAATCGGACAGCGTGGTTTGAATTGGACAACAGAATAATACCTTCTTGTGGGCTCTCCATAGCTCAATCACTTTTCGTATCACACGAGGAGTATACAGTTAAAATCAGAAGTCCCGCCACGAACTGTGCGCTTATCTAAGCTAAATTACGCGTAGGAATTGCGCGCAATTGCCATATCGAATGGCATCCAAAGCATGGCAGGTTCTCCTGGTTACTCAAAGCAAACACAGGCAATGTTTCTGCCAATGGACCCCCGGGTTACCCGGAGGTCCATTGGCTGAAACATTGCTAGTGCACAGGTCATATGTATAGAATTTGATAGCCTTACTATGGTCATAAGGCGTAGATTAACGCGCAGATCGACGTTCTATGTGTGCGCATTTCATGACAGAACTTCTAGTTTTAACTGTAGGGTGTTACTGAAATGTTCGATAACGTAGATTTGTTTGTTTACTGGAGTTTAACAACACTTTCAACAGTCAGGTTACATCGTGTTGGACAGTTTTACGGACGGAGGAAGCCAGAGTACCACCGAGCAGTGGCGAGCAACTGTCAGCCTCTCCAACTTACTGACACTGCACACGCAGAATTAGCAGCGATTAAAAGCACGTGAAGCATCGCTGTGCAGTTCGTCTTACTACACAACGCTACCGTGCCCCACATGGGCAATCGAGATTAAGTTGTGTCTTGCCAAGGGACACAGCGTAGTTAACGATGGTAAGGAACGAACCGTCGATCTTTCAGTTTAAAGTTCACTGAGCCACCGCGAACCCCGGTGTAGATTTAAACATATATCTAAGAAAAGAAAAACTAAAGAAAGAACGACATAAATCTCTCAAAAACAAAGCAGCTGAAGACAAAAACACAAAACGAGTAATGTTAGAAATGTAATAAAAATGTTATAGTATTAGGAAACACCAGATATTCGTTCACTACCTTTTTAGTTTCAGCCACGACCCAAGTAAGATAATCTTTATTTATATTTATTTATCGTATTGATTCAATGCATTAAACATAAATGGAATAGCTGTACACGCAAAAATGTTCAGCCAATCCCCTAAAGTGAATTTCTATTGGTCAAACGTTGTTTGAAAGAAAGAAAAGGGCGAGGTGTAATCTTGGTGGTTTCGCCTCTAATAAAACTGACACCGGGACTGCACACATGAAATTCAGCAATATAACTAGAGTTCAAATGGGAAAGGTCGGTCAATTATGACGAATATATTGCCCCTTGAGTGCATCAAGGCGCACTTCGGACTAGGTTCAAAGCGTTTTACACAAATACTATACGACCCTTTCGGTCATTAGATGTAGGCACTTAACCCTTTGAACGGCCGCTTTTCCGGCCCAGGATAGCGATATGACGTGAATTCATAAAGTAAATAGTTGCTCAGTGAATAATGTGTGGGAGATCAATCAAGATTTTCAACGTGCAGCCACAAGGCTGCGCGTTGAAAATATTGATTGGCCTTCCCTAAAGTAACGAATATAGACTCTTCCAGTCGATGACACTGAACTGGAGTGGAAGATACCATCAGAGTTCAAAGGGTTAAGCGTACATAAATTATTGTGAGATGACCTAAGCAGCGGTAATTCAGAACCTCAGTCTTCTCAAATACCACGAAGGGATCTTCATCCTGCCTCCACCCAATACCGGACGATATGTCGTGACATTTTCGACCCCACAAATGATGCTGCCAGAGGCTGCTCGGACACACTGACATGGGAGTAAAAACTACTTTTCTCCCAGTTAAATTCCTAATAAAACTTATCTGTGGAGAGCTGATATTTTACTGAACGCTGTATTCAACTTGGGATCTCCACGCGAATAGGTGAAGAAAACCCGTAGAACTGTGATCCCAAATGGGTTATTATCTCGATCTACGGGTGAGAATCTACAATTTCGTAGGGCGAAAGCGGACAGAGAATTCGACTGGATCGCGACCTGGTCGCAATCCGAACGAAATTTTCTTTTCACCTGTGTAATAACAGTACTCGACATTTAATCTCACAAACAAATTAGGTTTTTACGGCCAGTGAATGGGGAGGAAAGGATTTACGATTTTGGTAAGTGGTACAAGCAAGTAAATTTTCTGTATCCACCCGGATCAGTGACCTTGAACCTTTGCTTAAAAACTCGCACAATAGACATATTATTTATTTATTTACTGGTGTTTATTGGTCACATATTTCTGCACAATAGTTAAGCATGACCGAAACATGGTGAAAAATTCAAGTTGGCCAATTGTTTATATCCATGTTGCCCATTTTAGTGGACTTTCACGCTCCAAGCAGGACTGAATGGTTCATATTTTACAAATAACCACAGTAAACAAGCATTGCTGCACTTCCCGGGGCTCCCACAGGGGAATAAAACCTTAAATGCTTACAAATTTGTGAACGGATCTGAGAATAAAAAATCTTAAAGAAGGACACTGCTCATTTTTTGGTTCGTCCACATGTCTCTTCTTTGCGTTTTGGGGTTTAGGTGAAAGACACCAAATCTGTTATTTCAAAAAAATATATTTTTGTGACGCTCGTATTTCAGGATCTTTGCTAAAACCATCATATCAACTTCGGAAATACCGATGGGAGCATGACTTGGTCGATCCGTTTATATATTGTGTTATGAGACTCATGAACCAAAAGTGGAAGATACGAAGGTACACATCAATTCGGAAGCACACTTCACAACATGTTTGACGTGTTGTCAATGACGTTTCGTCATATGAAGAATGATCGCAATTACTTCGGTTTCCCAAATTTCACATCTGCACGGTAGCAATTCGATTTTGCAAAAGATTTATCGATACAATAATTCATTTGTAAAATTCAATATTATATCTCGCATTCCCCAGGATGATAATTCAACGGTATCTTCCGCACTCAGGGATAATTATTAAACGCTCTGCGCATCGGCAGAAGCATCTCAATGTTGAGAAACCTTTTGATATGCTTATCAGGTATAAACATGCAAAAAGGGTTTCAAAGGTTGTTTGAGTTAATTAGATATATGATGGGGTTGTACGATTAATGGCTGATGTTGATCAAATATTTATTGCTCATTCAATCAGAAGATGACTGATCGGGGAGGAGGGGAACTGTGAAGGCTCAAGTCCGGACTGATAAAACATTGCAACTACATCATCAAGGCATGCCTTTGTGAAGGCATGCCGTGATGACGTGGCTGGAATTTCCAATCCTGATTATTGTTAAAAAAAACTCAAGACTTCTTAGAAATTTATTTGTAGTTGATGGGAGCTGGTGTCTCAGTGCTTAAGAAATTTGACATCAAGCCGAAAGATCCACGGTTCGATCCACGCCAGTGGTAACTGCGTTATGTCCTTGGGCAAAGCTTTTAATCCCGATTGCCCGCCTAGGGCCACGATGTCACTGTGTACTAAGACGTACAACACGTCGATGGTGCACTTGTCTTCAAACAATACTAACCCTGCTTGTGTGGAGTTAGTATGCTGGGTAGTCTGGCAGTTGCTTGCCGTTGCTCGGTGGTCCTCTCCGGGTACTCCGGCTCCCCCATAAAACTGTTCGACACGAGGCGACCATGGTCATCGAAAGTGTTGTTAAATAAATAAATAAATAAATAAATAAATAAATAAATTTGAAGTTAAATAAAATATGCATGTAGTTGTCATGACGCACCGTCTTATTTAATTAACATACACAGTGATCCTAGCCCTGCAAAAACTCGAATCGGGTACTACAACCGTCCATTTGAATGACCGACTGTGTGCGTAATATTAGTTCAAACTCTAGTCTAGTCTAGTCTTGCAAGAAAGAACATAATTTATAGCAAAAGCAAATCGATATCTGAGACTCCAAACCAGATGCAAATGTCCCAATTGGAAATATTATTCTAGAATGGCACACCCCTTTACCACAATATCCACGCTCATAACGGAATTTGCCAGTCAAGGAATACCTCATTGTGCTTTCAACATCTACTCTTGCTATTTGAGTAGGATGAAATTATGCTAACAAGCCTAAGTAATAGTTTACAACGGCATAGCGGGGCTTCGAACTCATGCCGAGAGAGTTTCCTTCGGCACCAACCCACTAGCTGAACGACACTGAACCACGCACACGTGGGGTCTGTCGGTGGCCGAGTGGTTTGCGTGGTTCAGAGCAGTTTTGCAAGGCGGTTGGTGCCGAAGGAAACTTTCTCGACTAGCTGAACGATACTGAACCACGCACACGCGGGGTCTGTCGGTGACCGAGTAGTGTGCGCGGTTCAGTACAGTTTTGCAAGGCGGTTGGTGCCGAAGGAAACTCTCTCGGCGTGGGTTCGAACCCCCGCTATGTCGTTGTTAGTAAAACCAGCCTCCTTCCTAATTATATGGCACGTGGGAAATCTGAAAAGGGACATTCCCGATAATTTCCATGATGTGCAGTATGTACAATTGATGAAATTACTTGATGAATAACAGTAAAATAAGGGGAGCCCACTTAATTGGATATCTCTAAATTGTATATCCCCGTTTATTGAATATAATTTTCCAACACAAAACCATTTACCATATCTCCAATACAAATTTGACCTGTTAATTGAATATAGGTTATAGAGTAAACTCCTGTTAATTGAATAAAAAAATATTGTAACATGTCGAGAAATTACCCTGACTCTTCCCAGTTTTCCTTTGGTTATAGACCAATTTGGCCTCAGTACATCTAGTACAGGCATTTAATCTATTATATCTTGTTTGACAGAGCTCATGGAGCTCTGTCAAACAAAATATAATAGAATAAATGCTAAGTTTATCTCTAGAATACAGGAAAGTGACACAATCCCTGCTAATCGAATACTCCTGTTAATTGAATAATTTTGATTGGCAAAGTGGCTATTCAATTAACAGGGTTCCACTGTACTGTGTGTAAACTGGAACCGATTGGACGTCGTTTTCTGATATGCTTTTAGTACCATGATCACAAAATCGTCTTCATTTCCACAAGGCCTCGATAGGATCGCTATCTGATCACGACCCATTTATTAGTTGATCTAAATTTTAAAGACGATTGTCTTCTTTTCGGGCCACCTTCAGAATCTATGGTTATATCATGGCCACAACACAGGTATAAACCGATTTAAATCAATCGTAGAAAGACCATGCTGCCCACTGTAGACAATTCTCACCCAGGCGTTGTTGACGAGCCCTATTATACCAGCAAAACAGAATCTGTTTACCATTGTAATCAAGCACTGCACCACCTCTTAGTTTTTCTACAGGGACAAAGATAAGATATTATAACATCAAAACTGATTCAAGAAAAACAAACGGAGACAATATCGTAGACGTAGCAGTTTTGCATCTCTTTTTCGGCGATGAGATTCTACAGTAGGCAGAAAATTTCAACTCAGTCCTGATCCCGTTGAAATTCTCCGTCCGCTTTTGTAATCATTGCATTGTTTGTTTCTGTTCATTTTTGTTAATTTGTTTACGATATCCACACAGCCCAGTACAGTAGTTACAGAAGTGGAAAAAAAAGTTCGACCGGATCGCGACTCAGTCGCAATCCGTCGAATTTCTCCGTCCGCTTTTGTAAACATTGTATTGTATGCAGTACAGTGCCTTGATTTCAGAGGTGTACAAACAATTTCGACCGGATCGTGTCAGAATCGCGATCCGGTCAAAATTGTCTGTCCGATATTATCTCCGCAACATTGTAGAATCTCGCTTATCGATAAACGAATGCGAGCCTGTTGAATATCCAATGCTTTTTCGATTCGTTTTTTTCTGCATTCGGTTATAATTTCGCAAAATTTTATTTATGAGATTTCAACCCACTGGTTGAATTATGTGTCGCGACCGGATCGAAATCTGATCTCGAGAAAAATCCCTTTTGTGATTACAGTAATGTATGTACTTTGCATTTGCTGTTTAAAAAGTAGCGAAGTGTACATATTTATAGGAGATGGTAACTCATGATAATTTAATGTAGATTATATTATTAATGTAGACCACATTATGATGGAAATTTAAAATTTGCACTGCAATATTTTTGCCACGGGTATGCAGTACATGTAAAACAAGAAGACCTGATAATTCCAGATTTGGCAATTGATGTTGTTACTTTATTCCCAGAAGTGCACACTGCTTCTGAACACCAGCTACAGTTTTTCTCTTTTCGTCGGCGTTACAAAACGAAAAGCTCACGGCTACAGCGGCGAAATGGTGTACGTCCGCTACATTACCTAACAGTACACACAGCACCATGTCGAAATTTTCTCACGCTCAAAAGGACGAATTTTGTAATCAAATATGCACGAGTACTCTTGCAAACAGAACCAGGGGCGTAAAATATTAACTGTGTGAGAGTGAAAACTAAATAATCCATACTAAAACTCTTACCAATGGGGTCTACTTTTGTGTAAGCTTAAGTATATTCGAAATGCATACATATGCACACATCTGCAAGCAGGGAATTAAACAACCGCTTATTTAAACGAACCGCAATTGACGCTGGAACGAGCTGTGGCAGACACACCGCGATGGTTGTTGAAAACGTTTAAAGTGAAAAGTAAGATAGAAATAGTTTTCAAAGACGCCGCTCATACTTCATAATAGCTGAACCTATGCCCGAAGGCAGTGCAAACAAGAAAGCGAATTTCGAAGTCTGCACTTAAGTATCATATTCACAGTAAGCGTAAAAGAAAGGTACGTAGGCAAGTATTCACTTTAGGTGGGGCACATTGTTTGTGAAGCCCATTCTATTTTTATTCCGAGCATATCACTAACATCGAAGTCTTGAATTGAGGAAGGTATGAAGGCTGTGTCCACATCTCGCTGGTGGGGACGGGAAGGGGGAGTATATTTTTCAAAATTGTGAAACATATGCCCCAAATGGCGCTATTTGGAGATATTTTGAGGCTCGTAAGAATGTCAAGGGTGGTATGTCATTTGTAACTTCAGCTGACGCCCCTTCGATCGTAGAATTCTGGATTTTTAGAGGGGTGGTGGGAATTTTGTGGGCCCAGGTTCCTCCAGGCATCCTACCATGGCTAAGCCACTGAAAGAAGGTATGCTACTTTGGCATGACTGATTGGATGTCTACCCAAATACTTTTCAGTTCGTCCACCTGAAGCGCGAGAATCCAAACAGACAAATTTTCAGATCTGGGATAAACTGGCTTGATTAATTTAATGCTCAGCTTGATAAGGGTTATCACGCCAGTGCGTGGACTGATATCAATTCAAACCAATGCACCGATGACACAGAATTCGTTTGAAAAATCAGTAACAATTTAGCCCTTTACCTAACATGAAAAGCAGACGACATTTGCAAACAAAATTTTTGAATAACTATTTTTTTTAATTTTTTGCCTCAAAAACATAGGTTATGACCCTCTTTGGAACGAGCTCAACGAGCTCGCTCCAAAGAGAGGTCATAACCTATGTTTTTGAGACAAAAAATTAAAAAGATACTGAAAATTAATTGGCGATTTTTGTGAATAGCGCTGGCCGGTTTTTGCCGTTACGTTGGGTAAAGTGTTAATATATTCCCCGGTTTTGTAGGAACCAGGAAAGTACCCTCAGAACCGGGGAATTTCCCGAGTAATATCAAGCAAATTTATGAGAGTAACAATACGCATTTACTTTCCTGAAAATGAACATAATTATTTCATTGACAATCTGCCATCTTCAAACAGAAAAGTTCTTTTCCTAAGAGTAGTGTGAAAAACAAAATCCGCATCAAACTCGTCTTCCTTTTCAGAATCACTAGTATTATCACTATTCCCTCCTCCAACATCAACTCCCTCTTCGCTGCCATCGCCAATTCCCTCTGCGTGAAGCAGGGGGGCCGATGACTGCAGAGAAGAGGGGGTTGATGATGAAGGTGGTGGTGAATATTGATACCAGTGATTCTGAAAATGAAGACGAGTTTCATCTTTGAAGCGGGTGAAGATCTTGCAGTTGACGACGGGGTGGGGATGGTGGGTCCTCCAGAACTGGTTGAGAGCTACAGTAATTTGGTGAAAAATGTTGGTCAGGAATCAGGACTGTAAAAAGGCGGACGAAATCCTGCAAAGTTACGTTGGGGCAGTTTTTCAATTCAGAAAACGTCAGTTCAACACACAGTGTCACGCTTGATTTACGGTTCCGTGCTATAGATTTCCCGTGTATTGGGGCCGACTTTCGATTAAATCCTAGTAATAATTGAATTCTACTGCTGAATCTCTTCAGCAGAAGAATTGAATAACTACTCAACCAATCTCTTTACAGATTCTTAATAGTTGTGTCCACGATGCTGCAGACAGAATCTGGTAAACGCGGTACCTGGTCGGAAACACAGTTCTGATAGGGTTATTGTGCTGTGTTAAATGGGTGTCCGTGCCAAGGCGGTTCATTAGTGGTCAGCGCTACAATTCTTTCATCGCTTGTCGAAATTGCATCTCCAATCAAGGCGAGGTAGACAGTGTCATTTTATTATTGCCGTGATTGGCTCGACTCATCGATTATTCTATTCAATTTGTATCTAAGGAAAACAACCTGACAGTGACAAGGGAAATGATCCCTGACAGTTCTATCAATACGAAGCATAAACCGGCTTATAGAGTTCCGCTACGAACCTCTTAACTGGTCGAGTGCTGAATTATTTTTGGTTATCAAAATGTTTTCACCTGACGAGCTGGAATATAAAAATAATGCGCCAGCCTTCCAGGAGTACGTCGATGGATCGTTTGGGGGGGGGGGGGGGTGGGGGGGGGGGGGGGGGGTCATTGTTCAAAGTGAAGTCAAAGGTTTTCGAGTTGAGTGGGACAATCGGGAAAGGCTAGGAAAGAGGGTGCCAAATGTGCAGCTTAGGGGTAACAGATACTCTAGCACATTTCATTTTAGAACATCATGAACATTTGCCTAGAAGATTAAGATTCCTTGAAAAACTAATGGAAGAATGGCATAAAATATGAGAGATACATGGATGAGGGATGATATGAGGGAAAGAGTCAGTATCATAGGTGGGGAGATTGAGAAATTGCCAAAGGAGGAAATAAAGTTTATGTCAAAGTGGTGGGAAATTAGGAGGGATAGTGAAGGAGGAGAATAACTCTCCCATAAACTGTAACACGACAAATACCCACAGCCCAAGTAATATGACTTCGCAGACAAAATGAAACCCATACACGGATATGATATTTAGCAAACACTAAAATGTATACAGTCGGTTCAAAAATCGGTTAACTGAAATAGATCGTAATCTTACAAACCTACAACTACCAAATCCACCCCAGACAAGATAATCCACAGACAGTATAATTGCTGTTAACGTCTGGTAAAGCATACAGGTGAGGTCTGTTTATCAGCTTTGGTCATTACGACCAAAGCTGATAAATAGACCTCACCTGTATGCTTTACCGACTTTTTTAACGGCTCTCAAAGTGTGATATCTTTCAAATACATCTCCTGAAAAATCCCAAAATATCCGCTCAGATGCATGGGAATTGGAGTTTTGGGACCCTGGAATTTAAACTTCCGTACGACGGGCGGAACCATGGTCGTCCCGTCATACCGACGACCACCCATCACCCGATCCAGCCCCCCCCCCCCCCCACATTGGAAATCGTTCCGCCGCCACTGTGGAGTCAGTGAACACATCGTGTTGCATGAATTAACAGAGATAGCAGGGGATGTATACGTTCGTTCCAGAACAACGTGTTTTGAATTTTTGACTGTCAATAAGCGAGTAAATCACTTTAGCAATTTTGGGTCGGATGGGGATACTGAAGCTTCAACTGATCTGCTGATGTATTCTTAACTGATATATGCATACCCAGTTGAAAAGGTCAATACTGAGACAAAGTTCAATTTCGGTCTCATCATCATTGAATACTGTACATTTCCAATACAATCTCTGTTTTGGTATCGGACAGATGCATAGCTGAAGTACGAACCACGCATGTTCAATGTAAGCAACCAGGAGGAATTCTAAACTTTCTGACCACTACACTGCAAAAAATAAAGGTTGTTTTTAAAACCAAAACTGGTTCTATCTTGTCCATGAGATGGAACCAGTTTAGTTTAAACAGTATTTATTTCAAATCAAATAAATTTACCAAGATTAGCATTCAATTTTAACAGAATAATACATGAACTGAAGTAGATTCAGCAGTAAACTTGGAGCTTATTCAACGCAGTCGCCAAAATTTTGAAACAAAGCGAATGTAAATACCTGGTATATTGGTTCTATACAGAACCAAAACTGGTTCGACATGCCAACTGTTCATATCTCCTTTGCTTAATGATGATTTGAGACAACCTCGTAGAAGCTCTAAACTTACGGCGAAAACCCCCTCAATTTAAGTTTAATTCTGTTAATATTTAATGTTAATCTTTGTAAATTTATTTGATTTGAAATAAATACTGTTTAAACAGAACTGGTTCCATCTCAGGGACAAGATTAGAACCAGTTTTGGTTCTAAAGAGAACCTATATTTTTTGCAGTGTAGTCTAATTCTATTTTTTTAATTTTTTTTTTATTTATTTGTTTTACAAGGATTGGCGAACAAGTTATGCAACTTATATTAACGCCTATCCTTGGCCCAATGGCCAGGTATGTGTGTGTAGGTGTGTGTGGGATGACCTTCATAGCGGCAACTTCCCGGCCTAGCTCTTCTCGAATACTACGAAGGGATCTTTAGCCTGCACGGAGTGTGTCTCTCTCTGCACAGAGGACAGCCTTTTTACGTCCCCACCCGATAGGACGGTACGCTGTGACAGCATCAACTCCTCAATTGATGCTGACAGAGAGTGTTCGGACACGTCGAGAACTTTCCCCAACCGGGGATCGATCCTGGGACCTCTGGCATGAGAGACCAGCGCACTTATCCACTCGGCCACCACTCTCAGTCTAATTAGGTTCGGAATTCGACGCTGTTATGAGCTGTTTGTCCACATTTCGTGGAATTTTGCGCATAGACTACCGATGATGTATTGTGATGTTCCTTTACTTACAAAGATATACAGGTATTATTTCCTGGCCCTGGTATAGATAATTTAATCAAAAAGTATTTCATTCCCCTTCAAAACATCAATATATTAACATACTTTGTGGAACTACGTGGCGTAATCATAACACAGCGACTGTGGCGAGTTTTCATTTCTGAATAATTACATTGTTAATGTAGTTATACGTTTTGGGTCCAAATACTCAATTCCCATTGGTCAGGTGGATGAAAACGTCACGACCAAATGTAATTCATTTTCCAATGAATACATTTGGTCGAACTTTGGCCCGCATTTACGATAGAGCGCAGTTGACAGAATGTAATTGGGGCGGTGTTTGGGCGGGTTTGTAACTTTTAGCGCCTCTCGCGGTGATCAACTCCGCTGCTGTTTCTTTGGTGACATTTCCCAACTGTGGCATAAAGCCCGTTACTAAAATACTCGTTTCCATTTCTAAAGTTGTGAAAATTAAAGCTTATTTGCCTTTGGGCTATCATTCAGACGGAACCTGCGCTCAACTCCGAGTTGTGCGCTTTGTCTTTTATGCGAGGGTGGTTTTTCGCCTCGTTCGTTCGTACATGTTTTATTTCGTCTTTCTGCTTTGTTGTTTGGTACAAAGTAGTTTAAACAGTTACGGAATGTAATTATAAGAATTGAATGCAATTTTTATAATCTTTATTGGAGTATGAACGTGTGGGAATGGGTACAAATTATGTATGAATCCCGAAGAAATTCATACAATTTGTACCCATTCCCACACGTTCATACTCCAATAAAGATAATAAAAATTGCATTCAATTCTTAATTGTAATGTCATCAAAATGTCGATCAAATCAATGTCGATTGAGCGACATTTCTAGCTTTGCTTCACAGAAAAGAAATCTTTATGAAATTTTTCAGATTCAGTCCTCCGGAATATGTCAGTTAGTTGGAATAGCGAACCGTAGGTTCGCTTTTCCAACCAACCGAAATATTCCAGAAGAGTGAATATAAACCTAGGCAATGACCCATATGAGGGCTAGACTGGTCCCAACTACAACAACATCGAATTTCTTAGATAATTAGACTGGTGCCTTGAGAACTTGGAGGAATCCATAGCAATCCGCCAACTTGGAAGACATCAGGAAAACAACAAACTAGCCTATTCTTGTATCTATTCAATGCATGCATATGCCTAACTGAGAGTACTACCATCCCATATACACTCTCACCAAACAAAAGTTTAAACATTTTTCTATAATTATGGAATTTATTTAAGATATTTCGAAATGTTCGGTGCACATGTTGCTAAATAACTGATCCCAATTCCAGTTCTTTTCTCGACATTGGAAAACCCAAAAGCAAACAATGCTTTGCTGAAAGTCCTCTAAGACAACTTCCAATGATAGTGTGAAAGGTTTGTAGGTTACACACATACATACAGACAATGTGGTTCCAGTCATTCGATTTCAATTGTAGAGAACTCAGTTTGTAAACGAAGTTTGAAAACGCACATACTGCATACGTCAACTGTTTGTGTGCCAAGGCTGTTCTGAGCGGCCAGAATAGAGGAGCTTATTGCAGATTTTCTTTACGCAGTTCATTACATGATGCTACCTGACAAAGAGTAAAAAAAATGGTCGACCCTATTCATTTATTTATTTATTGGTATTTAAGTTCACATATTTCGACACAATGGCTAATCATGACCATGACAGTTTTACGGGTGGTGGAAGCCGGAGTACCCGGAAAGAACCACCGAGCAACGGCGAGCAACTGTCAGCTCCCCTACATACCAACCGCACACAAGCAGGGTTAGCATGGGTTGAAGACAGGTGCACCATCGACGTGCAGTACGCCTTACGGTCCACCCTAATTCAACACTTTGACATCAGTTGCCAGTATTGCATCACCTATAACACAAATGCACACAATTTGGTCCTATTTTGGAATATAGTACGTGGTGACTGAACAATAGCCGATCACCGCCCTTAATTTCAACCAATGCTAACCCTACCTGTGAAGCGTGAGTAAATGGGGGAGTCAGATAGTTGTTCGCCGCTACTCAGGGGTTTCTCTTCGGGTACTCCAGCTTCCCCAACCTGTAAAACTGTCCGACACGAGGTGATTCTGGCTGTCGATAGTATAGTTAAACCACAATAAAAGAAAGTAAAACAGTTGATCACCCCCATCCACCACAAAATGGATGTTCTGCACAGACAGTAACTTAGCGATTCTATAAAAATTCATCAAAAGCAAAAGCAAAGAATGGAATTCCAGGTGGTACCCGAAGGTCCAGTGTCAGAAACTTTGCTTCTGATACTCATGGAGTTTTCACAGAATATGGCTTACTTCCAGGATAAAAAACCCATTACACATGGAGGCAGTGAAACAGCCAAGCAATCATCAAGAATGTAATAAGTAAGTCAGAACTAAAATGTAGAATAGACTGGTATGATGAAAATACCGAGAATAAGAAAACGGCGATGGGAAGAATTCAAAGAATATAAATTCGCCATGTTTTGAGTGATACAAATAGAATATACCTATGATTAGGTTGTATTTACGTATTTCTTGGATATCGATCAGTCACCTTAAATATTATAAAGTGGCATCGATAAATGTGGCATCCATAACTGTTATGCGTGGTCAGTTAAGAGATAAAATGTGATAACGATGTTAAAATTTCGAAATTTACTGAACGCGCATATATACACAGATTTGAGATACAGGGGAAGTATAGCGTGTGGAACAATACGATGGAAATCGAGTATAGTAAAAGTAGAGGTCAAAATTCAGTATGCGACAGTGAAAAACCAAAGTAAACCATATTATTTCCAAATGAAACAAAATACTGCATTTTGATTGGCTGAGAGGTACGGTGTAACTTGCAATCCACATTAGCTTTTTTAACCACGGTGCAAAAACAAGAATACACAATAGCTAAAAAATTACCCATTTTTAATTATTAATTCATATCTTCTGCTCGGTCATGTTGGAACACAAATAAAAATACAGGAAGTTTAATATTTATGTACAATTAAATATTACAGATATGGATGTCATTGGAACTGGCTCATTGAGCCAGTTCCAATGACATCCATATTTGTCTGGTTTCATTAAGAAACCTACAAAGTACAAATTTTCTGTCAGTTTTTTTCCAACAATTTAGGTTAAAGTATTAATTACACCAAAATTCTTGGAAATAAATCCGTTATCCTTCTATTTTCCAGAGTGCATGGGAGTTTACACCGGTCTGGGAACTCATACACCCTTCGGCTTAGCCTCAGGGTGTATGAGTTCCAAAACCGGTGTAAATTCCCATACACCCTGGAAAACACAAGGATAAATAATATTACCCCGACCGCTGAGATATTCGATCATGTGGTTGAATCAGATAATTGCTCAAACCAAAGGTGTCCACTGCGGATAAGGGTCGGTAAAAATAGAGGATGATCTCCCCCTCTCTTCTATCATCGACCATGGTAATATATGCTTGTAAAGTAAACTGTCATATCAACGAGCTCGAGAAAATAGCCACACACCAGGAAGAATAGTGTTACGAAATTGTTCTCGGAGAAACGATACACACTTTTTGAATTGTGTGAATAAGGTCCTACGGAGGGAGGTGAAGAGGAAGAACACCAGACATCGTTCACTATCTCGTCTAAGTGATGTGAAGTGTTTTTTTCCGCCGCAACTTCAGAGTTCATGTAAAATAAATATTGCCCATGAAGAACAGCGGATCGTCCACAAAAAACTTCGACTTCAACAATTTAATATTCTGCTTCTATTGGACAATGGTAAATTAACCGATGACCAAGACAATCTGTTTAACATGCGTTATTCTTTTGTCAATCTTCTGTTAATGTGACCTTGAAACAGCCACACATCGTGCCTTTTCAGTGGCTTCTCTATGTCTATGAAACCAAATTTTGAGTGAACTCAAGGCATCCCTGGGTATTATTTACTTCCAATCCGCCCTTAAAACACACTTTTTAAGCGGATATACACCTTCCCTTGAAGGCGCCCGATTGGTGGTCCCTTTCCTGAGATGACAGCCACGTAGTACGAGTTGTTCATATTTTTTAACCATTGTTAAACCCAAGATATCTACTAGGATTTTCGCCTGTAAACTATATTTATTCTTATTTGAGGCAAGGAAACGTATTAAGCCTATCAACAGTAACACCCGGAATGGCATCATCTTATACACTGTCATCAGGGGGATGGGCGGGGCTTGTTTATATTTGAACGGAGGGCCATTAATAGCCTAACCCTACAGCCCTATGGGGCTGTAGGATTAAAATATCACTGATTCTCATTTGAAATCGGGTGTTTATTCTATTTCCCGCTTTTGAACAACCGACATTTTCTGCACGAAAAAAATGAATAACGGCGTGAAAGGGTTAAAGTTAACCGCCGTCTTGTCGGGCATTCTCACCTAAAAGATGCATGTATCTCACAGAAACACAGAAATGCATTTTCTCGATCAAATCCTGCCTGTGAAATGTAAAATTTGTAAATCCGCCGGTTAAACAGTGACAGTTCTTTGCTGTCAGCGAGAATAAAATACCGACTTTCTCAGAAGAGATGATACGAAATCAATAGGTAATACACTTTTGATGTTGAGATGTGGAGCAAAACGAAACTAACCCACCGCTTGACAAATTAGACAGAGTTAAACATCCTTACACACACAAAAAAAATCGCAATTAAGATTTTGTTTATTCATTCTTTTTCTTGTAAATTAAGATTTTTTTTGTAATTTACATCGCGGATTTCCAAACCAACTATTTATTTATTTATTTATTTATTGGTGTTTAAAGTCACATACTTATGCACAATGGCTAATCGTGACCGTGACAGTTTTACGGGTGGAGGAAGCCGGAGTACCCGGAGAGAACCACCGAGCAACGACGAGCAGCTGTCAGCTCTCCAACATCGTAACTCTGAACTCTGCACCGCAGCACAGGTAGGGTTAGATTGGTTGAAGACATGCGCACCATCGACGTGCAGTACGCCTCAGTACACAGCGGCATCGTGCCCCCATGTAGGCAATCGGGGTGAAGTGTCTTGCCCAAGGACACAACGCGGTCCAAACCAACTATCAAAATTGTCCAATATTAATCCTAATTTGAATAGTCACATGATCTCTCCATCGCCTGTCGTGTGGGACCTGGGATATTTCATGGATGGGAATCTAGCTAGTGACAATCATGGTGGTGGGGCGGTGTATTCATGCAAAATATATAAATTTATATGCGCTACCCCTCACCCCTGTTCCCACCCTATTTAAGACACTATCCTCGGCGACCTAAACCTCAACCTTATTGTCATTATTGTGCGATATTTGATATTGACCAGTCAATATTGAATCGTGTGGCATCAGCTGTCTTCGTGTGGCATCGGCTGTCTTCTGGTGTTACCGCTGATTAGTATACTAGTCTGTGGTAACACCCGAAAACAGCCGATACCACACGAAGACAGCTGATGCCACACGAATCATATAATTGGTGAAGGGGGGGGGGGGGCATGCCCCCTGTTTCCCGGTCCGCCCCCCCCCGTCTTCTGACATTCAAACCCTGAACTGTCTGGCTCTTGATTATTTGAGCAGTCTGGTACAAAGGTATGTACCATCTCGAATTTTCCGTTCAACAATTTCTAACCCTGCCTGTGTCGCGGTGCAGAGTTCAGAGTTACGATGATGGAGAGCTGACAGCTGCTCGTCGTTGCTCGGTGGATCTCTCCAGGTACTCAGGCTTCCCCCACCCGTAAAACTGTCACCGACATGATATGACCCTGGCTGTTAATGTGCCGTTAAACCCTTATAAATAAATAAATAAATAAATAAATAAATAAATAAATAAATAAATCTCCAATTTTTATTTTTATCACCAATTTTTTTTATCTTCATCACCGACTTTTGTCCATTTTGTTGTTTGCAACTACTGCCAAATTTCATTACACGATGAAATGTATGCATCTCTTTAAAATGTAAAGTATGCCCCACCCCCATCATATTGGAAAAACCAATTCTCTAAAACTTCTATTATTTAGTTTATTTATTTATTCGTGGTCAAGGTCATTTCCAGAAAAAGAGACTATATCATGGCCGCGTCAAGCGTATCATCAAATCAAGCGTAGCAAAACATGGGCTATGACCATGCAGACCACTTTAGAATACTTTGTTGGCAGGCGTGGATTACCAGATCCTATTTCACAAGTAAAACAAAACTTGCTTACACCAGTAAACAATAACTTGTCCACTTCCCTGGTTGACGTGGACATATTTCATCTGACTGAAAATTACTGATGCAAGGATAACTTGAAGAAGAACTCAGTTGGCAAAGACTAAGATCCGAACATCTGTTAAGTCCATTTATACTTCAAATACGTTAAAACCGACTTCAAGTAAGAAAAGGGACAAATGAAACTAATAGCACTTACAGTTGAAGGTCAATAACCGGGCTCGAAAAATGTCTTTATGCAAGTAAGAAACAGACCCAGGTAACAATCAATTAAGCACTCTTTGAATTGTAAATAACAATGTGTTCGATATATAGAAACAATACATTCGGCATTTTACTTATGAAGCAAAATCGGGATACTACACGAAGAATAGGTATGCCGCTCGATATACAGTGAAAATTTGAATATTGGCACGTGCTCAGATAACCTAACATACCCAATACGTCGACCTAGAACCGAATACAAGTCACTCTAATGATAACAATCATTAACTCTTAAATGAAAACGACTAGAATACGAAACTCTTAAACACTATTTACAAAGAACTAACAAAAATGATTTGGGGGCTAAAAATATAGCTTATGAACACTCATTGGAACGAGCTCGTCGAGCTCGTTCCAATGAGGGTTCGATAGCTATGTTTAGACAGACCTTTAAATGCCACCAAACTCACATGGGTAACCGGTGTCCTTAAATTACAGAAATGTTCCAATGATAGAGAAAATAAAGCACACTATTGTCTGTTTTTCAAACTTTCTATCAAATTCCATACAAAAATAATTGAACCATGAGAGTGATAGGATTACAAAACGAAACATCCAGTGGCTCTGCGAGTGTTCTAGGCAAGTCTTGTCTGCCTATGTAGACAGCGAAGACATGCCAACAAAGAACTTCCAAGGTTGTCAAGGAACTTACAATGTAACTTTGAGTTTGCACCGAGATTGAATGTTGAGGCACCTATTCTGTTGCAGTAAACAGTGATCAAAGTTGGAATTAGGCCCAATCGGCTGATTACAAGCCCAAGAAACCAAAATAGTCTTTCAGACAGACAATATTACAAAAACGTTTGCTTTATGGGGATGAACAGCAACTGACTTGGAAAGTCTGCGCTGTCCCAAAAGTGGACCAAACTAAAGGCCTGGTTTAGAGGCAAAGATTGAATGATGTTATCGTCAATTACAATACAGTAGAAACACTTGAGTGAGGTAGAAAATTCAGTTCTAAATAATACAATTGTAAAAGGTTTGTAGTATTGGCTCCGGGTCGTGGTAGACACACTTACACATGTGGCTCACGATTTCCTACGTAAAATGCAACAGGAAGAAAGACAGATGAAAGTAGCATCTGAGACTGAATGTTCTCACATTTGTTTTTCGACAGGTGACATCCTAGTGCTAATGAAAGAATAACGGACTGAAGATTTCGACTGGGTCACGACCCTATGGCGATCCGATCGAAATGCTATGTCCGCTTTTGTGACCACAGTACTACAGATAAAAATCCTTTTCCATTTTTTGAAGTGAAAATCAAAGTACACCATGCCAAGTCAAAGACCAAGCCACTTTGCGGTCTCAAGTTACAGTTTTTGGTTTACTACCGATTCCGAGATTATTCATGCATAAAATTTGGAAATGCAAAGGGACAGAAATGGTGATTCTTATTGTACAATTGCAAGCACGTGTAGAGAGACTATGTTCTTACGTTGTAAATGGTGTTCTCTGGAGCATTCTCAGACAATTAAATTAAAACAGTTTTATCCTTTTGAACTTTTTGGTTAGGTCTTTCAGTTATAGAAAACGTCGCACACGTGACATTTTAACGGAAGAACGCTGTTGTAAAGTGCGAGCACAAAGCACCAAACGACACTCAGATCGAAAATGAAAGTAGGCTGAATTCCAAACGGATGCGTTGCACGCTCTCGATTCTAGCATTCCTCGAATACTCTAAAGTGGTATGTTTCAGACCGTTTGAACGCGGCACGCCTTGTTGCAATTTGGGACCTCGACTCTTGTTTGTTGTGTTTGCAGCTAATGTGTGTGTGGGGGGGGGGGGGGGATGGGGGTGGGGGTGGGGGGGGGGGGCACACACAAACATAATTTAAAAACTTCTCCGATTTAGTGCACTTGGGGATATGGAATTAAGCATATCCACCATTACATCGCAACGTTCGAAACAAAAATTAAAATGATAGTATTTTTTTTACTACGCTTGGCGAAAATAGTGGTGGGGTAAGTACCCCCCCCCCCCCATACGCCCCCCCCCCTCTCTCAATGGCGCCGCCACTGGTCCAAGGCATAATTTCATCCCATTTTGTCTTATTATAAGAGGTCTATACACGGGGCATTGATGATAAAATAATACCTGCAGTCTGCCGCAAGACAGCTGCAGACTGCAGTTATTATTTTGTTATCCCCGTATATTGATACTGGACTGACCCATCTGTAAGTGCACACAAAGACGATACCATTCCAGGAAACGAGGGTTCAAAGGGTTAATAGAATTATAATGTATCATGTTCCTCGGCCAGAAAAGTGGCCTCACTGGTCCAAAAGACTAAACGGAACTTTTACCACACACCTCTTAATATAAAACACGGGATTTCCACTTTTCGTCGTGTTCGATAAAAATGAAGTTAATCGCACATGTAGTGATACAAAGCGCTTTCGATTTCGTTTCAAACGTAAACAGAGAAGGAACCCACCTAATTAAATCACGTTAATCATTGGTCGAATGCACCGGAGTCGAGATTGCTTGGAAATTCCAAGTTCCTCATTTAGATTTGTTTACCTGGGATATTTAAACAATCAGACTCGAGTCAAAAATTTACAACAAAAAAATAACATTCTGACTGCTGGTTCCTTGAAATACTTTCCACAAATGGTCATATAATGATGTAGTGTGCTAAACTTATTAGCTATTTAAAAACTTTTTGTTGTGTTATTCCCCACAGTTTAGTCAATATATGAGGTTTCGACCAATTGAATGTCGTAAAAATTAAAAAGCAAATTAGGGTTGGTACCACGTCAACTAACAGTGATATCTTGTTGGGAACAAAGGAAACGCGGCAATTGTCCAGTTGAAAAGTGCTTTTAGATCAATCTTTCGTATAGATTGGTTGTTACATGCGAGGTGTGTGATAAATACAAAACCGCACGTATGTTTGAATTGGTTAAGAATTCTCGCACGAGATTGCGAAGGCTCGAGAGATATCCTTGGCCAAAGCAGTCGAGTGCGATAATTCTTAATCCATTCAAACATATGTGCGGTTCTGTATATTTATCATTCAGTGAAGTGCAGCTATAATAGAGATCCTATTTTGAAACATAAAATGTGGGGGAACGAAAAACATTTATCTATAAGTTTCGAGAATGTGCCCATGACTTGGAAATTGAGCGCAGACATGTACCAATACCACGCGAGAAGGCGCTTTCTTTGTCTGTCTCAAATACCACCCCAACTAAAGTTTTTCTGTCAGCTGTTCACAAACGTATTCCACATTTGCACAAATGGCAGACACAAAAAGCATTTTCTTTACTTTTCAGTTGTGAAGACCTTGCAACTTTCTGTACAGTCGGTAAATTGGTAACGTATATTCCCACCAACGGGAATGCATAATACACTACTCAAAGTTTGCTAAGCACCAAGTATATCTAACTACCTGTTTTACGTTTTAGTTGAAATATTGTTATGAAAAGTGTATATATTTTTTATTTAATTATATCTTTAATGATTTAAGCACATAAATTAAGATTTTTTGTTTGTCTTTGGCATTATTTTTTAGCTTTTGAATACGATAACCATGGAAAATGGATATTATTTGTAAAAGAGGAAACTTTTCAAATTTGCCAAAAAGTTGACGGAGCGAACTAATATGGGTTCAGAATCGAGTATGAGACCCATTATTGTTAATTACAGCTTGACAACGCCTTCTCATGCTCCTAACCAGGTCCCAGGTGGTCCTTTGTGGGATGTTGTTCAATTCTTGGACCAACATGGCACCAAGCTCCTGGACACTTCCTGGTTGGACTGGAAGGACTGAAATTGCAAGCTGCAACTCATTCCAGACATGTTCGATTGGATTGAGGTCAGGGGGTTTTGCTGGCCAGTCCATACGCTCAATCCCCTCCCTCTGTCGGTACTCCCGGACAGCATGGGCAACATGAGGACGGGCAGGATCGTCCATCAGAATGAATCTATCACCCACTGCACCTGCATACAATCTGACGTGGGCATCCAGGATCTCATCAATATACCGCTGTGCAGTCAATGTACCACGGTCAAGGACACAGAGTTTTGCACGTCCATCCCAGCTGATGCGGCCCCAGACAATTATTGACCCTCCACCATAGCGTCATGCCCAGCAATGTTGGCTGCATAGAATCGCTCTTCTGGTCTTCTCCACACCCTAGAACACCTATCTGTGTTGTCTAGGCAGTACCTTGACTAATCTGTAAAGAGGACAGGTCTCCAGTCTTCTATGGTCCATCCAACGTGATCCATGGCCCATTCATATCGTGCCTGGTGGTGGTTCTGGGACAGCTGAATGCGAATACATGGTCTTCTCGATCGGAGAGCACCTTCGTGCAACCTTGCCCGGATAGTCCGCGTCGAAATATTTACCCCGGATGCATTCTGAAGGTCACTGCGAAGCAGGGTTGCTGTGTCAAAGTGGTTCCTACGGGCCTGAATGATCAAAAACCGGTCTTCAGCTGCAGATATTGCTCTCTCTCTCTGCCACCACCATGTCGTCTGACTGGTGTGCCATACTGCTGAAATCTTGCCCAGGCTCCGGTGATCACCGTATGGTGCACACCAAGGGCTTCATCTACCTGACGATGGGTAGCCTCTTGTTCCCCACCCTACAGTCCACCGCATTTCTGCTTCAGACAAATGTCTTCTCACATTTGCATTCGCCATATTCAATCATTAAATCACAAGGGTTTGTGTTGAAATGAAGACTGAATACCCTACAGTACACATCTCATGTACATGTAGGCAGAACACCAAAACATCATGAAAATCAAGTAGTACGTGCTTTCCATGACTGTCACGAAAAGTCTGCCTGTCAAGAAAGCTAATGAAAAAACTGGGGACCATCTCAATACATTCCTCAATCATATCCACCAAAAATATTGCAAATGTGTCACAAGAAAATTTCACAATGATGTGTCAAATATGTGGTGCTTAGCAAACTTTGAGTAGTATATTATTGACTTGTCATATATTTGCTACACTGTTCTCACAGCTTGTGGTTTAGTTGTTGCCGGTGTAGTCTTACAGATAAAGTAGCGAGCGACCACCTTTAAGTTTCCAAGTTACAGCATTACTGATTTAGGACATCACTGCAATTAATGCCACTCCATTCGCTCCTTATCTGGAGCTACATCAATTTTAATGGCAAAATTTGTGCACGGGATTTGCTTTGTTGCAATTTATTGTAGTATGTCTACAGGCACTCTTCAATAACTCGTGGCAGAAAGAATCCTTGAGAACAAACTACGTTTACGTCCTAACTGAATCCAAAACACATCCGCTGATTATGGACACAACCAGCAGTTAACCAACTCCATTGATAAGCTGTTTCAGTGACTGGCCGAGACCAGTTCATCTCACCCAAACATACTCATATAATATCCACACTGGAAATCACCGCATCTCGAGCACTTGAGTGAAAATGCTAAAATATCGGCCACTTTGTCACATTGTCTTTTTCACGATTTCATTTTTCAATGTGCTTGTTTTTGTTTTTTTCAATGTATGTGTCTGTTACTTGTGCCATACCATTTGTTTCATGAGGTAGGGCAATAAACTTATCTGTCAGAGCTTTTATTAAAAGTATTTATGCATATTTATGTAACTTCCTAACACCTTTTTTCATTACCAAGGAGAACTAGGAAAGAAAGGTTTCCCCAGTTACATAATGTGATCAGATGGGTGTGTTTTTTAAAAAAAAATGTTTAAACATTTCTTCAATAATATGTTATTTACTTCAAAGAAGATCGGGACTGATGTGAAGGCTTGCGATTATAATAACAACTTTCCCTTACCAGGGTTGGTCAAGCCTTTAAATCTCGGCCGTATCTTCCTCGTCAGTTCAATGGAAGCAATTGGAAGCGTCCATATTTCTAATTTTGGGGTAGACCATTTAATATTTTCAACGTGCAACCTTGGGGCTGCACGTTGAAGTTATTGATTGGTCTGCCCTACAGTTTTACTCAGCAGCCATCCTACTTTAGTCTTTATGAAAATATGACCTATCATCTTTCTCGGTCAGACAAGCGACCTCACGGGTTCAAAGGGTTAAAAGTATCTACAAACACGTGTGCGTGTGCGGATTCTAGTTTTGAGAGATTTCTTATTTGCTTTAATATAATTTTATTGAACAAACGCAATTCAATTGGGCTGCTGAGCTGGAATCACAACTCATTCTCCCCTGCTAACGGCCGTCTTGTGGGATTTTATGATGTTCCCTTCAATGAAAACGTTTTTGTTCCCCTTTTTACTCGTCATACTGTAGAGAGTTGTGTCTTGAAACCCTGTCTCGTTTGTGTGTGTGGCTGTTGGAGGGTGTCGTTTGGCGTTTACATGAACTATACACGCAGTGGTTTCTAATAGATCCGAGAATTTCCATTATACATTACGAAAAGACATTTTAGATTTCATTATCTGGCCAATTTTCTAAGTAAATAGTCATTTTGTAGTTCACACCTTCGGGCATTTTTTTTAATTTCCAAAGGTCAGTATAGTCTGCGACAAGATCACACACACCTTGCTTCAGAGGAGAGAGCGAAATGTAATTAGTCTGTGTGGAACACACAACTATTGTTTTTGTACGGTTTCTTTTTCTTTCTTTCTTCTTCTTCTTCTTTTTCTTCTTCTTCTTCTTCTTCTTCTTCTTCTTCTTCTTCTTCTTCTTCTTCTTCTTCTCCTGTCTTCTGTCTTCTATGTTCTTCCTTGTCCGCACGATAACTCGAACACGAATCGTCCTATCTCGCCGATTTTTGGCAAACTGATAGACAGTCAGAAGTTCTCGGACACCTATGTCTTTCAGACTCCTGGGGCTTTAGGGGTGTCCGTAGGGGTGTTTTGAAAGTGGGTCACTCCCATATCTCAGGCATGGTATGACGTAAGGACCTGGGACCAACACCACGTGAGTCGAAACTCGATGGAGATTCAAAGTATGGGTCAAGGTCACCGAGGGGTCATTGAGTGCATTTTTCAAAATTGCTGGAAATCACATTTTTTGACTCCATAATGCATTCCCGGAAGATCATACATGCAGTTTTACACGAAAAAAGTGGGCGTGGTCAAGATTTCTGAAAGTGGGTCACGCCCATATCTCAAGCATGGTATGATGCATGGACCTGGGACCAACACCAAATGAATTGACACTCGTTTGAATCTTGTTCGTGTCGAAGAAGTGTGCATATCACTTTATTTTATTTTCATTCGTTTTTCTTCCCACAAAACAAATCGTATTCCCACTCCCATTCGCCGAAAATGGTATTCCACTATCAGCATCTTATTTCACTCTCAACGATGACAGACTATGCTTTTATTATTTACAAATCGGTTGAGTTGAATAAATTATATATAGAATATACCCATAGTAGCTTGGTGTACCAAATGTTCACCACGAGTGGTGAACATTTTGTACACCAAGCTACTTTGGATATATTTTATTTATACCATGATCGTCAGATTATTAAGAGTCGCTATTATTTTTTCTCGATTTTACTGAGCACCAGACTTACATACGAGCGAATCTGTTTTTGTTTACGCGAGCATCGGTGGGCGGTACTTCCGCTGTCGATTTTATTGCCGAAACGAAATGAAAAAAAGAAACTGAGCCTTTTTCGTTTTAATAACATAATAACATACTATTTCGAGTTATGCATGCTTTATTAACATGAGACAATGCATGTTTGTTAATTTTTGGCATCTTATGAGGTAAAGCCATTTAAAAATGTAATAAATAATTGCCACTTCCATTTCACTCTTCGCGAGGCGACGTGCGATAAATTTAGACAAGTTTGCATTCAGGTCAAGGTCACCAAAGGTCAACGGGGATGTAGTTCTACTGTAGGTGTCAATTTTTACTATTGAAATCCCATTGCTGGCGTGTTCATCGCGGTTGGTGTGTAAAGCTAAAATTTATGTCACAGTCTTTTCATATATAGTAGAATAGGCAATCATGGTATAAAAAGGGTTGTTATAGAAAAACAAATAAGGAGAAATAACATAAATACAAAAGTTCACTGCTCGGATTCCAGTGCGAATTTATTCTCTCGTGCCCCCCCCCCCCCTTCCCGGATTATTTCTAGAGGCTAACGCCTCGTGAAATAATCCGCCGCGCGCACCACTCGGGGATAAAAATCGTACTCGAATCCGAGCAGTGAACTATTGTCTATTCATACCACGATTGCTGTGTGTATTCAACGATACAAAACAGACATTAGGAAATGTGTAAGAAAGTCGCGCAAGAACGCATCTGATTGATCTTTTCGCGTCTGAGTGACGTTATGATTTGAATGAAATGCTTCGACATAAAACAGTGTCAAGCAAGAATGTAAACAGACAGCCGAAGATGATATTTTTCCTTAAAACTATCAACTTATAGAGCTGAAACGGTAAAAGTGTTGTCTTGATCGATTAGTCACGTGGATTAACTTTGGTTAACCGATTAATCACTTGTCCAAATAGATATCTGAATAATTGCCATACCGGTGGTGTTTACAGCATGAACCCTTTACACAACGTAACAAACAAAACCGACCAGGCCTACTTTCAAAAATCTCCATTCAAATTTATTTTGTTTTCAATTTTTGTCTCAAAAACATAGTTTATGACCATCATTGGAACGAGCTCGTTGAGCTCGTTCCAATGAGGGTCATAAGCTATGTTTTTGAGACAAACATTGAAAGATTTTTGTAATTCAGGAATTTATTTTGCAAGTATCGTCTGCTGGGTAAAGGGTTAAGAATGACTATTTCCAACAACTGATACAGTATGATGATCATGCAAGTAAACAAGTATGTCAGCAAGTAACTTGCATGCGTTACTCTGTCTCATATAATTGATGTGAGTCAGTGTAACAATGTTTGCCTTATTTGGAGCAAGTTTGTTAACCCATATAATACAGCAGTTCAAAAGTAACGGATAATCGATTAATTAGTTTTGGGATCGATCAAGATGTTGATCATTGATTAATCGATTAATCGGTTAACCGTTTCAGCTCTACCACCTTCATCCCATTAATTACAGTTTAATCGTTGTATAAATACGAAATACTACTCGGGTAGGGCACAATGGAAGGAATCAACGACCCTTGTTGGAGTTTTTCCTGTATTGCACGCTCGCCACCAACTCGGTTCATTGATATCAGTCCCCGAAATCCGTCATCGTTGTGCTGTGTCTTAAAGTAGGTTGTTTTTCTCCACCCACAAATCTAACATAGAAGTTTGGATTCTTATTCTTTTATTCTCCAAATGGTCAGACGTTGGAGTGTTGAAACACCCAAATGAAGTCACAAAACAAAATCTCAAGAGATAAGGTTAAAATGTTAATCACTGGTTCAATACCAATATTCATATGTTTAATCCACTAAACCCCGAGGTCAAAATTTCAACCTAAACATTTTACCACAATGTAACTACCAAACCAGTTTAATCTTGTTTGACACAGCTCATCGACAAATTTAGATATTTGACAGAGCGCAGGGAGTAACATTACGTAGTGTGTGATCAACAGTTCGGATAAAGCAAAAAGGCTTTCTTCATCCGATTTGCATTCATGGTGTAAATGATTTTCATTCATTCCGTTTTATAGATTAAAACTCGTCAAAACGCTAAAGATCATGAATGACAGACCTTACGTTTTGACCCCGTGCTACCTTCGAACTGTGACAAGGGCGAGGTATTGTGTTCAGTTTGATATTCTTTTAAAGATTTGGTTTAAATGTCCAAAAGCTTTTGAATTCTCGAAAGAGACACTCAGGTTTATGAAAAAGAAGACTCCATGTAGTTAAGATAAAAAAAATATCGATTTACAGAAAGACCGGAAGTAAGTTTTGTCAGTCAATGTACACTTTCCGGAAACAGGAAACTCTCTCGATCAAAATCTCGCCTGGAATATTATAAATCTGCGTTTGGTGTTGCATTTGCATGTACGTTCCGTCAAAGGAGACGGAAATGCTATGTCTTTCCGGTGAAAATGGGTCACATTTCCATCTAAAAACATATATACAGTCCAGAATCAAAACCGGATCAATCAGCTTGACGGCATGCGCACAAACGACACACAATATGTCTTAGCATGTAGCAAAATTCCTTTATGAATCTTAACCATTTGAACTCTAGTGGTATCTTCCATGCCAGTTCAATGACAGCAATTAGAAGAGTGCAATAGGGACGTGGTGGTTCGTTGTAGCACACTGAACATGCATCTACTCAAATACACCGGGAGAGCGATGGCTCATTGTTGCATAGTTTGAGAATTGAACTTTAAACCAACAGGTCGACGGTTCGATTCCGACTCGCGCCATCTGTGACTGTCCTTGGGCTAGACGTTTAATTCCGATTGCCCACATAGGTACACGGCAGTACGATGTACAAAAGCTTACTGTAATTCGATGTTGCACTTGCCTTCAACCGCTAACTCTATTTGTTTCCAGAGAGAGTCTGACGGTTCCTCACCGCTGCACGGTGGTCCTCTACGGGTACTCCTGCTTCCTGCACTCGTAAAACTGTCCGACACGATGTTACCCGGTTTGTTGAAAAGGTCATTAAATAAATAAATAAATAAATAAATAAATAAATAAATAAATAAATAAATAAATAAATAAATAAATAAATAAGAGGCCTAGGGGATCTGAGGGTGCTCACCTGACATGGTAGTCTAAATATCAAACCAGGGACTAGATGAAGCAGTTGTGCCCACACAATACACAGGATTTTCCTTCTATTTTCAGTTCCTGCACTTTTACGCCCCAAAATTGAGATAAACGCATAAAAAACAGATTTTTTTTTATTTTTGTTCGGAAATTTTCGAAGTCCAAAACAAAATATTTTCAGCCTAAAATTTTTTTTCTTCTTAAAATTGACCAAACCGCATAAAAAACAAAAAACTAATTTCCGGATTTTGGTCCAAAATTTTCCAAGTCCCACCCGGACCCCAAATTTTCAGTGTAAAAAAAAAAAAAAAAATTTTGTCTTCAAATTGACCAAAACATATAAAAAAAACAAAAAAAAAATGTCCGGATTTTGGTCTTAAATTTTCGAAGTCCCACCCGGACCCCAAATTTTCAGTGTAAAAAAAAAAAAAATTGTCTTAAAATTGATCGAAACGCATAAAAAACAAACAAAAAAATTTCCGGATTTTGGTTCAAAATTTCTAAGTCCAGAACGGGACCTCAAATTTGCAGCCTAAATATGAACCCAGGAACTTGGCTTGAACAAACTTGAATCTCACCCCCTTAAGGATGCTGCATACCAATATCAAAAGATTCTTATTGGAAGATCTGAAGAACAAGATTTTTAAAGACTATACCTCATACTGCACTAATTTAAACATTAGGGCTCCCATAGAGAGCCCAAATATGGACCCAGGAAATTGATTTCAATAAACATGTGAAACAATCTTCCAAAGATGTTATATGTGAAATTTGAAAACTTTTGGAGCAGTGGTTTGGGAGAAAAGTCGTGTTAAATGTTTTTCCATTACCCACAGTGTTAAAAAATGCTGACTCAGCACTTTTTTAAAGTCTCAGAAAAGTACCCCATGATAAAACCGATAGCAATGTTTTTTACCATTCCATTCTGTTGGTCCAAAGGAAGCTTCACACCAAATAAGAATTTACATGGCACTTTAATTATTAGGCGTTTTAATTTTTTTTCTATTTTTAGCTCCTGTGGTTCCCATGGGGCGACGGGGAAAAAATTGGGACATTAATTAAGTACTTATGACCCAATAAGCCATCATATCAAATTTGGTCCAAATCTGCCACTCAGCTTGGAAAACAGAAATTTTGGGAGGGGTAAAAATTCTTGCCCCTCCCATAACGACGGCAAATATAGCCCCACAAACTTCTCTTGAACAAATCTGAGTCTACACCTCAAAAGAAAGCTGCACACCAAATATAAAGTCTCTGTTACTGCTGGTTCATGAGAAGAAGATTTTCAAAGATTTTGGTGCCCCTTGGGGACATGGCACCACCCAGGAGGAGGGGCAACTTCATTTGAACAAATTTGAATTGGCATTAGGTAATGAACATTTACCAAACATTTGAATAAAATTGGGCTAGTGGTTTTGGAGGAGAAGTCGACAATGTAAAGTTAACGCCGGACGACGACGGACGACGGACGGAATGTGATACGTAAAGCTCCCACTGAGCTTCGCTCAGGTGAGCTAATAAATAAAAATAAATAAATAATGTTTTTTGTAGAGCTAGTATACTGTCATTTCTGTCTCAGATCGGCTGATTAAACACGTTTACTACAATGTTCTTCCCACGCGCGTATTTCTATTTTGATGTTATTTGTATTTTTTCTCAAAATAGCCCCCGCAGCCTTGTTGTCATCTTTTAACTCTAGGAAGCCGGGAAATCAGAATGAATTTATTGAACATGACATACCACGAAAAACTTAGATTAAAGCAGGTGCTTCTAGTCAAGTGTCGTTGACAAGGAACACCCGTTCAGTGTTTAATTCTCCCCCAGCCCGAAGATAGCCGAACCGTCAAAGCCAGATTACTTGCCGTATTACATCACAGGCAGGAAAACACGACTCCGGGCTCCTATGAGTTAACTTCAGGCGATATTCAGAGTTCTTGTATTGATCCATTGCGCCCATTGTCTAAAAGACGTATTAGTTCCTGAATTGCAATCAATCTGTTGATTAAGAGAACCAGCATTTGTTGGCGGACAAGCTTGTCACTTCTATGTGAGACTTTGACATGTGTCACTTTGTGGATTATTAGAGAAATAGTCTGGCCATTGCAATAAGCATGAAGAAAGACCGTAAATTATTGAATATCTTTCCCAAACGAATCTTCCCCATTAGTTTTTTTGTTTTCTCTAAGCGCCCTGTAATGCAAAAGCTTTGTTCTTGCGTTTGAAAACCATTTTGTCAACCAGATGGTTACTGTCAACTCATTAACAGTCAGAACAATGATGTTGAAATATCAAAAAATTTAGTCTGCAAGTTTTACCCATCATGCAACTAGGAATTCAACCAATTCAATCTTGAATAACACAACCATGTCAAACAACAATAAACTGATTAAACTCCTTATTGTATTGTGGGGGTGGGGATGCTGCTTGTATTTTCAGTATTGTGACATCAGTGCGAATACAGTTAATTTTGTCCGATTTTGTACTATTATCCCCTTCACTTTAACCCTCTCCCTTATGATTCATCCACATCCGAAAAATGCTATTTGCAACAACCATCTCTTATATTTTATTGGTTTTAATTGTTACCTCCAAAACATAGTTTATGGCCCGTCATTGGAACGAGCTGGGTCAGCTCGTTCCAATGAGGGCGCATAAAGTTTATTTTGAAAGGAAACTACAGACAACGTAGAATTACTTAAAAACTAAACACATTGCAGGCATCTGACAAGGCTGGTCGGGAAAGGACAAAGAGCGATATTTCCAAACCCAACAAGTCTGTTTATGTTTATGGGTGTCACTTTTAGTATCAATGGCGGTATCATGATCGCTGCAAAAAGTCTAACGCTAAATTTAGCAAAAGGTATACACGTATGGTGTCTACTCTAGACGGCCCGCAACCCAAATATTAGTTACCGAGTCATTTGTATGCAAGTAAAACATGATTTAGTTATCGCAGAAATCAAGCACTGCTCAACATCCCTGCGTCCCCACGACGACCCACCCTAATCCTATACAACCTTCGAGTATTAGTCAAAGAACACCAGTGGCTTGTTTGCAAGGCTCTATGTGTGCCAATTATCCTAATAATAAATTTATCGTCGTTCGTTCCTACACATGGGTGCATGGCAAGGAATAGAGAAAAAATAAGTAAAAAATATTCATGATACAAAATAAAGTTCACAGTATATAGAGACAAAAAGAGAAAGGAAAATCAGCCCATCATTTTCATTCTATGGTGTCCTATGGGTCTTTTCGCCCGCGTCTTGTCGTAAGCGGTTATGTCATAGTCAAACGCCCCGGTTAATATTTCAGCTAGCTCCAGATGACTCACATGTGCTGTGCTTGGTTAACGTGGTTCACTTCGTGTAAGAGTGCCTCCCATTCTTTACAATATAATGGACATTCAAACAGAAAATGAATCTCACCATCTACTTTGTCCTTGCGAAACAAACATAACTTTTGATGCGAGGAAACAGGCCGTGTTTTGTGTCGGTCAGTCTCTGTGGTCCATCTATGGGCGCATCAGATACCACATCAGGGGAGGCTAATTATTTTTGGTCTCCATCTGTTTTGTTGTACTATCTTAAGTATGTGTTTGCTTCGTTGAATTACGTGACTCCAGATGCGGTTTGATTGATTATATTATCATTGATGTATCGTACAGATTGTTCGTTCATCTTCGTGGTGGCTTTTAGTGACTTGTACCACGCTTGATGTGCGCATTCAACGTTACGCAGTACAATACAGACATGTGGAATGTTCTAGGTATACAGTTAAAACTAGAAGTCCTGTCATGAAATGCGCACAAATAGCACGTCGATCTGCGCGTTAACCTACGCGTTATGACCATAGTAAGGCTATCAAATTCTGTACATTCATCACATTCTGTATGGCCTGTGCACAAACAATGTTTCAGCCAATGGACCTCCGGGTAACCCGGAGGTCCACTGGCAGAAACATTGCCTGTGTTTGCGCTGAGTAACCAGGAGAACCTACCAGGCTTTGCGGGCCATTCGATATGGAAACTGCGCGCAATTCCTACGCGCAATTAAGTCTAGTTAAGCGCACAGTTCGTGACAGGACTTCTAGTTTTAACTGTAAGCCAGCAATACGGATTAGTTTAAGAACGTTATGTAAGGACGCATCTAATTGGACGTTACACGTCATAAGAGCATCGAGGGTGATAATTTTCTTCAACAATATCATCTCCATTCGCTTAATTCAATTTTACTCGTGGTATAAATACAGAGCCCAAATCAGGCAGAGTACCGGAGACAGGAATCAACAATCTCTGCTGGAGCTGTTCCTGTATTTCACGCGCGCCTTCGGCGTGCGTGAAATAGTGGAAACGCCCCGCCACAGCTCGTTAATTCCAGTCGCCCAAACTCCACCATCGTAGTGCTCTGTTCTAATCTTTCTTCGTTAGGTCAATGCCCTCACGCGACGTTGAACAAGGATTTTGTGCTTCGTGACACTGTCAGTAAGAATTCGATGGAATTGTGATAGTTTAGTGGATAGATTTATGAAACACTTTGTTTTTGTCCCACAAAATACTGCAGGTACTGTAATACAGGTATTAATTATCACAAATTATAAACTGACAGAAACATATTTTCTTTAAGTTTATATGAAAATGGTCTTTTTGCCCATTTTCAAGTAAATTGGTTTCAGTAAATAACGTATGATGTCAGTATTTAAATAATGAATTAGCTTAGTTGGGTTGCTAAACTGTTATTCCATTACCAATACATATAGCCCAAGCACATGTGAAATTATTGGAAAACAATCCTTCCAATCAGTTCAAATCTGTGCCTCACGGTGCAAGATCTCCGATTTAAAACTAGTTAACGTTGCGTGTGTTCTATTCGGGAGTCATAAACTCTGTTTCCAAACTTATCAAGATTTTATTCCAATTGGATTTTGAAATCTCTTTTTAGAAAATAACTGCAAAGACCTAAGATGCTTAAATGGCTGAAGCTTCAATTTAAATTTCGGAATTAACAAATTACATTTTCGTGACCCCCGGCTATCACCGTGATTCTTGATGATCAAGAACGGAGCTATTTCGAGATATCGACCTCGCCTGAAGTCTAAGTGCGCAGAGGTTGCTTGCTTCAAGCATTTCGACAATGATTGGAGTTATCCGAGTTGTTTGTAAAAGGTATTCATCACCGACTTGTCAATAATATAACGGTTCCCCTGTTCCAGAATTCTGATCGAAAAGAAAGACGATATCCCTACGTTGTTTTATTTTGTGCTTGATTGACCTAAACGAAAAAAATGTGGAGTCGAAATGACATTTTGGAAACTGAAAACATATCAACGGCTGTAAAAGAAACGAGCTATGCTCGAGACACACTGACTTAATCAGAAGACACATCGTCCCCTGAGTTCCAATGTGTTCTATGTGCCTACTGGCACATAGAACACATTGGAACTCAGGGGACGACATGTGTGTAGAGATATTACAAAGAAATAGAGTAGAGTGGAATGTCCACTTTTTCGGAGTCTGTTACACCGCTAGAACTATATTCATATACCTCAGTGAACAAGCATTTTTAAACTTCCGGAGAAAAAAGAAAAACGAAAGAAAATAGCATATAAGATTCAGTGTATTGTTTATGCACTGTTCTCCGCGACACATTCACCAGCCGGGGTCACTTCGTGTAAAACAGTTTTAAGGGCGAAGAAGCCGGTGTACCCGGAACACATAGCATCGGGGCGAGCAACTGCCAGACTCACAAGCAGAGTTAGAAGCGGGTGAGGTAAGTGCACCATCGACGTGCAGTACTCCACGTGCGCAATCGGGATTACGACTATTCGTCGCCTGAGTGGTAGAATGTCCTATGTCCCATATGGGACATAGGACATTCTAGCTCCCAGGCGACGTATTGTTCAAGAACACAATGCAGTTACTGCTGGTCATGACCGAAGCTTCAAATCTGTCGGTTTAAAGCTCAATGCTCTAACAACTGAGCCACTGCGCCCCCTATAAGATTCGGTATTCTGGCATTTCTTTTTCAACAGATGAGATATTACAGTAGTGTGTACTTTAACCACTGAGCCATCGCACACCCTGTAAGATTCGGCGTTCTAGATGAGATATTACAGTGGTGTGTGAAGGGAAGCAGACATAGAATTTCGATTTGATATTCTCAGTCCTGTTCTGAAACCGCAGTGAACTGTACATCCGTGATGTAACCCTTCCATCAAAAGTGATAACCCCCGTTTATTTTTAAATATTTTTTAATTCACAAATTTACCTCCAAACTCTAAGTATTTTACTGACAACTTTATATTAAACTACACATCCGACACAAATGAATGATCGTTTCATCGGGGTGTGTATACAGTGATGAAAAAATCTTTAATTGGTACACCTTTTACAGAGAAAGTTTCGAAACCTTCAGTTAAACCGGTCTGTACCTCACTGAAGGGTCAGAACAGACAAGATTTACTAAAACCATTTCATAAATTGTACGATGAAGTGGTTATTGTCAAGGTGATAGCTTGGATTTTCGATTTTGTTGTTTACAAGTCTATATATTTTCGATAATCTTTCTCACTCGGGCTAAATGTAAAGCGTAAAGATAGGTATATGACGGACCTTGAAAACAGATTTATCATTTAAACAGACCAGCAAAATTCAAGCGCTGCCAATTAAGCATGAAATTTCATGTCCATTACGGCTTTTCTGTTTAAGGCTATAATGGGATATGTGGTAAGAGATTAAACGTAGTGGAAGTCAGCGCTCTCCTGTAGTCATTATCTACGTAATTATGGCCAGTTAATAGGTAATTGTTGGAAAAACAGTACATCGCACATGTTCTGGACACACACCAATGTTATGCATCTGGTCTGTCACGAATGTCAACATATACCAAAATGCGAGACTTTCAAAGGAACTTAAAAGCGCCAAGTTCAAGAGAAGCGATTAAACTGAGAATTAATGTTCTGGCTAAAGAAATAAAAATTGGGGGATTTCTCAAAAATTTCATTCCAGTCTGAAGGTGTGTAAGACTGTGGTTCTCGGCGAGGAAATGGGGATGTTCCATGCTATAGGTTAGAGGAGGTGCCGCAACGGTGCGAAAGTATAGGCACGTTGTAGTGTAGGGGACCACAAAGCTCATATTTAGAATAGGGGCAGTCGCGGGCCTAGTCGGTGGCCATATCTGAGTGTAGAAGCAGAAACAGAAAGTGTGAGCTCAGGGAGCTATTAGTATTTAGGAAGACGGCATACCTGTTGTAGAAGGCAAGACATACATAGGCAGAGTAGGCTTGCCTGTATGAACATTATTCTGAGATAAACGTAGGGGAGAGTTTAACCCCCAAAAAACTTCCAGTAAAGCGACAATAAGCTTGTGGCCGTGCGACGGCAGCGGAAGAGTGACATTCCGTCACTTGTTAGAGGGGACTTGGAAGGCGACATAGTAAAGTGACAATACGTTAGCGGTCGTGCGACGGCAGTCGTAGAGTGACATTCCGTCACATGTTGAGTAAAAACGTGCGGAAAAGTGACAATAAGTTAGTGGCCGTGTGACGGCATTGAAACGGTGAAGTGAAGAGGCGACCAAAGAACAAACACCAGCGAGAAGGATGAAAAACAGCGATAACAGAGAATGCTGGCCCGCGAGTGACTCAAAAGCTGTGTGGGTAGGACGTGATTGACGTTTTGTTTTCTGATTCACTGGATTCCATATTTGTCACAAATTACCATATTCATTTATATATATATATATATATATATATATATATATATATGTGTGCATTAAAATTGTTGTTTTTGGTGAAACCCTGTTGATTCATGCTTTTTGACGAAAAGTCACTGACCTCTTCAGGATAAGAACCACACCAACAAAAGTGAAACGGGCGGGTTCGTTACGGCGAGACGTATGTTAACGCACGGATTCAGGGACACTCCTTGAGATTTAGCTGAATACGCGGGGTGAATCTATTTCCCCGGCAACGACAAAGCCCAGGTTTGCGACAGTTATTCAATGGTGTTCCTCGATTTATCGACACTGTATAAAATAAAACGAGTTTGTCTTATCTTTCAAATTATATGGCGAAAATTTTCAAAATGTGAACCAAACGCATGCACACAAAACTGATTAGTCAATACATTGTATATTAAAATAAGTATTGAAAAGCTTGTTTCAATAGAAGTCGCACATAAATTACTATCAAGCCCCATCAAAACGACAATCTTAATACAGGCAAATTAAAAAAAAACACAAAAAACAAGTGCTGAAGGGTACTTTTGAATCTTCGTGCAACTATAAACCAAAGTCGCAAAAGATCGATAATAGAACGATTTCAACACATTGAGAGAATGGGTTCACCAATACAGCGCAACCATCTTGAATTTAAAAGTAGATTTCCTCTGTCCAGGTGATTTAACCCTTTACCCAACGAATCGTCCGCATCCGCCCGCGTAATATGCACATTCAGCAGTTGAAAAAATAATATTTTTCAAAACATTTCAAGAAAACCATATCATGTGACCCCTTGTTGGAACGAGCTCGTCGAGCTCGTTCCAACGAGGGGTCACATGATATGGTTTTCTTGAAATTTTTTGAAAAATTTGAAAAAATGATATTTAAAATAATAAGTTTTGATATCGTCTGCGTTGGGTAAAGGGTTCCACTGTGCACTGAGGGCAAATTATCAAATTGCAAATGTTCACTATAATGCAACTCGGAATTTAGCCAATTCATTCTTGTTCGACGGCGTTCATAGCTCTATCAAACAAAACAGAAATGGTGAAATTGATAAATACATAACTGGAAAATTTACTGATTGAAATTCGGATGTTTTGAATATCGTTTACAGGTGGTTAATCACCCACCTGTATACGACCATAACCGACTAGCGCTATTCACAAAAATTACCATTCAAATTTATCATTGTTTATTTTATTTAAATTAAAAATCCTGGATTACCCAGGTTATTCAAGAATTTTTTTTTGCAAAGTGTCGTCTGCTTTTCATGTTAGGTAAAGGGTTAGCTTGCACGCTGGGGATCGTTATTATTGTCTTGTATTTTATTATTATGTTCTGTACGTTCTAGAATACGAATATTAACCCTTTACCCAACGCATGTAATTCAAAATTTGCAATTTTAATTATCTTCTTCAATTTTCCCCACAATGTCATCAATTCCTTTACATGGAACCCCTCATTGGAACGTGCTCGACGAGCTCGTTCAAATGGGGGGTCACATGATATATTTGTTGAAATTTTTTGAAAATATGTTTTTTTTTTCAACCGCTCAATTTGTAAATTAGGCGGGTGGATGTGGTCGATTTGTTAGGTAAAATGTTAACACAATTACGACTATCAGGTGATCAATTGGTTCCTTGGAATGAGGATTTGATAAACTCATCCTGAAGTTAACGAACGACCAGTCAGTAAATTTTTGACACAACTATTGGAAGATATGTAGGCATTCCACTGATTGAAATTCAGTGTGTGACCATTACAACACACACACACACGCACTATCTATGTTGTTGGGTAGGTATCAGGCAAAATCATCTTTCACAGTTAGGTAACAGTTCTTATTCGGTACGGGTTTTCTTAGCTTCACCAATATTCAGTAGTTAATGGGGTTCTCTTTGGTGCAAGTTATATTCTCGAGTGGGATGTGTATGGATAACATATTACCGTTGTACTGCGATGTTTGGAGAATGTATTACCACTGAATCACCGTGGTAATACGCGCTACGGATACCGTGGAACAGAATACATTTTCTACAAATATCCATTCTCGTTCTTGCGTTAAACCACACATAAGCAGTCAGAGCGCACTCTAGGTTTTAGACAAAAACTAGTCTATAAGTGTAATACAAGCAGGGAATTGACAACCATTTTTACACCACGAGAGCGAATAACATTTTAATCTGGAAAAAACAGTGCCGTGGAAATCAAAATACTGAATGACAATTTAATAACGTGACGGGAATAGCAGTCCGAACCAAAGCCTACAAGTATTCGTTCCAAGAAGCGTTGAATACCATTTTCTCCGTTGCGTCACCGAGCCAAATCTCAGTTTTGTACGAGAGAGCAACGAATGAGAATATAACACTACCCGACATCAAAGCGAAGAATAAATGATGATTGATTTGAGAAACTTTAATGTTGGTAATTCATTGAGTAATAAGTTTTTGTTATGTTTTTGAAGTACCATCTACACTATAACATAAAATCCTCTTCAATGAATACATTGAAGCAAAGCTATTGATCGATTTTGTTAACGGGTTTTGGAACAAAATCAGTTATTGATTTAGGTTTGTTTTTAATGAAACAATAGTATTGTTAACTACATTGGTCTAAATGAACGCATCTGTGACAACAGGAGAACAAACTCATTTTTGCCAAAGATTGGTTTTATTCGCCCAAATACGAAGAAATGTGGCATGGCTATCCGACAAATTATTTTCCATTTTCAACTTTTCGTACTTACAGGGACAATAAGCCACAAATCTGAAAAATATCAACGTCTGGATTGTGCTTCTGTGTGAAAGAGCCTGTGAAAAGCACCGTATGCAACGTGTAAGGCATCAGAAGCAACGCGACGTTACTTAAATCTATAAATAAAATGTTCAATGCTGGCGAATTTTCAGAAGATACCACATTGCGAAGATATAAACGACTTAGCCCGAAAATGATCGGGAGCAAACATTACACGGTGACATACTTCGAATTTGTCCTCAGAAAGCTATTTTCGACAAATATGGTAAATAAAATTCCACGAAACTTTTTGCGAGTAACCGAAATGGAAAACAGTAAAGTATCGCCTTCAAGGTATTGTATTTAATCGATACGCCTGCTTTATTACGAATGATATATGAAATATAGGATACTTTGCATAACAAAAGTTGGGGTTTCGCAAATGGACAATTTTTTTTAAAAATTTGCGGCTCGTTGTCTCTTTAAGTTCTCACAGACGGTGAGATTAGATTTCACTACCACACCTGAAGAATGGAGTCTCACCATGGAAATATTTCATATTCTGTACAAAAGTAAGCGATCAAAGAAAGTTGTCAACTAATAGACCTTCAGGTTTGGAGATCCACGAGTCAAACGTTTGCTGTTATTTATGTTTGTTCATAGGACCTGAAAATTATTAATTAGTGGAAACTATACTCGCGAGTGTTTTAGAGATAATCTAGTGTCTAATTATTGAAATTTATGCAGTTCTATCATTGATTGTTGAGATCGATGTGTTCATGGGATTTGTTGTGCAGCAAGTTTTCATACTCGTACCTTGAGTGCAAGAAGGCGCCATCTGCAGTTCTAAAGTTATTTCTTTTTTCTTTGAGTCTACACCAGAAATGTTTCTCAGTCGAGAATTGATTTGACCGAATCACATCTGAAGGGGTATCACACTAATACAGCGTCAACTCCACGAACAGTAGGTAAACAACCAGCTTATAACAGCCTCGGATTTCACGTGGAATTAAACTAGTGACCCGAGAGCTTGGAGCATCCTGTGAGTACATTAGGTTTTAGACAATAACTAGTCCATTCGTCTAATACAAAACAGGGAGTTGACATTCATTTTCCTTTAATTAACCCTTTACCTAACATGAAAAGCAGACGACACTTGCAAAAAAAAATCTTGAATAACTAATTTTTTTTATTTTTTGTCTCAAAAACATAGGTTATGACCCCTCGTTGGAACGAGCTCGACGAGCTCGTTCCAACGAGGGGTCATAACCTATGTTTTTGAGACAAAAAATGAAAATATTTTGAAAATTAATATGCGATTTTTGAGAATAGCGCTGGCCGGTTTTGGCCGTTACGTTGGGTAAAGGGTTAAATCGTAAGATTGGATAACATTTTAAATTTTGGAAGGCGTGTAAAGCATTGCAGATGGCGCTTTGTTACACTCAGTGGACAAATAGCAAATTGAACCTCACAACTTTTTAAGCCATCACAATAAGCCAAGCCTGGAACTATTACTGAACAACTTGAGTTGTGTGAATTCTCGGAATTTGATATTAAAGTGTTGAGATTATTGCGTTCTTAGGAGCATTTTTTCCTGTGTCAAAAAACAAAATCATGTAAGTTTTTTTGGTTCAAGCACGACCGTGTTTAATTATGAATACACTAGAACACAATAAACATTGGCGTCTGCCGACAACAGGTTTAATTCCACTGTGGAACAGCTTCAAATACCAAGAGAAAATAAACACACAACATAACTTTAAGGTTCGGCCCAGACAGAGTTCTCACAAAAAGAACAAATACCATTGATGAAACAGGAGAAAAGTATGCTTGCATTACAAGCCTATGGTGTACGTGTCGTCATTACGTACATCCCATATACAATTTCCTTTGTAATGTAATTTATTTGCAGAAGAATGCACGTGGATGGTCTTCGCAAATATATTTAAGAACTAGAGAAACAGAATTTACTGCATCCAGTAAATTCAAGTCTGTGTGAAAGGGGTAAAACTTCAGAAATAAACAAAATAGAAAGATAATTTTTGGAGGCTTATTTTGGGTGGGGGATAGTTTTAAAGAAATCAGAAATAGGTGTTTTCGTTAAAAGTATTTAAAGATATTCATACAGGAATCAGATAAATGTTTCCAAGAAACCACAAAAAGCATATTTAAATGCACAACATTCAAAGGGTTCGACCAAGGAATCAGGAATGGACATTTTTTGCTCTGTAATGTGTGTATGGAAAGGGTTATGACTATTCTCACATTGCGTGAAAATCTTTGGAACTCAGATTGAAGTCTTGAGGGTTGAAAGCATTGAACTGAATAATTTATAATTTATTTCCTTGTAAAACAAAGGATTTCTCTCAACTTGGTTTGAGGAGCTGACATCTAATTGAAATAGCAAATAACATTTAATCTTTGATAACAACCTCCACTTCTGTTTACACTGTCTCCACTGTGAATAAATACAACATAGTATTGCTTCAGGAGAATTCACTATTGCAGGAAATTAGAGGCTGTGAAAACCATATGGCTGACTGGGCCATGCTCGAAGGTCCTAGCGACCGGAAAAACGTAGGGTGCCGAGAACTTGTGACTGTCTGTCAGTATGCTTCAAATCAGCGAGATAGGTCAATTCGTTTTCGAGTTATCGTGCGGACCAGGAAGTGCATAGAAGACAGAAGACAGGAGAAAAAGAAGAAAAAGAGTGAAGAAGAAGAAAATGAAAAAGAAAAGAAAAAGAAACCGTATAAAAACAAAAGTCTGAGTGTTTCACACAGATTAACAATAGTCTCTATGTTTCACACAGACCAACTAGAGAAACAGTTTTTAAAGATATTTCTTCAGGAAACAGATAAAGTTTTCCAAACATCCAGAAAAGGCATATATGTGACCAGCTTTCAAAGGGTCCGATACGGGAATCAGAAACAGACATTTTTGGCTCTGCCCATTAATTTGAGTGATGAAATACATTTATAAACTTTAGAAATGCATTAAGGTGTAATAAAATGCATTTCCCAGTACTTCTGAATAATATGCACTTGATGATCTTGTCGTAGGATTACGGGGTTAAATTGATGTTCAAAATGATGGAGGAAAATCTATGTTCTTATCAGTGCTCAGCCGACAGCCAGTGACTGTCGTCTGAACCGCAGTTCGAACGTAAACCTTGCCACCTTATCAATGCCCTATCCGCTTGGGACTCTTAGGATTCCTGAAGGTGCCTGTGGCTTACAACGCCAAAGGGTGATCAACGATGATCCACTGAAAAGATTATTTATTTAGATGTACGAAGAAATATAATATGAAACAAATTACTCACAAAATTATCCATAAGAATACACTAATTAAGCGGATAAAAATTTATTCTTTAGGGCCCTCGACGTTTCTCACAGCTAGCTGTCCGCTGGATCAACCTCACATCATCTTCATTTTCTCACGGTTTGTGATACATACAAAGTGTCTATTCACTTCGCGTTGCTTCCTCCTCGCAGAGCTAACTTCACCGTCAGTCGGGCTTAACACATATAACGGTCTGCTTGTGTGACTCTATCAGCGTTCTCACAGTTCAATCACGATTCAATCGGCGTCTACCACAGTTCACGAGCACTTTGCGCCTTGCCTGGCTCTCACGGGGTTAAGTTATTCTTCGCATTCAGATATATACTTAACAAAGCTTAAATAAATATTTTCTGCAAAGTGTTCTCAACATCACCAATTCTCGCACCGCCTAAAACTATCTTAACTCGCGAGCTATTCCGGCGCTTACTCATGCTCTTAATATGTCTCAAGACCTCAACGTTACAGCTTTTACTTTGGCTACTATGCCACTACGGTTCGCAACCGTTAACGAACTACTATCGGTTCCTTACAACTCTCACAGGGTTTCGACAATACGCGGACTTTCAATCTCGGTGCCTATGACCCTCGACGGCCAAGGCTAAATTCGGACCTTCTCTGAGTGTCCTCAGGCCAACTGCCTCTCAGAATTCTGCCTCACTCTTTATACAATCGGAACTCAAAGTTTAAACATATTATTTCTGATTTAACGAGTGCTTTGTAATTCGATATGAATAGAGATATAAATACGAATTTTGTTTGAGATGAAAACTTTTGACATTTCGGAGACAGAATAGATGCGTAATATGGGTGTGTGTCCAGAACATGTGTGACGCACTGGTTTCTACAATTAGATTTTAACTGGCTTTAATTACCCAGATAATGATAGCCGGAGAGAATATTGTCTCTCTTAGTACTGATCTGTTATCAGATAGCACATGTGGCGTTCAGCATTAAATGTTCATGCTTAATTAGCAGAATTTGAATTTACGTTAGTTTAACAGAACTGTTTTCGGGGTCCGTCACATACCTATCTGTACGCTTTACATTTAACCCAGGCAGGAATATTATCGAAAATATTTACACTTTTAAACAAGAAAATCGCAATTTTTAGCTATCACCTTGACAGACCTCTGGTGACCCCATTCAGGTAGACCATACTCTGAACCTCCAGCGATTTTAACTCTGTCGGTGTTGGTGCCATGTCCACATGACATACCAAGCTTGAAGTATGAGCATAACCCACTTTAAAATATTGGCTCCCCCAACTCCAGATCTGTCATATTTGGTGATGATAGCAAATATTTAGTATGAGCTAGAAGATCTTATGGCAATCAGCCCACTGGGTCACACCCAAGGCCTCGAGCAAGCTGAAAAACATAGATGAGTGCAAACAGGTTGTTGTCAACCAACATGCCAAGACGCTTAGAGATAGAATGATTCGTATTTGAATTATCGCGCTGACAATGACTGTATAGAGCCTATATAGGGGGTATAGACATAAAAACATTAAAAGCCCCAAGACAACATGTGAAGGCCTACAGGCACTGGCAAAATTCTACGATCGCACCGGTGCCAATCTGTTTTTAGAGCAGCAATGTCGGTATGAAAAGGTTTGTCATTATTCTCGTATTGCATGAAATAAAATCTTTGGGTTCCATATTGAAGTCTTAAGGAGGTTAAAGGTTAAAATCACGCCAGTTAAATAGTACACAACGCCACTGTACCCCCATGTGGGCAATCGGGATTAAGTGCCTTGCCCAGGACACAGCACAGTTACACTTGGTGGTGACCGAACCATTGACTATTCGTTTTGAGGTCCAACGCCATAACCACTGTGCCATCTCGCTCCTGCTTCATCCATTGAAACGGCCTTAAAAGGGCATCTAGTGCCCTAAACAAGGCATACATAGAATAAGATGGTGGGATCTTAAAGAATAACTTTCTGTACAGAGTTGCAATGTGACAGAAAGCGGAAGAAAGGTTCTAGAGTCATGAGTTAAATGAAGTTTTTTATTCTAACAGTGAAATATGAAAGGGTTAAAAACAGACCATTTAAATATTCCGTTTCATTAATTCATAATTATGGTAAGTGTTTCGAGAAAGCCACTCACCATTCGACCCCGAAACCTGTTGATCTTGGGTTTAACATTTTTAAAAAATGCATTTGTAGGTAAAGGGTTCTTTATTCAACTAGAATTAATCAAGTGTTGTAAGACATAACTGAAATAATAAATAAATTTTCTTGCAATGCAAAGGGTTTTTTTCAACTTGATTTGGTTGGGGATGGAATTTAATTCTGATAGCAACAGCTGATAAGATTTAATGTGTGACAGCAAAAACACTTTTTCTAATTTCCTAAAGACTATTGCTGCCTGTCCGATTTGATTTTACGGTAATGTGGGGGTGTATAAATTGTAGTTCATAAAAAAACTGTACACTTCACACTTCAATGATAATTCAGGGAACCTCTCGCGAGTTGCGTTTTAATTTAGGTATCAAATTCGTGCGATTGCCGAAAGCGGACATGCGGCTAGACCCTTTTAACAGGCATGCCCTATATGACAAAAAGGCTTCATTTGATTATAATTATTCTTAAAACAAACTCATTGACAAACAAATTGGTGGCATCCGCCTGCGTAATTTACAATTAAAGCTGTGGAAAAAATATATTTTTCAAAAAATGTCAACAAAATCATAGCATGTGACCTCCTGATTGAAACGATCCTACCGACCTCGTTCCAATGAGGGATCACATGATATGGTTTTATAGAAATGTTTGAAAATTTTTAAACACAGTAATTAAAATAATAATTTTTGATATCGTCTACGTTGGTTAAAGGGTTAAATGGTGCTGTTTTAAAGTATTTATTGTTTCGATTGCAGATAAATTATGTCGGTGGCGTACCGTCAATATCGCTCCATCACCTCGTTGGAGAAGATTGGAAAGCCTGCGAAACTCCTTGAAATTTCCAGAAGTCCCAATTCAACAATATAGGTGCTTTGATTCGTCGAGAGGTCGCAAAATTTCTGAAAGTTTTAAATAAATAAAATACTTAAAGGAGATTTTTTGATTTGTCATTTACTGGAGTTCAGTGATAGTTTCAACAGCCAGGGTTATATTGTGACGAAGAATTGTAGTGGAAGTCGGAATAATCAGAGTGAATCACGGTGTAGCTGGCAGCACGCGACTGTCAGGTTTTCAAACTTGCTTACCGGCACAGGGAGGGTCCACAGAATGATTTTGAATGTAGAGTTACAGAATCTTAGGTTTGAATTTTTGTATACAGTACGTGGAGAGTGCATTAACACTAAATCACCCACAGAGTGGAGATTCCACCCGTGCAATAATTGCAATTTTGTTGCAAAGAATAAACATCACAAGTAAAGTTCCAGCCAATGGACCTCCGGGTTAAACTGGAGGTCCATTGGCTGAAACATTGCTTGTATTTTTTGTCCATATGTACAAAACTTGAAAGTGACACATTGGGTGATAACTCCACTCCGCGGGTGATTTAGTTACAACCCTTTCTCCACGTACTGTATACACAGTATGGTGATTACAAAGGTAGACAGAGAATTCTGATCGGTGGAAATTATCTTTCCTCCTTCCCCCCACAGAAATGTAGAATCTCGTCCATCGAGAAAATATGAGAGAAAATGAGAGGCGGTTTTTGACCTTTCTTCGTGATACGGTATTGATTTTGCAATATTTCATTATGAAATCTCAAGGCACGGTGCATGTGTCTCGCAATCCGATCTCCATATAGTCGAGACAAATACAATTTTCGGGGTAACAGTACTGTATATCTGTATATGCATGTGTGTGAGGTGAGGGGAGGGATGATGGTGGGTAAGCTTTAGCGAAATTAAAAAAAAAAAACAGTCGTCCATTTGACTTAAGATAAGAGTGGAAATTTTAATGATGGAGTGTTTCAAAGAACCGTGCACTCCCATTGCATATTGCTACTCGCACGTTAATTCAACTGAACCATTTCACCCAAATTGTAAGGCGAACTGCCACAGATTCTATTTGGCTGGGAGGTTTAACACGGGATGCAGATTTTCCAGTTTTTGCCATGCACTGGTTTTGTTATGGAAGTTCAATACTAATAGACCGTATCTCGTTTTAAAGAGGCATTGAAATAATCTGAAAGAAAGGAGCGTGCTAAAGCACCCCGAGACTCCTGATCATGACAACTGTTTTTGTTGTTCATGTCGCGTTGGTGGAATTTGATTTTGTCAATTTGCAAGTCATTCACATTCAATACGCCAAAGCATCAGTTACTAGGCGATTCCGTACGGGCGAATGCGATACAGCTGGGAAAATACAATATACTATAAGAAAACGTAGTCCTCCGCAGTTAGACAAAGCAAATTTCTTTCTGCTGTTTATACTCCCTTACTGACTGTTGCGAATGGAATCCTTTTGTACTTTTTAAAATGTGCTAGTAAACAAATCTTGTATCATTTTGGAAGGTCATAAAGCTTTCAAAAAGGTTTTTGCGCTGTGTCTAAGTGGCCCGAATAATAGCTTTGGACCGTTGAGGTAAATATATCTGTCTCCAATATATAGAGATTATTACTTGGCTAGTTTCATATCTGCCGAGATATCTGCCGAGCTGATGTGAAATTACCGAGGGTTGATATCTCCACCGATATTAAACTAACCAATTAATAACCTCTTTATTTATTAAATCCAAATCAAATAATTACATAATGTTCTCGTATCTGTTAAAGTTTTCTGACAGTGTTATTGTTGTTTCTCATTCTTCTCAGTCCGAAGTTTCCTCTTCTCTTTATTCAGCTATCCGAACGTCGCGGCTTCCACACTGGGGAAGCCGCGACGTTCGGATAGCTGAACTATGTCCTCTCTCACTTCGAGGAATCTCCGCTTACGACACTTAATCTTAATTCGCGTTGGAGTTTACGTACAACTCCCTATTTTTTCTCTTTTATTTTTATTTGTATCCACCTAATCCTTACTTATTTCCATCAATTCATTTCGATACAAAACTACTTTCCTTTACCCTGTTACGCCAAATTTACTGATTGATAAGGCATCAAGGATGACAGCTCTAGCTTGGTTCATATTGAGCCGAGTTTGAAAATCAGCCGAGCACGATAATGGACAATTCTGGGAAAGAAAACCAAATCTAATAAATATAAATTTTATATTAAATCTTCATGTCCATTTTCGTTTAACATCTTCATCGCCCGTTCAAGCATTTCAGTGGAATATTCCATTTTTGTTGGCCGATCAGTTAAAACTTCATTCAGTCCAAAGCCCATCGGAGGGATAATATGTTTCGCCTCTTCCACCACTTTTCATCAGGAATTAAAAAATATGTTCCCCACACTTCATTTTGCCTCGATGTTGGGCCAAGAGCGTATATTCCCCATAGGTGAAAGTCCGGGGTCCTCCACCGAGAAAAATGATCTTTTCGTGCCAATTGGCGCCCTCTGGCTACTTTGTGTTAAAGGCTAAAGAATCCCGAAAGTTAAGGCATGGCCTTAGCAAGATGACCGAGGAAATACCGGGGTGAGAGTATATCTACCAGTTTGAGGATTTCCGCATGAACGCATTGTAGACATGTTCCAGGAAAAGTGTGGGTTGTTACATCGCAACTGCCAGCACACACAGGAACCGTCATGCTATGAAATAAGTTAATGGGTATGAGTAGAAAGGGTATATTTAACCCTTTACCCAACGTAACGACCCAAACCGGCCAGCGCTATTCACGAAAATCGCCAATTAATTTTCATTATTTTTTTCATTTTTTTGTTTCAAAAACATAGGTTATGACCCCTCTTTGGAACGAGCTCGTCGAGCACCGGGTCTAATAAAACTAACCGTAGTTTTATTGATTGGAATATCTATAGCTTGAGCGCGAAAGAATATATGTGTACAGCTCTGTGTGTGAAGAGACATCACATTACGCCGATGGTACTCTCTGCACAACCTTTACGAAAAGCCAACAACAACATCAAATTCCTTATCGAATTAGACTGGAGTCTGAAAGCTGGACAGCCAACATTAAAAACCCGCGCATTAAGACGTCTAAGTTTCCTAAAAGGATCAGTACGGGTACGAACTGAATTGCGGTTAGTATGCATGGTTGTTTAATCTATTACAGTACAGTCGCCGTGGACTTGTCGTAATGCACGCGTGGGCAGTGATGTTCACGCACGCGTTACCAGATAATAAAAATCAGCCGCAGTAAAATTAGACCCGGTGCTTCATTAATTAAATGTTTGATGATAATTCTTATAATTAGTGTTTGGAATCTAATATTATTGCGTCCGTGAAAATATTGCCCACCGGTGGAAAGTAACCAGCCCACCGTGGATGTACTGTACCATCCAGTAACAGGCATTTATGTAACTGGAGACTGAAATAATACATGTATATCTCAGTGAGTGAATGAACATCACATTACATCAAACGTAGTCTGCACGCAAACTCAAGGTCAGGTGGGTAAATAACATAACAGCATCGAATTCCTTGCATCAACCCCAGAATTGCTGCTGCCAGAGAGTGTTCGGACACCTCAAGAACTTTAATGAGAACGCCCGTTTGGTGCCCTGGTGTCGAATTGGTTAAAATCCCAAAGCGCGACAGTCCTTTTGTGCACGATGAAAACAGTGAGTAGCGATTTTCTTTGTCAAGAGATAGGCTAAGCTTGATTGATGAAGACCTGTAATCGCTTTCACTTTGAATTGTTCATATATCATACGGTCCGAATGTTGGACGGAATTTAATCTGCATCTCCTGTTCGATAATTTCCAATGAATCTTTGCAAAGCACGAAGCACTTCCGAAAACCCCACAGAGGACCGTAAATATCCTAAACGTAATCCCATCAGACATTTAGAGTATCTCAAAGGAGCGGCATTTGACACGACTTCAGGTCTAAGAGCATTTATGGCGATTGCCAGCTTTCTATAGTCTCTTATTCACTTGATCAGTTATTTACGGGCTCTTTTATTGTCATCAAACCTAGGCTAAGACCAGTCAACAATTATATATGTAATCGAATTAACTAGTCTTCTCTCCCTTCCAATACTTTCATACATAGCTAGCTGTCAGTTTATTATTTCTTTAAGGTCACTTTCAGAAGGATTTTGCTAAGGCGTACACGCACATCGGAGGGACATATGTCTTCAATCGATACTATCCCTGCTTGTGCCATGTAATTGAGCTGCAGAGGTCAATATTTGCGCACCACTGTCTGATGGTTCTCTTCAGTACTCCGGCATCCTCCATACGCAAAACAGTCACGACGCGATATAACCCTGGCTGTTGAAAGTCTCATTAAATAAATAAATAAATAAATAAATAAATAAATAAATAAATAAATAAATAAATAAATAAATAAACGTCCCATATTTTTTCTAAATGAAAACAACATTATCGTGTCCCTTTCACGGATGAAATACAGTTATGCTATACACTGTTGGAAAGGGCTCTCTGAGCCCTTTCCAACAGTGCCTCGCATAAGGGCGTATGGCAAGCCTGACAAAAGAAATTTCACAGTAACTTTCGACGTTCAGGGTCAACCAAATTTGTCCTGGCATAGAATGCTGTTAAAATAAAAGAGTATAACTTTTGTTAGGAGTGCAGTTTTAAGAGTAAAAATGTAATGTACATTGTCGTGAAAATGGCTTTCAGGTTCTTTTTCTATATAAAATGACGTTTATAATTTTTCCAAAGAAACAATACTAAATATAACGACCTCCAGAAAGAACAATATGAATGTGGATAAGAAATACCCTTGTATACGTTCATTACCTTATAGATTCGCATATCGATCAACAAAATGTAAAGCAATTGAAGGGACATAGCAAACAATGCAGCGTAGTACCACAACGATGATTGTTTTCTATTCCAACCCTATAAGAGGGAAATAATTTTTTTTTGCATATTTCACAGAACAAAACCAATCAATACGTTCATTTTTCTGAAAACAACATTAACGTGCGTGAAAAATACTCAAGGTATAGGTAATGTTCTTAACACATATGTTCCGACAACCTTTTCTCGGTTATTTCTCTGCTTCACAATTTACACTAAAGATACAGTTAAAACTAGAAGTCCTGTCAGGAACTGTGCGCTTATCTAGGCTTAATTGCGCGTAGAAATTGCGCGCAATTGCCATATCGAATGGCACCCAAAGCATGGCAGGTTCGCCTGGTTACTCATTGCAAACACAGGCAATGTTTCTGCCATTGGACCTCCGGATTACCCGGAGGTCCATAGGCTGAAACATTGCTTGTGCACAGGCCATATGTACAGAATTTGATAGCCTTACTATGATCATAACGCGTAGATTAACGCACAGATCGACGCGCTATTTGAGCGCATTTCATGACAGGACTTCTAGTTTGAACTGTACATTTTGCGAATGTTTTTTATAGCCCAGCAAAGGTTCGAGATTCGATGTGATTTCGAGGGTTTTCAATGATTCTATTCGATTCAAAACCATCTCAATTATTCGACAAAAAATAGAATCACCGAGACTTTTAGATTTCATAATTTCTTTATTATCGACTTTATGAAGATGATAACGCACTCTCCAGTTTTCTACGGAACAGGATGGACCGTATCCAGCGAATCTAGATAACATAATTTTAGTCGGAAAATTCCTAAAAATGTCATTTGGGGCGGTAATGGGTGTCCTGTTACATCTAGTTTGCACAATATATCCCCAATAAGCTGAACAAGGAGCCATCTACATCAAAGCATTGCAGCTGGCGTCCTATTCCATTCAAAGAACAACATATAGCTTTTTTCGGAGCCCACTTTGGTGACACCTGGTCAATAATTCTCGTTTGAATCTAGTTCCGTTGCTAAGATAAGCGTGGGATGAGTTGTCACCATTAGAATATTAGAAACAGAAAATGTCCAAACTGATGTTGGTAGTGGTACCTTGTCAAGGTGATAGCTAAAAGATGGGATTTTTTTATTTATAAGTGTAAATATTTTCGATAATATTTCTGCCTGGGTTAAATGTAGAACGTAAAGATAGGAGGTATATGACGGACCCTGACAACAGATTTGTCAAACTAACAATAATTCAAACTCTGCTAATTAGGCATAAAATTTAATGTCCATTATGGCGCACGCGTTGAACGCCAGATGGGCTATCTATAACAGATCAGTACTAAGAGAGACAATGTTCTCCCCGGTTATCATTATCTAGGTAATTAAAGCCAGTTAACATCTAATTGTTGGAAGGAGTGCATCTCATATGATCTGGCCACACACCCATATTTCGCATCTATCCTGTCTCCGAAATGTCGAAAGGATTCAACTCAGACGAAATTGACATTTATATCTCTATCCATATCGAATTACAAAGCACGCATTAAAACAGAATTAATATGTTTAAACTTTGCGTTCCGACTGTATAAAGAGTGAAGCAGAATTCTGAGAGGCAGTTGGCCTGAGGGCACTCAGAGAAGGTCCGAATTTAGCCTTAGCCGTCGAGGGTCATAGGCACCGAGATTGAAAGTCTGCGTATTGTCGTAACCCTGTGAGGGTTGTAAGGGACCGATAATAGTTTGTTAACGGTTGCGAACCATAGTGGCATAGTAGCCAAAGAAGTAAAAGCTATAACGTTGAGGTCTAGAGACCGTATTAAGAGCTTGAGTAAGCGCTGGTATAGCTCGCGAGATAAGATAGTTTTAGGCGGAGCGACAATTGGTTATGTTGAGAACACTTTGCAGAATATTATTATGTAAGCTTTGTTAAGTATATATCTGAAGGCGAAGAATAACTTAACCCCGTGAGAACCAGGTAAGGCGCAAAGTGGTCGTGAACTGTGGTAGACGTCGATTGAATCGTGATTGAACTGTGAGAACGCTGATAGAGTCACACAAGCAGAACATTATATGTGTTAAGCCCGATTGACGGTGAAGTTAACACTGCGAGGAGGAAGCAACGAGGAGTGAATAGACACTTTGTATTTATCACAAACCGTGAGAAGATGAAGATGATGTGAGGTCGATCCAGCGGACACGGCAAGCTCTGGGAGACGTCGAGGGCCCTAAAGAATAAACTTTTATCCGCGTAATTAGTGTATTCTTATGGACAATTTTGAGAGTAATTTGTTTCATATTATATTTCTTCGTACATGTAAAAAAATAATCTTTTCAGTGAATTATCGTTGATCACCCTTTGGTTGTAAGCCGCAGGCACCTTCAGGAATCCTAAGAATCCCAAGCGGATAGGGCATTGATAAGGTGGCAAGGTTTGCGTTCGAACTAGGGTTCAGACGACAGTCACTTGCTGTCGGCTGAGCACTGATAAGAACATAAATCTTCCTCCATCATTCGAAGATCAATTCGAACCCCGTAATCCTGCGACATACCTTCAAAGCGATGGCTTCGGGGAATTCGAATATCAATGCACAAGAGCTCCGTCCGGTACGGCTCTTATTAAGGAAAGTACATTGCGCATCGGATCTATGCATAAATTTCAACACGGAATAACTTTTGATTGCCATATGAATAAATTGCGTAACATTTCAGAAACAACTGATAGGTCCATCTACTTATACTTGCGTTTTGATTGGACGAAACAGTCTAATAATACAAGGTACACGTGGTCTGTAGACTGTACCTCTAAGACAACCATAGTACTGTAACAATTTGGAAGTGTATTCCATTCCATTCGGCTTCTAACCTTTTGGCTGATTTGTGTCGAGCGAAATATCGTGATTCGCCGGGCCTTAACCCTTTATCTAACGTAGACGATATCAAAATTTATTATTTTGAATACAATTTTAAAAAAAATTTTCAAAACATTTCAACAAAACCATATCATGTGACCCCTCATTGGAACGAGCTCAACGAGGGGTCACATGATATGGTTTTGTTCAAATATTTTGAAAAATCTAATTTTTTCAACTGCTCAATTTGCATATTACGTGGGCGGATTCGGGCGATTCGTTAGGTAAAGGGTTAATATTTTAATGCAGTGGCTCATAGTCGCTGTGGCTTATACAATGTTTTAGGAAAAGTAAACGAGATTCACTGTGCACTAATTACAGTACGGCCGCCGTGGAATGGTCACTTTCCGCGGGTGGACAATATTTCCACGGACGCACGAATATCAGATTTCAAACATTAATTATAGGAATATTCATCAAAACTTTAATTAATGAAGCACCGGGTACAACCCGGTGCTTCATTAATTAAAATTTCGCTGATGATAATTTTTATTACCTGGTAAACGCTTGTGTGGGCATCACTGTCCATGCGTGGATTACGACCAATCAACGGCGACTGTACTGTATACTTTGGAGACTGCGACGGTGTCCGAGGGCAAATGTTTTTGGTCAATCGAAAAATCGGTCTGCCTGATTGTTGCAGAATTACGGGTTAAATTGATGTTTGAAATGATGGAGGAAAATTTATGTTCTTATCAGTGCTCAGCCGACAGCCAGTGACTGTCGTCTGAACCCCAGTTCGAACGTAAACCTTGCCACCTTATCAATGCCCTATCCACTTGAGACTCTTATGATTCCTGAAGGTGCCTGTGGCTTACAACGCCAAAGGGTAATCAAAGATAATACACTGAAAAGATTATTTATTTACATGTACGAAGAAATAAAATATGAAACAAATTACTTACAAAACTATCCATAAGAATACACTAATTACGCGGATAAAAAGTTTATTCTTTAGGGCCCTTGACGTCTCCCACAGCTAGCTGTGTCCGCTGGATCAACCTCACATCATCTTCATTTTCTCACGGTTTGTGATATATACAAAGTGTCTATTCACTTCTCGTTGCTTCATCATCGCAGGGTTAACTTCACGGTCGTTCGGGCTAAACACATATAATGTTCTGCTCGTGTGACTCTATCAGCGTTTTCACAGTTGAATCAATCTGCGTCTACCACAGTTCACGATCACTTTGCGCCTTGCCAAGCTCTCACGGGGTTAAGTTATTCTTCGCCTTCAGATATATACTTAACAAAGCTTACATAATAATATTCTGCAAAGTGTTCTCAACATCACCAATTCTCGCACCGCCTAAAACTATTTTATCTCGCGAGCTATTCAAGCGCTTACTCAAGCTCTTAATACGGTTTCTAGACCTCAACGTTACAGCTTTTACTTCTTTGGCTACTCTGCCACTACGGTTCGCAACCGTTAACAAACTACTATCGGTTCCTTACAACCCTCACTGGGTTACGACAATACGCGGACTTCCAATTTCGGTGCATATGACCCTCGACGGCCAAGGCTAAATTCGGACCTTCACTGAGTGCCCTCAGGCCAAATGCCAATGTACGTCTTGCCTTCTAAAACAGGTAATGCCGTTTACCTAAATGCATATAGCTCCCTGAGCTCGTACTTCCTGTTCCTAATCCTATTCTCATATATGGCCACCGACTTGGCTCGCGACTGCTCCTATTCTAAATACGAGCTATGTGCCCCCCCCCCCCCCACCTACATCGCAACGTGCCTATACCTTCGCGCCGATGTGGCATCTTCTCTAACCTATAGCATGGGACCTCCCCATCTACTCGCAACGAACCACAGCCTTACACACCTTCCGCCTGGAATTGGCTGGAATGAATTTTTCGGGAAATCCCCCGATTTTTATTTAGATAGCCAGAACATTTATTCTCAGTTAATCGATTCTCTTGAACTTGGCCGCTTAGAGATATCTTAATTTAACACTCGCTTTAAAGTGCCTTTGAAAGACTCGCATTTTGGTGTATTTTGACATTTCGGAAACAGGATAGATATGGGTGTGTGTCCAGAACATACGTGATGCACTGGTTTCCAACAATTACAATTTTAACTGGCTTTAATTACCCAGATAATTATTAGAGAAGAGAATATTGTCTCTCTTACTATTGTTCTGTTATCAGATAGCCGATGTGGCGTTCAACAAGTGCGCCATAATGGACATTAAATTTCATACCTAATTAGCAGAATTTTAATTAACGTTAGTTTGACAAATCTGTTTTCGGGGTCCGTCACATACCCATCTTTACGCTTTACATTTAACTCAGCCAGAAATATTATCGAAAATATTTACACTTTTAAAAAAGAAAATCGCAACTTTTAGCTATCACCTTGACACTGATCGACAACACAATCTGTGAATCTTCGAATCGCAGCAACTTCCGAACGCCTTTACTAAGTGCAGACAACAAAGAATGACAAATAGTATTCTTTATAGTACAATCAAACTTGGGGGTTCAATATATTGAACTCTTTGGTATGTTCTTTTCTTTAAAAAGAAAACCGTTTTCGTCAGTCTCAATAGACACTCAGAATTAATCAATGTCTTATATATACCATTTTAATATATAACATCAAACATTACGAATTTGTACTCGCAATGTGAGCTGCTGACTGAAGAAAAATTTTGTTCCGCTGATATGTTTTATCTGAAAAATATTAATAATACTAATTTCCATCCAACAACCCTAAATAAAACGATAATTTCAATTTTGAAAGGAAACGCCACACATCGATTTCTTTATAAAGACATTCAAACACCTCAATGATGTTTTTGCTCCTTCAGACTCGATATGGATCTTTAATTACATCTGAAACTGTTTAGTCTTCCCGCAGTATACTATAAATTATAGTTCTATGATAGTGCACCGGTAATATATTGGATTTAATGGAGAAAAGTATGACATAACGAGCGTTTTCTAAAAGCGTCAAATCAATACGGTAATCACATAACGGCAACAAGATCATATTGCTTTGCGCGTTGTATTAGGAAGATATATATGTATATATAAAGTGCCGTTCCAATCTAAACCTATTTTATATCAGCCTCAGAGATAACTCTAAAAAATTGCATGCGGAGAGGTTTATAAATTCCCCACAAATGAAGACAAGCAAAGAAAATTACACGTTTCAGCCTTTTCATAGACATTCTGCTACATTTATGATTATAATAGGGGACACAGATTGTCGATCAGATCGCGACTTAATAAACACAAATAAAACAATGCATGCTGCAAATACTTCCCACTGAAACATTTGTCTTCCGTTGTGAATTGGGCTGAACACATATTATCTACTCTGATGGTTCAAAAGAAAATGAAGGCCCTATTTAGCCTAAAAGCACAGGCTGCCACGGTGCCACCCCAAAATCACGCTTAAATTAACATATGTAAATCTGAGGCGAGGCAGAAGATGACGTGTTTTACTTTGCCATTCTGTTCACCTGACAAGTTTATAAAATTCGGCGTTCAAATTCCGTGTCACAGCATACTGCATTTACTTTCGCAACTACATAAACAGTGAATATAAATTCTCTCGGACACCTGAATTGAAACTGTTCATGAATTATTACATTAAACTAGATTTCAAAAGTTTTAATTCGATCATTCAAGTATTCCAGACACCAAATTCAAATCCAACTCAAACCAAAACAATCGCAAGTTTAACTTTTAGAAGTCGGGGAATCAGAATGAATTTATTGAACATGACATACCGCGAAAAACTTACAGTAAAGCAGGGGCTTCTAGTCAAGTGTCGTCTGCCTATTCAGGCAGACGACACTTGACTAGGAGCACCTGCTCAGTGTTTAATTCTCCCCCAGCCCAAAGATAGCCGAACCGTCACAGCCAGATTACCTGCCGTATTACATCACAGGCAAGAAAATTCGACTCCCGGCTTCTAAGAGTCTAAATCGCGGTTCCGCTGGAATCACGATTGTGCCGTAATATGACAAGTTGGCTAGTTGACCAAGTCCAGCAGTGTTGTGATGTGGCAGTTCACCTTTCACCTTTCTGCTATCCTCCCTCTCACCTATCTGTTCTGACTCTTGTAAAGTCGATTACTTTCCAACATCCATCTTGAAGAGTGTACACACACAATATTGTTTTAATTATTCATAAGTTTGCATTGCCATTGCATGCACATTTTGGTAACTTTTTGTAAATATTTGTAAACATAATTTGAAATTTTCAAATGTATATTAAGGAAAGGATATTATCTAAGTGCTCGGCACTTGTTATCCTAATAATAATAAGAGTTAAAGGACACGGAGCTGATGGAAAATTACATAATATATGTAGAGACTATCCAGATGACTAGCACAATATTCGAGTAAACCTTTCTGTTTAAATACACATTTTTATGGAGTTTCCTTTTTTATTTATTGTATAAAACATTACGGCATTATAGCACAGCAGGCATTTTTTTGTAGGGGCGTATTTATTTTTTTTAAGGAGATTATTTCCATTTCAAAGTGAGTGATTTGGTTTTGTAAAGGCGCACAACTCGGTACAGTATACAGTCGCCGTTGATTGGTCATAATCCACGCTTGGGCAGTGATGTCCACGCATGCGTTTATCACGAAATAAAAATCATTATCATCAAAATTTTAATTAATGAAGCACCGGGATGAACCCGCTGCTTCATTAATTAAACTTTTGATGATAATTCTTGTAATTAGTGTTTGCAATCTAATATTATTGCGTCCGTGGAAATATTGCCCACCTGTGAAAAGTGACTAGTCCACGGTGGCTGAACTATATATCCCTCCTGTCACCCACCCGAGCTCTCTAGGCGAGAATCTAAATGAATAGAGGCGAACCGGAAAGTCCGGCCATAGAGAAAATGGATTTGCCGGTGTAAAAGGAATGGAAGTCCGTAGCAACGTTAGTCCCTCTGGACTATTACTCCGCGGAATTATAGTCCTAGGTCTAACATTTCTAGGAACAGTAGTCCGCCGGACTACTATTCCTAGAAATGTTAGACCTAGGACTATAATTCCGCGGAATAATAGTCCTAGGTCTAACATTTCTAGGAATAGTAGTCCGCCGGACTAATATTCCTAGAAATGTTAGACCTAGGACTATAATTCCGCGGAATAATAGTCCAGAGGGACTAACGTTAGACCTAGGACTAAATTCCGCGGAATAATAGTCCAGAGGGACTAACGTTCCTACGGACTTCCATTCCTTTTACACCGGTTTGAAAATACTAATAACTTCAAAATTTGAACGATTTTTATAACACGAGAGACAAAGAGCAAATAATCTTTAGCCATGACAGTTAGACATATATCAGAAAGTAGAACAATTGGCTGCCAGTGTTCTGTTACGGTTAATTGAAGACTTTTCTTTTATTTAAAGCGCTGCCCACTGGGATTATGTACAAGACTGACCTCGAAACCGTATGGCGTGTTAATCTTGCACTGACAAGTTTTGTAATGTGTAGTCTAGCCAACTAAAATTGGCAGTGCTGTGTAGCACATAAACGTGACAGTTGTGCCGATCCTGAAGTCATCAAGGCACGAATCAATTCTGCAGATCCCACTGTGAATTAAAATGCCCATATGCAACCTTTAAGCTCTTTTAACGATGTATTTTCAGAGTGGTATGTTCAATGGTTGTTGAAAAGCATTGGTTTGGGAACTCCATGCACTAAATGGAGTGCTGCGTTTCAAGTTTTTTGTTGAAATACCTTTGGGCGGCTAGGAAATTAACATTTATAAGTTGCGAGCAAAACTATGGCAGGGACAGTCGATTCGTCATTCACATATTAGAATGTTCCCTGAATCGCTTTGATTACCCACACATTCAGTGCAGGGAAACACGAAAAGCGCAGATAGTCATTTGAAAGACAGCAAAGACAATACCCAGATAAACACTGTGTTCCGGCGTAGAATCAATTAACAGAATATTGCTCATTAAATGAACAAATCAAGTATGCGTTTTAAGACAGATTCAGTAAAAATTTAATCTTACAGCCCCATGGGGCTGTAAGATTAAATTATTACTGAGACTCTCTGCTGATTTTTTTTCTGGTTTTGCTGTCAGCTCGGTGATACTCGAGTTTTCATTTACGCGAAAAATATTGCGAACTGGATTGAAAACGTTCTCTCAGAGTTGCTTTTATGTATCACCATACTTTTGCAGTGATATTTGGCACGTTACACTGTGTTCTGAGTGTATTCACTGGTTTTCAGTTTGTTATTTCAGCTTGTTTCTCCGCACAGTACAAGGAGATGAAAGAGTAAGAGTGCCGTTAGGGTGGAGTATGGGGTGTGTGGCACTTTTTCCCATCTACCCTAACGAACACCCGAGTTGGAACAAATTTTGCACAACCTGACCGTCAGCGATCGTTTCAATTTCAAGTCGGCCGTGCAGGTCTGTGCCCGCAACTAAATTCGAAATTGTAGTCGTACCAATGCAATATTCGAATTGTATGTCACGCATTCGTTGCTACCAACATATATTTCCGACTCACTAACTAGCATACATTAGATTCAAGTTAGAACTTTGGCCATGACTGCCCAGGAAATAGTATTAGAAACATTCAGTTCTGTCTTCATATGCATAAAACTCGTATTTTGACGAGTTTTTATGAGATTTCCCAAACGGGATGAACTCAAAGAAATCTCGTTAGATTCTCCTCTAGTCTTTTTCGGACTGATCTGAACTGCAGACAGCTGGCAGTCGAGATAATTATGGCCTGTTTACATGATGCCAGATCCTCAAGGATTTTATTAAAAAACGACCCATGACCTACTCCTCCCTCATGTGAACGCATTTTGCACCAAGAGCTAATGCGATTTTTAGGTATACTCCTGGAGCTAATTTCCCAAAATACTCCACCTGAACAGGTGGTGCAAACTCGTATACCACCGGAGTAAATGCTACTTCTATCAATGTAAACGCTAAATGGTTTGCGCCTGGGGTTTATATACTTTGGTCCAGAAAGAATCGTAGAAAAACTCCCACGTGTTATCTTATCCATCATTCAACAAAATGGCGAAACCAAAACCAGTTGAAAACCACGTGACAAAAATCTAAAACTACGTTTCTAAAAAAACTGCACTTTGAAAAGATCCAGGATTACACCAAATTATTGAAATTAAAACACGGACTAATTCTGACATTTGCTCCGGGTGCAAATAAAATAATCCCGTAACAGATTAGCACCTGGAGTATCGGACGTTATGTTAATAGAACCTTAGTATCTATACCTCATGCTCCTCAACTGGTTTCTTTGCTACCCTTTTATTTAACCCTTTACCTAACATGAAAAGCAGACGACACTTGCAAAAAAAATTCTTGAATAACTAATTTTTTTCATTTTTTGTCTCAAAAACATAGGTTATGACACCTCGTTGGAACGAGCTCAACGAGCTCGTTCCAACGAGGGGTCATGACCTATGTTTTTGAGACAAAAAATGAAAATATTTTGAAAATTAATTGGCGATTTTTGAGAATAGCGCTGGCCGGTTTTGGCCGTTACGTTGGGTAAAGGGTTAAGGGGAAACCGACTCTCAGTAAACCATTTCAGAGAATCATGAAAATATGCTCCATACTTATTCGTCAATGTTCCAATATCAAACAATTTTGTATTCAGACTTCGGAATGATTTCCGTCTGGAGTATTGGTCGTGTTAATTATCTTCATAAATTTTCATCAGTAGAAACTCTGCGGTCGAAAACCCAGTCACGATCACAATATTGTTCAACATAGAACAACAGTGAATGCAAACAATGAATATTAGATTATTTGGCGGATTTTAAGGTTAATTGGGAAAATAATGGACTGATAGTGCAATAGATCTCAATGATAATGTGTTTGGAAAAGGCATTTTCTTGTTTTGTCTCAGCTACAGACTTCGTACAGTTGTGAAATAATAAGAAGACGGAACACAACGAGGGTGGAGCAGAGGCATCGCGAAGATGACCGATAGGGGAGGGTAAACCCAATGTGTCCCGACTGTCATGACAAGAGCTCCGACTGATAAAATATTCCAACTACATTGTCAATGCATGCCTTCTTCAAAGGCATGCCTTGATAATGTAGTTGGAATACTATGTCAGTTAGGACGATAGTCGAAAACCTTTTGATAAAATTTGTTTGTGGATAAATGCATGCATGCAACTGTCATGACGCATAGGTTTCCCAACATTTTGTTTTATTAGTACATATCGGTCGAAAAAGTAGTCATGCTGAGAACAAATCGGTCACTGACCTTCATTTGCAAGAGACCAACTATATGTGATGTAAGACCAAGTTCCCGAGTTCGATCCCCGTCCGGGACGACCCGCGTTGTGTCCTTGGGCAAGGCACTTTATCCCGGTTGCCTACATGGGGGCACGATGACGCCGTGTACTAAGGCGTACTGCACGTCGATGGTGCACATGTCTTCAACCGCTGTAACCCTGCTTGAGCGGAGCGTGAACAGAGTTAGAATGTCGAGGAGCTGACAGTTGCTCGTCGATGCTCGGTGGTTCTCTCTGGATACTCCGGCTTCCTCCACCCGTAAAACTGTCACGGTCACGATTAGCCATTGTGCATAAGTATGTGACCTTAAACACCAATAAATAAATATAAATATGTAAGACCAAGTGGCAAATCTAGTCTAATAGGGAAGTACATGCTTACTAGCAAAAGCGAATCGATATCCAAGACTCCAATCCGGATGGAAATGTCCCAACTGGAACATCATTTGGGTTGTGACGCATCTTACACCCCCCAGTTACACTCCTGGAGTATGGGAACATGAATCAACGACCCAAACTGAATGTTTTTTCAAGAGTTTCAAGAGCGCTGCAGTGAATGGAGATGATATTTTAACAGTTTACCCAACGCAGACGATATCAAAATTTTATTTTTTATTTTAAATATCATTTTTTCAAATTTTTTCAAAAAATTTCAACAAAACCATATCATGTGACCACTCGTTGGAACGAGCTCGACGAGCTCGTTCCAACGAGGGGTCACATGATATGTTTTTTTTTAAATCCTTTGAAAAATAATATTTTTTCAACTGCTGGATTTGCATATTACGCGGGCGGATGCGGCCGATTCGTCGTGTAAAGGGTTAAAAGAAAAAATATCTTTCCGCTGTCCGTTTATTTTCTTGCTTGACTGCTTATTGTCGAAGCATTTCATTCACGTCATAACGTCAGTCGGATGCGTAACGACTAATCAGATGCGATATTACATCGCGTTCTTTCACGTAGGACGGTTTCCACCCGCGGTGCATCTAGTGCATTTCTCGATGTCTGTACTGTATCGGGTAACGATGAATACCCACAGCAATACTGGAATATATAAATACCGTCCGGAAGAGGTTTAACCCTTTGAAATCGTATGACCGGCTTGTCGCTCCAATGCACCAATTCGTCCCATTTTTGTCTTATTATAAGAGTTCAATAAACGGGGCATTGAAGATAAAATAATACCTACAGTCTGCAGCCAGACAATATACAGGGATGAAAAAATAATAACTGCTGTCTGCAGCCAGACGGCTACAGACAGCAGTTATTATTTTATCATCCCTGTATATTGATATTGGACTGGCCCATCTCATCGTAAGTGTACTCAAAGGCGATACTATTCTAGGAAACGAGGGTTCAAAGGGTTAATTAACTTTTTTGTAAACTGTCTGTTGAATGTTATAATGTGCCATCTGCAATGTTTTTGTAGTGAAGATGGCGCTTTGTTGCAATCAATGAATGAAATAATCTTCTTAAAAAAAATCAACATTTGCAACGAAATGGAGCCATAATTGCTGCCAAGTAACCATGTTTCTACTTCTATCAAAAATCAATCTACGGTACTGCGATCACAACAGCAGGTGATATTTTCGCGATCATATTGCGATTCAATTGCAACACTTTAGAACTAGTGGGTTTGGATTTCCAAAATTGTCATTTTCTTCATCCGCTTTCCAACGGATCGAGGGACTGAGGAATCGCATCTGTCGAAAAAAAAAATGCGAGGACAATGATCCTGAAAAGTTATTTAATTATTTAGTGGAAATGTATGAGATTATCAAGAAGAGATTAGCCATCTATACGACCAAATCAATGAAAGATACACAACGAAACGTCCATTGAAATGCGTAAATTCAACCTGGGTAGACACCCAACGTATGTGCAGGCCATTCCCCAGTGTTACACGCGCCAATGATTTCATTTGCAGTTACAAATGGACTTCAATTCAAGAAAACATATTTCTGGAATTGACAGCCCGAACCTCCGTTTCGTTTATAATGGAACCAAGGCAACAGAAAATTGAAATGTCTTGATAACTTTATAACGTCACACAGACTTTGTCATTTGAGGAATATTGACATTTTGTCAATATTTTATTACAAATGGTGCCAATATTTTCCATTTGGATTTTTAAAAATAAATGTAATTTAATTAAAAGAAATCAAATTAAAACCTCGGGGGTCTTATTCCACTGAGACTGTTCGTGATCTCTTATTTTCTATTTCATATTTGCTGTAAGCAGACCTGGCATTCTTAGAAATGGGGAAGGGCTTAAAATCGCTTAAAATCTCTCCCCTCGCATGGACTAGGGGAGCGATTAGCGCTCCTCAAGATTGACAAAAGCTAAAAGTGGCAAAATGATGTTTTACTACTAATGAATTCTGCCAGGTGGGTTTGTACATTTTATTCAGTGTTGCTAAGAAGGTAGTCTCTGTGAGACGGCTACACTGTCCCTCCCACACCTCCTGGCGTCGACAAGGCCCGGAGGTGTTGAGGGGCAGTGTAGTCGTCTTACATAATCATAATTTTCTGATGCCGGGGGGGGGGGGGGGGAGGGGTTGTTTTCGCCCTCCTTAATTTTTTTAAGGAGAGCAGTAGGCGAGCGAATAAATCACTCTCCTGAAAATGACAGGCCTTTCTAAGCATACTGCTCCTACTTCATTTTAACAAACAAAAAACTAATAGCAATGAGTTAGCCACAGGGGGGTCTGAGGGTGGACTTGTCCGCCACTTTTCTTGAGAAGCGGCAACCATATATACACGCATGCTTGAAATGCCTAAAAATGGTTCATATGGTCTCATCTTGATATTTCTGTGTCATATTTCTTTAGTTTTCCCTTCACTTTCTGGGTACATTAGCCTTCAAAAAGTGCTCAAAGTGCCATAAAAAGTTAATGTATCTTCCCCGGTTGGGGCGGGGGGTGGGGAGGTAAAGGAGATCCTGGACATTCACTTTTGGGATACACACTCTTAATTCAGCACGGCATGAAATAAGGTGAAGTGATAAAATATTTTTCTGCCGCCATTTTATTTAGGCTGGCTACTCCCCTGCAAGTCAAAAGTTTGTCCGGAAATATATGTTAAAACTCACTGTCCTGTTTATTATTACTCCTGAAAAATACCTCATTAGCATTTTCCAATAAGGAGGTCACAAATTACACATGAATTTGGGTTAAAAAATGATATTTTTGAAACATTTTGGAACTAATATTGATACACATTTTTTGAAGAGTACAAAAAAACTGTTGCCCCCTTTACTGTACGGCCCGTGATCTACGGATGGGCAATATTTCCACGGATACATTAATATCAGATTCCAAACACAAATTATAGGAATAATCACCAAAAATTTAATTAATGAAGCACCGGGTTGTTATTATAAGTTAGATTGCTTCATCAGTGCTTATAAAGTGAGGCGCGGGATTCCCGCGACCCACTTTATAAGTACCGTTGTGACAACGTAAGTTGTAAGGCAGACAAGCATCCCGATAAGACGGTTGAAAAACGCAACAGGAAAATATTTTTTTTTTATTTCTGTGGCATGATTTCGAGGACAGTAAACATTTATTTACCGTCATACTTTCGTAAAAATACATAACTGCGTTACCCGAGCCGAAAATATATGAATCAGGAAGCCGTTTGGACGTCGATCCCAAATCAGGCCGTCCATGTCGCCATCGAATCGAATCTTCGAAGATTCGTAAGGCCCTACTTTGGAGCTCCCCTCTCAGTCCACAAAATATTAAAGAACCTCTGGGAACATCTCAGAATACGGCATTAAACAACCGAATCAATATCTGAAAAATGTACTCTGTAAGATGGTTCTTTGTATAGACGGATCCGATCAAACATGAACCTTGATCAATAAATCATCACATAACATTCTTTGACACCAAAAACGTCAAGTTCATTAAGCCACCATCTTCTATACCCTCACTTCCTCCCCTTTCAACATTACATTGCCAGTGGCGAGACAGTGCAAAACTTTTAAAAACGAAGTGAAGATCGTCTCATGAAAAATGAAAGACAAAAGGAAACATATTTCAACATGCTGAAACCGGATGTAGAATCCGACACAAAGGATGTTCTGCTGACTCGGCTCTTGGTGTTACGAATATTTATTTCAAATCAAAAGATAACGTATTGACACTATATATAGAAGTGGATTCAACCGTAAGGCATCGGACTTATGATAGCGTCGTTTCCACGGTCAAATATTTACAAATATGTTTTCGTCAGTAACAGCGAACAAGGTAAATACTATTCATATGGAGCAAAAGAAAAACGGAAGAGAAAAGGAAAAAGAGAAGAAACGAAAGTGATCAAAAAGTCATATTATTAAGAAGACACCGCTACTGATAAGACGACGTTATTGATACTGCCCTCGGGAGGAAACTTTGAACTAAGAGAGGTAATCCTATTACAAGGTGAGGTACCGGAGGGGGGGGGGGGGGGTTCATGCACAGAGAGTTATTTACGAGTTGAAGCTTCAGTTCGTTTACAGGCCTGAACGCCAGGAGAGTCAAGCGAATAAAAAAATATCACGTCGTGTGGATATGCTGATATGCGTTTACCAAAAATGCTAAAGCTGTCTTCAAATAAAAAAAAAAAATAAAAATCGATAGCGGCTGTCCTCATAATACCAGACAAGAGCATTTAATTAAGTTTTAGTGATCACCGCAGACCCTGGGTATTAATATGGATAATAATACTTCAAAATTACGATAATGTTCGAAAGTTCCCATGTCGTTTACCGGGCAGGCAACACAAGTCACAATGTCACAATAGCATCGTGCCCATCATAGCCATGTAGGTATGAATCACAAAATACAGAATACGTACACAGTGATAACATCCGAAGACAAATAGGATAAAATGGACAAAGAGGTACATGATACAATACGATTTATTTTCGTCTTATATACCTGTGGTAAATACAGAACTTTTGTGCGCTCTTTCCGATAAGTAAATCAGTTTTTTTTCTGAAATGGGCAACAAAATTGTTTGATATAGCTGCACGTGCCCCGAATTACTTTTGATGACGTCAGACTGGGTTTTTTTTTTGGGGGGGGGGGAGAAAAATTATCCTTGGTTGGGGCGGGTGTGAGATGGGGAAATCTCACCCTCGGGACAAGATACTTTGTGTCTGGTCCAAGTATCTTGCTCTCGGGTGAGATTTCCCCATCTCACTGCCCCTCCCACCAGGGATAATAATAGTCTAAAGACTATTTAGAAGATCTCGGTGTTTCTCACACTGGGGTAAAACTCTGAGTTGTATAATAAGACATTTCAGTAAATAACATACGGGGGTGCTATTGTTTTGTCGCGCATATCTGAGTACAAACGGCAACTTAGAAGCTATTGGTCAGTAATAATTCACCACACCTACAATAGGGACTTTCTGTCAGGTTATTCGAAAACAGGTGGGCATTAAGACTGCTGCACTGAAGTCTCAGGCGACAATGATGTATTTGTGCCTACCTAGAACGTTTTCTGTAAAAATAGGATGGTGAAGAATTCTCTCTTATATTTACTGGAGTATTATTCCAATGTTTCGTAGATGTGGGTATAATGGGCATTTAATAATTCGTTGTTCGGCACTGATGGACAAGGGAGATTCTAACTGTACCTGATATCACGTGTTTTTGAGAGTGAATTAGAGGGATGAATTTTGCTTGCAATGTAGCTTGCACTTGGCCATGATATATCTTGAAACAATGGATCAGTATATGTTTGTCTCTCCAGCCAACCTCTGTGTTTGGTCTTGGATCGTGTCAACCGTATACAGCTGATTTACTTGCATCGACTGTCGTCCGTGGAACAATTCGTGTAACCGCAAGCTGTATTTTGTCTTGTCTAGGGACATTGCTTTCTGTACAGTTATTCGATACCGTGTCCACATATTCAAGTAAAGGTTGAACATTAGCAAAATATATTTTTCTGGGGGTTTGCGGACGAGTTGATACTTATGTTTCCTCATCATGTCAATGGGTGCACAGGCTTGTGTTTCTACAGATATGACTGCACTCACTGTCGAGAATCACACCAATATGCTCATGCTGATGAACTTCGTTAGTTTGGATTTCAGATACGAAAGGAGAAGGATGTAATTGTCATCGTTTTTACGGGAAATTACCGCTGCTTCTGTTTTGGAAGGACTAAACTCTGTCATCCAAGTGTGGACTCATTGTTTGATTTTTCCCAAGTCATTGTTTAGTCCTACGAGCCCTACGAGTCCTACGTCAGAATAGGTGGGATACTCGATAATGTACAGCAAATAGTCGTATATTACTAAGAATATTAATAGTTCTGTCCTTTTTAGATGAGAAACACAAACATCCTTGAGGTACACACGCATTAATAGCTCTTCGGGATGATGCTTCAGATGGTATGAGGACTCTTTGTTGTCTATCTTTTAAATACGAACGAAAGAATGCTAAAAGATCCCCACTGAAGCCAGTTTTTTGAAGTTTATATAGAAGTCCTTAACTGGTAGAGTGCTGAATTATTTTTAGTCATCACATTTTGTTCACAAGTCTTTGCCTTGTAACAATTTATGGGAGAGTGTATAGGCACTCTCCCATGAATTGTAACAAGGAAAATCCATACAGACTAAATAATTTAGATTCAAAGATAATATGAAGGACATCCACAGAGCTTGAAGCCTTTGAGTTGCAGTACCTGCACCTCAGAGTAAAGCCCAAATATGGGCTTTCAGCACTCAACCAGTTAATGCCAAACTTTATCAATGGCTTTATTGGCGTCGCAAATGATAACCCTTATTTCATTACAATTATCAAGAACACGTAAAATAGTGTCATATATGTTGGTCAGTTGGTGGAACCTTAACTCGACTCTTCAACCACATACCCGCAAATACCCGCTTTTTATAATCATACAAGTACTATTGATGTTGTTTGTTGTTGTGCAGGGGCCGAGGAGATATTGGGGCAGAAGGAATTCCAGCGCCCTTTACTGTTTGGCCAATGATGCACACAACATTTGAAAATAGTAAACTAAATGAGCATAATTGCTTGTTATTCTACTTGTTATTTTTTATACAAACGAATTTACATTTGAGTCAGCGATTATCCGACTCGGGGTCGGCTGCGGAGAAGTTGCTATTCCAAACATAGCGGGTGAAGACGATGTGAACTGCACAAAGGCTGTCATTTCGTGATTGAACGCGCTCACATCCGACCAGTTACCACCCATTTTAAATCTAGCGTATTATGGTTTATTAGAACCTTTGTGCTGAAAGAGGCAATTCCAACACAAAAAGGCATTCTCACAAAAAGACGTGTCTGAGAATATAGAGTAATAACATCTGTTTCCTTTCATACTTTTCAAGAATATTGAAAAGGTTAGCGTCGCATATAAAATGTGTAACAATATGGTTGATAATACTGGTAATACATTTTCATACTTTTTTCGTGGATCGATGGTTTCGCTGTCCAACGTGTCTAAACTCATACGACGTGTTGGAGGTAAAGTAGAGAAGCTGTCATGAAACCACTTGTCGTATGTGAGCTATTGTTAAAGTTAAATGTATATATGGATGTCATGCTTCATGTGACCCTCTCAGTGCGAAGTATTCGTAAGAGTTTGGTATAACGCATGTACTTGTACAGTGCTGGAATCTAAAACTTTGGCTTCACTCTGACGTTGGCGTATCACAAGTTAACCCTTTACGCAACGCAGGCGATTTCAAAATTTATTATTTTTAATATCATTTTTTTAAATTTAAAAAACAAATTTCAACAAAATCATATCATGTGACCCCTCTTTGAAACGAGCTCGACGAGCTCGTTCCAAAGAGGGGTCACATGATATGATTTTATTGAAATTTTTCGAAAAATAATATTTTTTCAACAGCTGAATTTGCAGATCACGCGGGCGGATGCGGGCGATTCGTTGGGTAAAGGGGTAAAGGCTTTAAATTCTTTGGATCTGCTTCATAACATCCTTGAAGCGAAATTATTTGGTCAGTACGGATTTACCATTTTGCAATTAATTTCTACAAGACATAAACATATAATTAAACCTTTTTTCTGTTCATGGATTTTCGGGAAAAATGATTGACTAATGTATTTTTTTTTCATAACACAATGAACCAAAATATACGGATTTTGGCCCGCACTAAACCACGCCCCCAATATCTATCTTAAAATTACGTTGCACAGTGTGAATGGAAAAGAACCCCTGCACGCTCATTTATTGTTTCAACATGAAAAGTAATTAATATTTATCTCATCATATTAAAAAGACTTTCAAAATAAAATTTAATAAACAATGAAATTCTTATCATGCTTTTTATTCCATGTTCAATTTGTTTATATGCAATAGGTGATCGTCTGCGTTCATCGTTTTACCCAAATCAAAGGTAAACAATAATAATCCACACACGAAACTCATGCAATCAAAACTTTCCAATTTCCAAATAGCCTGAATGAACTCTTTCTGAGACAAAGTTCAACCAAATTCATGTCATCTGGGTTTATATTGAACTCCACATTTACAAAATGTGTTTTCAGTTTCTCAGGAAATGGTCAAAATCAGAATTAAATTTCACTCAGTGTTGCTTTGAATGACAGCACCCACCCGTCAAGAGGAAAAGGAGATTGAAGTTTTGCGAGGGCGTCGTCTATGACATTCCTTTTAACTTACGCAATTCATTGGTCAATAAATTTTTTAATGACACAGGAACATGTTTCAGTGAAATGTATTGTTACACAGTTTGGCCTTTGTTTTTTGGGGTTCATAGCTCAAGAAATAGACAGAAACAAATGATCATTCCTTATATGAACAAATTCTGCAGGCCAAAAATAATTTAACACTCGACCAGTTAAACAAAATATGTAGACAATCGATACTCATGAAGTGGACCGAGTCTGTATGATTTGCACTTCATCTTCATGAACATAAACACGATTCTACATGCTAAGGAAAAGCTGAAGCAAATTACCCTGCGCATTAGTATTAACCCTTTGAACACGAGAGGCCGGTTTTCCGGCCCAGGAACCCGAAACGTCATAATTTCATGAAGTAGGATGGTTGGTAACTGGATGTGTAGGGCAGACCAATCAATATTTTCAACGTGCAGCCTCAAGGCAGCACGTTGAAAATATTAATTGGTATATCCCCAAATATTGTATATGGACTCTTCCAATTGCTGTTATTGAACTGACGTGGAAGATACCACCAGTGTGCAAAGGGTTAAAATACAAAAAAATTCCCGTAATGCAACTCGGAATTCAACAAATCAAATCTTGTTTGACAGAGTTAAAAAAAGAGTGAATTGGTTATGTTCCAAATTGCACTATGAGAGAAAATTTGCAGTTTCAATATTTTTTTTATATTTCGACAACAGCGTGCAAAGGGTTAACTTTTCCGACGACGCTGTAGCGCAACTGTAACTCCTAATGACGCAGTAAAATATTTGTTTAATTCTGGTGGGCTGTCCAACCCGACCATATCACTGAGTGAGCCGATCAAAAATGCAAGGGATCATCGGTTTATATAACATTCACGGCCACGACCTATTTGGTGTGTTCGTCACAATTTGGCGATAGTCGGACCTATCTTCACAAAAGGCCTACATTCATGGATGACTGTCCGAGTAAGGCGCTCATCCGATAATTCGAGAAGTAAACGGCAACACATTTCGATCGAGGACAAAGCATCTTCTGAACCATTATCGTCATCAGCAACACGTCCTCCGTAAGTGCGGGCGTGATGGAAACCATGCATCACCGTGGTTGATGAATACAAACAAATGTCAAGTGTGAATACAATTGTCACATATTTTCTTTAATTTTCCAAGGGTATTGTCATTAGTGAGGATATATCTGTATCAAGCTGGCGTCCAAAGAGTTAATTATGGGTAAAAATCTCCCTCACTCTTGAAACACACTGCAATCAATTTTCTGTACAATGAAATTTCTTCACAAGAGCTGGCACTGAAAGCGGTATTGACATGTCGCTTGACGACTAGCTTCAGCGATTTAACTGTTCGAAGGTCGCGACTTGTGTTCTGGTTTGTCATCACTTCGACAATTTGTTGGAATGTATAACAGGTTCCTATCGTCGCCAATCTTTCCCAAAACTTCGTGCACGTTCTACTCCAATGTTGCGATGGGCATTTTAAACAATGCCTCAAAAAATGCTTATCTCAAGGATTTATCGGTGCATAAGATCAGGACTTACCACATATAGAGGCGACGGAGCCGGGGGGGGGGGGGGCACAGGGGACACGTGCCCCTCCACTTTTTTCCACAGATATGTTTCGCAGTTAAACAATGATTTGAATTGGGCGCATGCAAACGAGTCAATATACAGGCATTCGGGTAACATTATTTGCCGATCCAAACAAAAATTAGCCAAAGAATCCCACTTCAGTCGCTTCGGCCCGTTTCTTCTACTTCATCTATCTTCCAACCCGAAGGCTGGTTGAAGGAGAACAAACGGACGAGGCAGTGACCACACAGCGGCGGCATGTACATCTTGACCAGAGACTATAGCGAGCCATGCTACATTTACCGATATACGTTTGTAACCTTTCTCACACTGTGTCGAATAATGCTATATAGCATTGTAAATTTGTGCCCCTCCACTTTTATCGAGCTTCCGTCGCCCATGACCACATACTTACTGTCCAAAACAGGTGACGTCTGAACTGTGTCCTTGTGCATCCCGATTGCCTGCGTGGAAGCAGAGTTGCGCTGTGGAATGAGGCATAGGGCCTTCAACCAATGCTTACCCTTCTCACGCTGGTTGGTAAGGTGGAGAGGCCGACAGTTACTCGCTGTTGGTCTGTCCTTCTTTTCGCACACATCGGCTTCCTTCACCAGTAAAACTGTCAGAAACGATGTGACTATGATTGTTGAAAGTGTCGTTAAACCCCAATAAACATACAAAAACTGGCCAAACAACGTGTTGTATTTCTAAGTACGTTACGTCACGCGAAATGCTGTAATTTCAATACGAAAACGGCTTCTTCTTGTCAATAACTCTCGGATTTATCCTTTCCAACATTGAGTTCCTGAATGAGATTTCCCCATAAAGTACTCGCTATAGCGATTGGGCGAGTCCATTTTGTATTCGTGGAGAGGTTCAGCTGTTGGATTAAATTAGTAGTAACCCTCCTGAACATTTGATAGTCCATTGTGTTGTGTACTAAATGACTACCGAAATTTCCTTTGACACCAAAAAACTTTATGCGCACTTTGTCGAAAGAGTCGATATCTTTTCCACAGCAATGTTATGGGACAGATTGTTCTTAACCCCCCCCCCCCCCCCCCTGCACACTGATGTCGAAATCTCTAAATTTCAGTCTGCTAATTTTTCCCATGATGCAACTAGGAATTTAACCAGCTCGATCTTGTTTGACAGAGCTCATAGAGCTCTGTCAAACAAGATTGAATTGGCTAATTTCCTAGTTGCATTATGGGAAATAATTGCATGTTGAAGTTTTAATATTTTGACACCAGTGTGCAGAGGGTTAAATTATACAGGTGGGGATGGAATGCCCGTATTCCCATTTTTATACTATTCCTGCAATCGGTCTCATTGCGTGTTGAAAGTTTGAAAGTTTGCTACTTAGCGTTGCTATTATAAAGAAATTAGAAAAAAAGAAAAATAAATATGCAAGCTACGACACAACGAGGCGAATAACAATTAAATCGCGGTAAAGTAGATTTGTCGGCCGTTGAGTAATTACACATTTGAAAACATAGCATAAAAAGCATCTGAAAATTGTCAGGCCTCGGACCACAAGGGTGATAGGGCTTCATATGCCTCTCTCAGGGATAAAAACATATTTCTTAGTAGAAAGTCTACATCAGATTTAGTTGCTATCCACTCTCCATGGGGGGCATACTGTAGAATGTTGTGCAATTAATTCCTTAGAAATATATATATATGCAATCTGAGGTTTAACCACATAAACATTGATAGCATCTTCCAGATGAGTTCAATAATGGCAATTGGATATTCATTTTTGGGGGTAGACCAATTATTAATTTCAACGTGCAGCCTTGGGCTGCACGTTGAAAATAATGATTGTTCCACACCACACATTCACCGAGCAGCATACTTAATGAAATTATGACGCACCAAGGTCATGACCGGCAAAGGTTTAAAGTTCCCTGGTTTGCCAGCTTGCAGCAATGAGCTCTTGACAACTACTTCAGAGACGCAGCTGGCGACAGATACACATATACCTTTATTCATAATATTCATAATTTTAGTAGTAAACCAACGAACATGTTGTTATTTGAATGGATAATTCGATTTTATAGAAGACAGCACGACTGCAACAATGTAAGAGAGTAGTTTACCCCCGCGCAGAGTAAAAATAACATTAAACACATTTGTTTGCCAATATCTACTTCATCATTTATTAACTGCTAATTGATTCTCAAGTCGAAACACGGACTTCTCGATAGTTCTCATAATAGCTGATAATTCTATTTAAGGAAGAATCTTTAGCACTGATATTAACACGTAATCACTTCTGGAGCAACGTTTGCATCAATGATTACATGCCTGCAGGCCAAACAATTGACATCCGTCATTATGGGGCAATTAAGAGGGTGTAAGGTATGTAGAGGTGTGACATCTCCCAATAATTTTTCCAATGAAGACATTTTCATGTGATTTGAGGTCTTATTTGTTTATTTATTTATTTATTTATTTATTGGGGTTTAACGACACTTTCGACAGCCAGGGTTACCTCGTGTCGGACAGTTGTACTGGAGGAAGAAGCCGGAGTACACGGCGAGAAACACTGAGCAACGGCGAGCAACTATCAGGCTTCCTAACATACTAACTCCACACAAACAGGGTTAACATTGGTTGAAGACAAGTGCACCATCGACGTGCAGTACGTCTTAGTACTCAATGCCACCGTGCCATCACGCGGGCAATGAACGTGAAGTGTCTTGCTCAAGGACACAACGCGGTTGCAGCAGGTGGGATTGGAACCGAGGACCTCTTGCTTACAGCCTGCCCCTCTACCTACTGAGCAACCGCGCCCCGAGGTCTTAGATATTGATTTGTTCTTGTTAGTAGTTATATACCTTCGTAAGAAATTGCTAGTTTGTTTTGTTTTATTTGGGATTTAATGACACTTTCGACAGTCAGGATCACCCTGTCACAGACAGTTTTTACTAGTGAAGGAAGCCAGATGACCCGGAGATAACCACCGAGAAGCGGCGAGCAAATATCAGACTCCCTGACATACTAACTCCAATGTTAGCTTAGGTTGAAGGCAAGTGTACCATCGACGCGCAATATGACTTTGTACACGGCGTCGCCATGCCCCCCTCCCCCACGTGGTTAATTGGGTTAAGCGCCTTGCCCATGGACGAAATACAATTACCTCTGGTGAGAATCGAACCGTGGATCTTTCGTTTTGAAGTCCACTGACGTAACCACTACGCCACGCGCTCCCTTTCGTACGAGATTAAATTTGCTACTTTGTCTTTTGTCACACACACAGTCGGTCATACAAATGGAGGCCTAGTCCCCCTCTCGGACTGTTGGGGCACAGACGTAACAAATTTGGAGAAGGAAGTGGGAAGCACAAATAAGTTTCCACGGACTGTTGGTTGAGGTTTTTAACTGCAGTTCCAACTGACAAATACTCAAATTACATCATCAAGACATTCCTTCGATGAAGGCATGTCTTGTGATGCAGTTGGAAGATTTTATCAGTCGGAACGTGAGCCAACAGAATCAGAATAAGTCATGTTTTCACCCCAACTCTCCAATCGGTTATCTTCGCGACGCCACTTACCGCACCAACTATACTTTGCGACTTGGATTAAAAATCCAAACATGTAGCTTTATTTTGTTCACATTTGAACCCAGTTCTAAGAAATGGGAAAGATATGAATGTATTACCTTATCACACATATCGTCACTCGAACGCATACAAACGGCAAATGCTTTGCTAACGTTGGCTCTGTTTTCGGTCGCAGTATCATTCATTTGTTTACCGTTATAAATGACGTTAAATTCATTTCCGGTGCAATCGACGAAGGGTCCATCTGCAGTTGTCATTAAGACATCAATCGGCAGTTATCTACTGAAAATTGCCGGTGTTATATCGTGTTGCGAAAGACTGAACGTGCATAAGAATCGTTCCCCATTATATACCTTGCTTCTAAAGGTTCGAAAATGTCCTTAAATCCAATCTAAACAACACTCTTAAACCAGTTGGGTTAAAAATTAACCCAAATGGACTGGGTTGAGTGAATATGAACCCAATTGGGTTCATATTCACTCAACCCAGTCGATTTGGGCTAATTTTTAACCCAACTGATTTTAGAGTGCAAGCTGATTCGTCAAATTCTTCTAATGTGGCTTCATATCCGCATTTTCAGTTGCATAAAATGTTCCCGATTGCAATCGTCGGCTTATGCCCAGAATGTCGACCAGAACAAAAAGTTCTATCATTGTGGCGATGTTTGCGCGAATGGGGTGGCGAATATCTCCCTTCTTTTACAGTAACAACGGAAATGGCAAAAACAAGTTGTTTACCGAGCGTTGCTCTTAATTTACAGCTCCCACTGAATTACTTTGTTTAACTTCTTTTACATATTTACTACTCGGAAAATCGTTTTCGTGTATGTCAGCCAGCTACGCATTGTGATTACTTTCCTTCACCATATTTGATTTACCATATCAGATAACGCCCATGAGTTTCGTTCTTGTACAAACAACATCGCGTAACAAAAACGGAATTGTTTCCGCAGGAGCCGCATTAATCACGGTCGATGACGTTTTCTGCCACTTGCTCCAGATAATATTTTTTCGTGATAGACAACCTCTAATAATGTAGAAATACTCATTAATTTTAACTGTTATGTAAGCACCTTATTTTGTAGAATCCGAATCACGTAATTGTATTCGTTGCCAGAATATTCTTCGCACCGTGAAAACCTCGCTTTAAAAAGTGACCCACGTGTATCTACAATCGAATTGTCTTTTTAAATAGCCAGATGCGTAACTTCGGGTGGGATGGGGGGTAGGGGTGTTTATAATTTTCTAGCAGGGAAATTTTCGCCAGGACTGGAGTCTGAGATATGAATTTTCTCTTGCTAGTAACCATTTCCATTCTTGACCCTTTACCCAACGTAACGGTCAAACCCGGCCAGGGCAATTAAAACAAACGCCAATTTTCATTATTTTTTTCATTTCTAGTCTCCAAAACATAGGTTATGACCCCTCATGAGGGGTCATAACCTATGTTTTTGAGACAAAAAATGAAAAAAAATTAGTTATTCAAGAATTTTTTTTGCAAGTGTCGTCTGATTTTCATGTTGGGTAAAGGGTTGAAAGACTAGACTTGATACTTGGACTGGAGTCACACACACCGTTGTATGGTAATTGTCTTTGCAATAGTTTATTCAAGCAAAATAACTCATTCAGAGAGGCAGATTGCACAAAGAATTAAAAGAGATATGACATGATTATAATTAACTAATAACAAACGAAATAGCTATTTTTGATGAGTAACAAGACTAATGTATTTAAATATAAGTATATACCGTCAAAACCATAGGTCAGTCTAACCCTATCAACCCGATGTGCATAAAGTTTTGCGTGAAGAAAAAATTGGTAGTGGACGATCAGACGATATAATAACACTTTGGCCAGCCGCTGTTTTGTCGCGGTTCTTGGACGAGAAGGCCATGGTTACCCCTATACTCCCAACTGCCCCCTATTCCCACGCTTCTCCTCTCCTCCCAACACTCGGAGACGAACTGCTTGCTGATATCCCTTGTCCCATTCTTCCCAATCTCTCCGATTAGCATATTAACCCTCTCCTTTGTGTCTCCCCCTAACCACATGTCCTTCATTCTCCCATCCCACTTCCCCATTATACTCCCAGTGAATCTCATTCTTTTAGACTGATACTTTGGGCATTCTAGAAGAAAGTGTTCCAGGGTCTCCACCATGTCCAAATTACACATCTGGCACTCCCTTTCACCGTCTTTCCCAATTTTTCCCCTCAGCTCCAGAGATCGCGACCTCAGCTTGAACAACAGTGACCCCCCAAAGGTGCCATCAAGGTACTCTTCAAAACCTGGCTTCTCTTTATCACGCAGGCCACCCAAAGATCTCTTTGATTTGACCCCCTCTCGCCAATTACGGTTACAATCCTCCATGACCCTTTCTCTGGCGTTTTTTTTATCCTGGTTTGCCCCAACGTCCAGGTCCGAGATGTCCAATAAGTAGTTCTCTCCTAGCTCCCTCACTTGGAAAGAGCAAAAAAAAAAATAATAATCTGAAGCGAGGTTCGGTAATAATTCAATCCAACAGCTCGACAGAACTGTTGGATTAAATTATTACTGAACTTCCCAACAAGCCAGGATGGTCTTGCTTATTACGCCCTTGAAGATATGGACTGAAATTATAACTTCCCAGTTGTCAATGTTGAAAGGGTTAATGACCTACGATTTTACAATTATTGTTTCTCGTTCCCTGAAGAACAGGTATGTAGTACCTGATGTGGCCTGTCGGGGCCTCCGAAATGTCCAATTTGGGGTACCGTCAAAGTACGCGCTAACTGAATAAAAAGTTGCGTCACGACTATTACATGTATATTTTATTCATTCATTAATAAATTTCCAAGAAGTCTTGAGCTTTTTTAAACTATAATCCCAAACTAGACATGTTGGCGCATGCACGGGAAAACTCCAAACTCGATATGTCAAGCCGTACCGGAGGAGTAGCGATAACAAGAATTTCAGATAACGAGCGCTGGTGGCGATGGCCAAGGTCTGGCGAAATTCGCAATAGTCTAATCGGGGCCCTCCGCCACTAGCGCTACCACCCCTGAAAATTTCATGGCTCTATGCCTCGCCGTTCACGAGATTAAGAATGTGTTAAATAATAATAATAATAATAATAATAATAATAATAATAATAATAATAATAATAATGAGAATTATAATAATAAAACGGAAAAATAGCAATTACAATATACTTCCATGTTAATACATGGAAGTATAATAACCAATATTCCAACTACATTACCAAGGCATGCCAACATCGAAGGCATGCCTTGATGATGTAGTTGAAATATTAGTCAAACGGGGCTCGCGTCTAAAACCGGCATGGATACCGACTTTTATCTCATGAATAGGTACGAGAAATATATATTTCCACACGCGGCGTTGCCGCGAGTGGAAATACATCATTTCTCGTACCAACGAATCAGATACTCGATGGTATCAACGCACAAACACTTAATCTAGATTCAGTTTCTATTATGCACGCATAAATAATACAGGCCTACTCGACAATGGCATCGATGAATCACTCACAGCATAAGTTATCCGACCGTTGTCTCCCCAGTCGCCTGTTGTGTAGGCGATTTTTAAACTATATGTAGTAAATTTTGGTTAAAATGTAGTTCACGTTCAAATATGGGTCGAATTTGTTTTCGAATAAGAATTTAATACGAATTTAATGAGAAGAGAAGCACCACAGAACAATATTTTCGTTGAAAGTTCAACAGTTTCACGGGCGACTATCTCGATAATATGTCGCGGCGTGCTGACGTTGAACATGGCGCTGCAGTGAAAACCATTTCCGATATCTCCCGCTAGGGAGATATTAAGTTTTACAACAGGTGAGCGAAAAATAAATATCGAATAACACATCACCGATCCTCCGTGGAATGGAGAGGGGATTCGCAAAAACACGTTGTTCTTTACCTCAAGACTTCAGCTCAATGTATCAGCCGATGTCTAAAGTTCAGTCAACCTTTGCCTAAAACGTCTCGAGGACAACTTGTGCCAACATTTTGTTTTGTTGAAAACCCCGTAATGTTCATTTTTGCCCTCCCCTACAAAAAAGTCAAAGCTTATGACCTCTTCCTGGAACGAACTCGGCGCGGTCGTTTCAGTGATAGGTCGTATATTTAAAAAAAATAAATAAATATTTTGAATGACGATTTTCACGATTATATTTTCTGTTGTTTGGAAAAAAGGGCTAAAACCTATTTTTAATTTCGGTATTTATTATTAGACATAGATTATAATAGTAACTCTCATCTCAGTCCTGTGCAAATTGTTAAAAAACCTTACCTACCATTTACTCCTGTTATACGGACAAACGTGCAGTAGTTGTTGGACCGATTTTAAGTACAAACAGTGCTCTGTTTGTGAGGAGAATACTTCTGCGTCTTTCTTGACGTTGCAAAAACGAATCTTCATTTTTAACTCCTGGCAACATAATGTTTTACCCTTTACCCAACGCAACTGCCAAAAGCGGCCGGCGCTATTGTAAAAAATTGCCAATTAATTTTTATTATTTTTTTCATTTTTTGTCTCAAAAACATTGGTTATGACCCCTCGTTGAAACTAGCTGGTCGAGCTCGTTTCAACGAGGGGCAAAACCTATGTTTTTGAGACAAAAAATTAAAAAACAATAGTTATTCGAGAATTTTGTTTGCAAGTGTCGTCTGCTTTTCACGTTAGGTAAAGGGTTAAGCCTCACTCAAATTATTGATGTCAAACGCTAAATATTCCGGCAAGAACTTTGGCACCCTCTATAAAATCTTATCCGTTCCAACAAGGCTCCACTCAACTATTTGTTCATTCGACCATATTTTCGTTGGACGAAGTGTCCGTTCGACCAAGTGTCTTTCGACGAAGTGTCATGTACCTATTATTACCACTTTATAGGGCCTTCCCTAGTACATTAACAAAGTTTAACAGGACATTACAAGAACGTAACGCTCAACTTAAAAAGCCGCGTGATGTGTCGGGTCGTTAATGAGTTAAACATCTCATTAACAGCCCGACACGTCAAGTGACTTTTGATCCTCGCTGTCGTACACTCGAAAATGGAAACAGTTTCCAGAAATGGTTTCAACTAGTAAACAATGTGATTTTTAATTAAATTATTAAATATATAAAATGTCCAGCCAAGTTAGTCCCATAAGAACAAGCAGCTGTATATAGTAAGTCTGCAAGCATTTTAAGCCTTTATTCCTGACTTAAAAGCGGTAAATATCGGGTCTGTTTTTTTAAGTTTTCTAACTTCGTTGCAATTGAAAGAGTACCGGTGCCGCTCACGTGACAATCATGTGACAACAGTTTGTTTGAGAACAGACAATAATATCATCTGCCAAAACTGAAAACGTTAAAAATGTCTCAATCAAGCGAATTGAATGAAGACCAATTGGCTGTTTGTAGATGCCCTGTAAGGTACATGGTCAAAACTTTGTCAGAATCGCAGTGGTAATAATAGTAATAACATGACTTTGTCGAGCCTTGTGGTTTATTAACGGCCTTTCTTCTAGAATGCCCAAAGTATCAGTCTAAAAGAATGAGATTCACTGGGAGTATAATGGGGAAGTGGGATGGGAGAATGAAGGACATACGGGTAGGGGGAGACTCAAAGGAGAGGGTTAATATGCTAATCGGAGAGATTGGGAAGAATGGGACAAAGGGATATCATCAAGCAGTTCGTCCCCGAGTGTTGGGAGGAGAGGAGAAGCGTGGGAATAGGGAGGCAGTTGGGAGTACAGGGGTAACCATGGCCTTCTCGTCCGAGAACCGCGACAAATCAGCGGCTGGCCAAAGTGTTATTATTATTAACGGCCCAACAGGTGTGAATAACAGACCTTCAGCTTATTAACGACCCTCGACTTCGTCTCAGGCCTTTCATAAGCTGTCGGGCTATTATTCACACCTGTTGGACCGTTAATAAACCACAATGCCCTCCAACGTCATGTTATTGTTATATTCACAGTATACTTAAGATTCTTTCGAATGGGAGATTTGACTGCAATTCAGTAGTCCAAAATTCAGTGGGTAGAGACCTTTCGCCTCCACCGAGACACAAGTGTTCCAGTTGTTATGAATAGCCAGGAGAGGATTGTTTCATTTGTCTCGAGTTTTATTATTGAATTGGTTTCCATACGTGGTTTGCAAGAACAGCCAACAAAAGACAGCTATATAGAAGTTATTTGCCTTAGGCTGAAAACAAAAAACCTGGAAAATTAATCATCGTCTTCGGAAATGAAGAACATGGTTTCAATAATGGAATGACATTTCGTATGTTTCCGAAGTACATTTCGCGATACTCCAATAACGACTGTTGTGCATTACACAAGTGGCAGCCGAGGAAGTAATATGGAAAACGGAACAACGACTTGACAGACATTTTATGAAGGAATAAAATTGAATGCAACTCTTGTTTTAGTTTCAACAAGATGAATTCATGTACCGCACACCCCAGAAATAGGAGACCATGCAAGGGGGGGGGGGGGGGGCACTAAAATTTGCAAGACGTGACGTCCTATTTTTTATTCGGCTCCTTTTTACACCCACCCACCCACCCACTACGTGCAAATTTTCTACTACCGTTCTCAGACACCCACCCCCCACTCTCCCACTAAAATCCTAAATAAGGTTATAAACTTAGTAGGCACAGCTGTCTTTAGGGGTTTTTCTTAATGTTCTGAACCCTTTACCCAACGTAACGGCCAAAACCGGCCAGCACTATTCTCAAAAATCGCCAATTAATTTTTATTATTTTTCATTTTTTGTCTCAAAAACATAGGTTATGACCCCTCATTGGAACGAGCTCGTCGAGCTCGTTCCAATGAGGAGTCATAACCTATGTTTTTGAGACAAAAAATGAAAAAAAATTAGTTATTCAATCATTTTTTGGAAAGTGTCGTCTGCTTTTCATGTTAGGTAAAGGGTTAAACTGGTACCACCAATTTAAACCTCAGTGGGCTGCTGTGGGCCCCAATCTACAAATGACAAGCTGTTCATTATCATGCTTGGCCAGTGCAGGTGTACATATACGGGAACAAATTTTCAGTTGAATTGTTCCCAAAATATTGTCTGCACATTTTTTACATTTCGAACAAGACACCCACCCCTTACTGACGTGTGGCATTTTCCCAGTTTAAGCCCAATATTCTCACATATAAAGCCTCCCGATGTTGTATTTATGTTAAGACTGTGATGGACAACATCATCTTTAAGGTTTGAAATACAAATGATGGTATATATTAGCTGATATATTGATATATTTTGTAAAAAATAAAAAAATTGCACAAAATGGAAATGCACATTTTTGGCGCACTCAAGAGACCCACCCACCCCCACGTCACGTCTTGCAAATTTTTGGTGGCCTCCCCCTGGACCATGAATGAATTATACAACTGATACTATCCAATACTCCGTTTCTACCCGAAAGGTGAATTTGTTGGTAAAAAGGCACTTGTAGGGCACTTATGTTTTTTGTTGTCGATGTGGAGAAATTTGCGCACATATTTTCACGAACACTCATGCTTTTCCCTTTCTCATACACATCTTTCACATTCTTACTGTCTCTTTCTATAGCCACGAGCACCGAAAACCAACCAGGTGGGAATCTAGAGATCGCACCTGATGGTGTTATCGAACAGAGATATTAAAGAGAAACCATAACAAAACCAGTACATCTCATCCCGCTCAAACTGATTTCAGCTAAAAATTGAGGTAACAACAATTCGTCAGTTGAGAGCAAGAAGGGAACATATGCACTGCTGCGGCATTGCAGATGGCGTCTTTTTGCACACAAGGGACGAATTCCTATGGACAAGTAATAATTGCGAGAAATACACGGGTTAGCTGATTACGTCAAATCAGTTTGTTTGTTCTTTATATTGGTAGAAACGTTTTGTCCAGTGTCCCTTCCCAGGCTTGGAAATACCGAAAGACAACGCAGACGGCGGAGAAGTAAGAAACTGAAGTCGACAACCCGTGCGTGTGTATAGGAATGCGACGTGCTAGGGCGTGTGTCAGAGAGAGAGAGAGAGAGAGAGAGAGAGAGAGAGAGAGAGCATTTTAATGGACAAAATGTCGATAAACCACATTAGCATTGTTAGTATGGCAGGTCGTATACATTTCATCTGATAACGCGTTTAATAAGGCGGCACACTTTTGTTTTGGTTCTCAAGTGATAAATGAAAGCGCGCAGGGACTTCAACCGTTGCTCTTATATATAGGCAGTGTTGTAAGTGTTTTTATATTACCTTCCAACCCCGTGTTAATGGAAGTTTTCGGTATATGCAGTACTATCTTCACCTGGAATGGGAGAATCTGTTCCGTATATATATCCGTAGTGTTGTAGGATTAATTTATTCCCAATCTTTCTTGCCAATTTCTTGTTCATCACGTCATATAATCAGTGACTGCTATATGTGTTTGGGAAAAAGCTACTTCCACCACTTTTCCCGAGAAATTTCAACCTTATGTACATTCATGCCTGAAATTCCCAAAACTGGTCCTTGTACTCTCACCCTAATATATATTGGGTTATTTTTCTAGGGCTATTCCTCCATTTCCGGGGAGTTTAAGGCTTCAAAAAGTACCCTGGGTCATCCAGTTGCTATGAGAAGTTAATTTTGTTCCTACATAGGGGAAACCACCGAATCTTCAGCGATAGTGAATCCACAATCTTAACTCAGCACGGGGTGAAATGAAATGGGGAATAAATATTGTTCTGCTACCATTGGAAGAAGAAAAAGTTTTGCTCCTCCACTTCATTAGGCCTGGTCACACCCCTTGAAAAAATGTATGAATTATGTATTAGAAGAGGTAAATTACAGCTGTGGTGCACCCCGGTTAATACAGCCAACTTACGGGAGGCTTCAATGCTACAAACTGAGAAAAAGAAACAATCAAGCCTGAAATATTAACTCTTTACCTGCTGAGTATTTCTAAAATATTTTTCATTAAATCTAGTCATGGATGATATCTAGAAGAAAAGTTGACTCAAGAGTTCACTAATCAAAATTTCTACACAATTTGTAGGGGAATTTTTGTAAAATATGCTCAAATTTTACTTATCTTTAACCCTTCACCCAACGCAGACGATATCAAAATTTATTATTTTAAATATCATTTTTTAAAATTTTTCAGAAAATTTCAACAAAACCATATCATGTGACCCCTCGTTGGAACGAGCGCGACGAGCTCGTTCCAACGAGGGGTCACATGATATGGTTTTGTTGAAATTTTTTGAAAAATAATATTGAATTTGCATATTACGCGGGCGGATGCGGGCGAATCGTTGGGTAAAGGGTTAAGATTTCCTGTACTGGGTAGGAATATCGGCCAGCAGCATGCAAGATGTTAAATCTAAACACCCCAAAACATGCCACTGAGCGTATATTAGGTTAAACAATTCTGAAAATATGGTGTCGGTGGGCGATGGATTAAATCTTCCGACGTGAACAGAAATAAGATTTCGTAGTTTTATGATAAACTAACGATTCGCGGGAATTTAACAAAAAATCGAAAATAAAAACTAAAGTCAAAACAAACTCGGTTTAATTCGCTAGTGACTTTAATTACAGTTACTCTTTACTGTTACTCAAAATACGCGTCGCTATCGAATTTCACGGAGTTGTATCAATAGAAATTGAAAAATAATCCATGCAATGTTAAAACTATCCAAATGTTTGAAACGAGAGTACATAATTTGGATGTAGATATATTTAAATCTTCCGACATGAACAGAAATAAGATTTCGTATTTTTATGATTAACTAACTATTCGCTGAAATTTAAAAAAAAGAACGAAATAAGAAGGCCAAGTCAAAACAAACTCGGCTTAATTCGCTAGTGACATTAAATTACAGTTACTCTTTACTGTTATTCTAAATACGCGATGCTGTCGAAATACACTGAGTTTTTTCAACAGAAATTCAAAAATAATCCATGCAATGTTCAAACTATCCAAATGTTTGAAACGAGAGTACATCATTTGGGTGTATATAGACATATTTAAAAAACTTGTAAGCATGAATACAACGCATTCTTTATAAACCTTCAACTGATAAAACATTTCTTCACGAACTTCGTTCCAAAATGCCAAGTCAGTAAAAATAAACCACGATACTTGAATCAACAGTAGAGTGAACGGCGAGATTTTAGAAATTGAGAGTTTCGGAAATGTGGGTGCCACAAACATTCTGCGTGTAGACTTCTACCCGACAATAACTCAGACCTTCTGAAAATAAGCACACAAGAACAATGATATTTTAGCTCATTGATCACCAAGTCGCGAGAGGATGAGCAAAAAGATAAATTTAATTTCATTTACGGACAACTTAGTGGTCCTGACCACTTAGTTGCTCCTTATCTGAAAGGTTATTTGCGATGTGTCTTATTCTGACATCGTATAGGCAAGTAGTCGGGTGGAAATTCACTCCGTTGAACTTCAGTGGTAGCCCAGCGTCTTCGAACTTCAAATACATTTAGCACTGATGAGGTTTGTCCACTTGATCGAAACCGAGAAGATACTGAAAACGCTGCGATTGTGGGTAGAAACACGGCGCGTACCGGTTTTTCTCCACATCAGCAACGACAGAATACAACTTTATTTCCGGTTTTTCCCCCGTATTTCAATCAGTAACAATTCGTTTTTGAACCGACGGAACTCACATGAAATGACGGAAACAAACATACCATTCACACTTTAAGTATTTTAGTTTACCTTCCTTTCCAAAACAGGGAGTATTGCTCTCTGAGTGTAAACGTCCAAATTTTGAATTCTTACTCGAATTTCTACTCATGACGATTGAGACTCGGACGCGGGTTTTGCTCTGTGATGGCTTTCGTGGAATCAGTTCCCGTACGTCCGATGTCCCCAGCTTATATTTTTAATCGAATGTCTTTCAAAAAGCAATCAGATATTCAAACGCAGACGAACGAAATACACTGGGCTCTGTTTTGTATTATGCAAACGGCACCTAATTTGTCACCACTGTTGTCAGCAAATGTACAGTAAAGCTGAACGAATAACAAGAGCTAAATATTTTTTCAGTCATTCTTTTGTGGACGGCAATGTATCACGGATCAGTGAACGGAAAGAAAGAAATTCTATAAACGTCAGCTCACCACAAAAGTGGTGAGCTGACTTTTATTGAATTTTTTTTCTGTTCACTGTTTCGTTTGTTTACAAACATATTATAAACTTCACTCAAAAATCGCCAAGGATCGCCCATTCTCATCGACATATTTGTACATAGAAGCTGAAAGTGGACATTTTCAAGTTTGTGTGTGTTTTGTGGTTTAAAAACACTATCAACAGCCTGTATCATATAATGTCTGACAATTGTACGAGATGGGGAAGCCGGAGTACCCAGAGAGACCCAATAAGCAACAACGAGTAGCTATCGCACAATCCTATTTACGATCCAGGCACAAGCGTGTTTACCTTTGGTTGAAGGCAAGTGTATCACAGGCGTGTAGCCCTTTAACCATAGACGAACAACGCGTCACGCTACACTCGCTTTTAACCAATGCTGACCCTGCTTCTGTCAAGGTAGTAAACAGGAGAGTCTGACAGTTACTCAGTGGTTATCTACAGTTTCCTCCACCCGAAGGTTGTCCAACGTGATATGACCCACGTTTTGGAAAATGTTGATAAATCCCGACGGGAAAATACACAAACGTAAAAATGTATACATTTATCGTTTATGTACAAATACGTAGATGGTCTATGGGTGGGAGAGATTCTTAGCAAACTTTGCGTTGTAGTTGTGATCCAATGTAGATTTGCATAACCATTCGGAAACAAAATGCCTGTTCGCCATAAATCCCGAGATTAATGCATATTTTAAAGCTCAGTCACATATGATGCTGCCGCCGCGCGGTTGTGCGGTCTGCAGTTTGTAGAAGGGATTTATACAAATCGTAGGGCTTGGCGGGCTGCGGCAGCAGTGTTCACAAATGCTCCGAGCTCAGCACGGCAATCGTGAAAGTCATGAAATAAAAATCCACGAGGGGACCGCAAGACACCATTTAACAAACTGCGAGGCGCCCTCACGGCGACTGCAAGGCAATCGCACGGCGCCCGCACGGTTGTTGCAGCCACGGCAAGGGCTCGGAATGGAGACCTTGCGGACGCCTCACGGCGCCCTTGCGGTTTGTTGCGATGGGTATATAAGGTACAGTGACCTTTCGATGATACCTGCTGTGGGGTTGCACCCTCCGGCCTTGCGATTTCCGAAAAAAATGTTTAATGTCAAGTTAAGAAAATCGCAAGCCCCTGCGACCAGCACAAAACCTTGAGATCACCTCACGACTGCCGTATTCTTCCGTGCGGACACCACACGGTTATGGACATTTTGGGGACTTACGGCCGCCGCCAACACGCCGCAGGCCATTCGTGACTGACGCTTTAGACTAGAGAAGGGTGTTTTTTCGGTTTTTCTTTTCGGTTCCGATTTTTGCAAACCGGAAGACTGAACCACTGACCGGCCGAACGGGTTTACCGTGTTCGTGCATTAACTGATCAAACTATCTTACTGGAATGGAACTGGACCAGTGACCATTATAGACTTTTTTCAATCAGTCTATCTGGCAAAGGGCAAATACTTCGCGTTCTTATTGTCACATTTTTCCGTTATGGACTCGTCCGGTGGACGAGCCCATAAGGGAGAAAATGTGATAATGAAAACAGAACATAGATTAAATGAACTTGATTCATTTATCACCCTGATATCTGTTTTTTTCTGACCGAATAGACTTAGCAAATATACCGTATTTATTATTTATTTATTGGTGTTTAAGGTCGTATACTTATGCACAGTGGCTAATCATGACCGTGACAGTTTTACCGGTGGAGGAAGCCGGAGAACCCGGAGAGAACCACCGAGCAACGACGAACAGCTGTCAGCTCCCCAACATCGTAACTCCGCACTGCAGCACAGGCAGGGTTAGATTGGTTGAAGACATGTGCACCATTGCCGTGCAGTACGCCTTAGCACACGGCGTCATCGTGCCCCCATGTGGACAATCAGGGCTAAGTGCCTTGCCCAAGGACACAACGCGGGAGTCCGAATTGACCGCTCAGACGGTCACCCATCCAATGATTAACCGGGCTCGACGTTGCTTAACTTCGGTGATCTGACGCGAACCGGTTACCGTAATGCCACCGCGCCCAAATATACCGTTGAGGAATGATCAAAGGAAACTCAGGCTGACCCAATGGGGATACTTACAGACAGAACTGTTGTGGTGGGTGGTGTCTTACAAACTATAACGGATTTTTCCAAGTTATGGATCCGGAAGTGTTACCTACTATCTGTTCTTAAAACATAGAAAAATCTAACCGAAACCGAGTTTTTTTACAGAACTCGAACCGAAACCTGAACCGAGTCTGAAAAATCAAAAACTCCCTCCTCTATTTTAGACCCAACCCGAGTGAACTGGATAACAATTGATCCATATTTTCCAATTGAATCGACAGTCATCAGCTGGGTTCGATTTTTCGTTGTCTCCGTCCAATATTTATGTACATGTACGATATATGTCGTGTATAGAATTTTCCAATCAATTTCCCCCTTTGTTCAATGTGGAGTGTGTTTATATTGTTAAATAGATCCCAGTGTTTGAGGTATTATGTTGAACACAAAGCTTCTATTCAGTAATACAGCCCTTATAAAACGGACCAACAACGCAAATATTTTTACTTGTAAGCTACTGAAGGTAAATCAATGCACCTGCATCACTTATATGTTAATTATTTCACGTAATAGATGCATTAAGTCGAAATAATATTAGCGCCGATTGTTGGACTGAAGGTTGTATTTGTACGTCATTTTATGACGATTAAAGCCCGGTACTTTAAGCGAAGTTCTCTCATTTCATCTGTGACGTCAACAGTCGTTTCAGTGACGTCAATCTCCGAACGCATCTTTGCCACTGGTCTCTACACAACTGGATTCCTGGAACGCTGTTTGCACATATGCACCAAAATGTCTCTTCAGCCGCTACCTTGGGCGGACGAAAGTTGCTATAAATAACAATGATCAACGACAAAACTTTTCTTGAAGGTTTTCAGTTTCAAGTTTCACCGCTATCACCGATCGCGTGTTAACCCTTTACCCGACATAACGGCAAAAACCGGCCAGCGCTATTCACAAAAATCACCATTCAATTTTCAATATTTTTTTTGTTTTTTTTTTGTTTCAAAAACATAGCTTATGACCCCTCATTGGAACGAGCACGCTAGGATCGTTCAAATGAGGGGTCATAAGTTATGTTTTTGATGCAAAAATGAACAAAATTAGTTATTCAAGAATTTTGCTTGCAAGTGTCGTCTGCTTTTCGTGTTAGATAAAGGGTTAAAGAATATACTTTTGACATATTGATGATGTGCACGTTTTTCGTGGTAATACAAATTGAATATATACACCATATCTTAGTTATTATTGACAACGAACAAGTGCCGTGACTGGAGAGTTGATACGTATAACAAGGTTTCTTGCTAGGTAAACATCACGACATTTGATGAAGTGAAAGCTGTTGGTTACGCTGTGAGTAGTCACAGTGTTACAACTTTCACGTCATTAAACGGCATGTATATTCGGGGAGTTATCGCGTTGATTGACTTGACACCACCATATTAGGGGGCATGGGAAGTTTGCGGAGCGACGTCGGAATAGTTTGCATTCTGATTATGGCCATTCAATGAAATTGTATACTTGCTTTTAACCCTTTACCCAACGTAAACCGGCCAGCGCTATTCATAGAAATAACCATTCAATTGTCATTATTTTTTCATTTTTTGTCTCAAAACCATAGCTTATGACACCTCATTGGAACGAGCTCGCTGAGCTCGTTCCAATGAGGGCTCATAAGCTATGGTTTGGACGCAAAAAGTCAAAAAAATTAGTTATTCAAGAACTTTATTTGCAATGTGTCGTCTGCTTTTGGTGTTAGGTAAAGGGTTAAAGAAACTCGACGATGTCTCTTACGATCTTCGTATCGATTTGTCGCTCACAGATTTTTAGTTTCTAAACTTTTGGCGAGTTCACGAAAAAAGATTCCTGAGTTTAAGTTCATATCCATTTTCGTTCCCAATCACAGCCATGCATGCATCTCAAGAGGCGCAACCAGGAATGTGCTATTGGATGGATATTTTTATTTGTTCTTTCTAATAAAGGGAACTTGAGATAGGTTTAGGTCTGGGTTGCTCTTGGCAAACACCTACTTCGGTGAATTAATAAACAGTTGATTACGCATCTTCTGATGGAAACATTGATGGAAAACATCCGTGATATCATCCGTCACGTTCATGAGTGTTCGGTATCCCCAAACAAAGTATTTTGATGTCAAGAAGCTAATGGGAGGGGTGTTCTTTCTCTGTCTGATCTAAATAAATTGATTGAGATTTGAGAAAAAAACGAACAGTGAGCTATTTCAAGAGTGAACGGACAAGTGGTCAAGGAAAAATCCGAATCTCGAAAGTTCTGAAGAAATCATGCACTGGTAGGCGAAAAGTGCGGCCACCTTAGTTATATCTATGGCACTAATTCAACATGGTCAGACTGAATGCTGTCTGTACGTTGCACTTGGATAATAACAGATTAATCGACAAATTACTGTTAATCCACTGGATTTAGCGGGTCACGAGTCCTTACAAAAGGCTGTATTTAATTACAAAAATAGTTTATACCATCGCGAATATCGTCGCGAGTCACTCGCGACGGTATGAATTATTCATTTAATTAAATGCTGCCTTCCGTAAAGTTGACAACCTACAATGTTCTGTTGAAGAAAAAACAATGCCTCTTTACCATTACCAATCCCTGACAACTGATGTTAAAAGTTTGTCCAAACGCTATTCCTGACACCTTATTGACAGAAGCACTGAATGTGGGTGTTTTTCGTGAACATCAGTTAATGTGTCCGTCTTTATTGCTAGATGACGATTTCTTTGCACTAGAAGTTAAAAGAATAATTTTGTTTTTTTTGTCATCGATCGCGTGCTTCATTGCTGCAATGGCTTTCCTTCACAACTGAAAGGAAATTTTTGGTGCCAAAATTTTAGCCAAATCAATCAAACTAGTAGTGCAATTGGCTAAATGGGCACCCGACAGAGTGAACACTGCCAAAAAACTCATTTTTACTGGTCAGTGTCCAGTGTGTCAATTTCAGACCCGTAACTACTCTATAATACCTCTATCTCATATTATGAATAAGTGAGTGAACTTGATCCTGACCAAATTGATCCCATTCCTGGACAAGATCTACTAGGCCTCTACCACACACACCCGCATGGTATTAGCCGCTGACTTTGGCTCACTCATGGACAGATACTATTCTACCTGTCATTGAACAGACGTGTTAAACCCTTTACCTAACATGAAAAGCAGACAACACTTGCAAACAAAATTCTCGAATAACTAATTTTTTTTCATTTTTTGTCTCAAAAACATAGGTTATGACCCCTCGTGGGAACGAGCTCGACGAGCTCGTTCCAAAGAGTGGTCATAACCTATGTTCTTGAGACAAAAAATGAAAAAAGTAATGAAAATTAATTGGCGATTTTTGTGAATAGCGCTGGTCGGTTTTGGCCGTTACTTTGGGTAAAGGGTTAGAGTGAATAAAAATCGTACAGTAAAGAGATCTAAAGATATAATGCACAGATATCTCAATATACGTTACACGCAATACACGTTGCTAGTCAATTTGGGATTTTAAAAACACCACCCTACCAACTTCTCAAAATTAAGATTGTTTTCTGATGTCTTTCATTTCATAGAACGTTCAGCCAAATATACCTTCGGAAGAGTTGGGAAGGAGCGCGGTGCCTCTGTGGTTACAGCCTTAACTTCAAACCGAAAGGTGTACGGTTCGATCCCCGCCATCTGTAACAGTGTCGCGTCCTTGGGCAAGGCACTTAATCCCGATTGCCCACGTGGGGGCACTGTGGCGCTGTCTACTAAAGCGTACTGCACGTCGATGGTGCACTTGTTGACAACCAATGCTTACTCTGCTTGTACGGAGTTAGTACGTTGGGGAGTCTGATAATTGTTCGCTGCTGCACGGTTGTTCTCTCCGGGTAATCCGGCTTCATCCACCCGTGAAACTGTCCGATACGAGATGACCCTGTATGTTGAAAGTGTCGTTAAACCTCAACAAAAAAGAAAGAGTTGGGAAAATTAGGGTGGTTCAAAAACTGTTTTGTGTACTATATTTTAAGTTATTTTATATCTATGATGATCGAGAATGATTTACCACAACCCTGACAGTGCAATATGATTGTTTAAGAACCACTAAGTGCTTGCACGAATCACTCCGTTCTGGCACAGCCATTGTAAATGAATCCCGAGCCAGTAAATGCCATCTCTTTCCGTTAACGCTGTAAACAGAAGCTGTAATTAAGTCATTTGTAGAAAATGATTTATACAATAAAGCGAAAAGCGTTCTCCGATAGGTTTATAATAAAAAACGGATTAAAAATATATGTCCGGAAATGTGTCTAATGGTGACGAGTTACGCAAAGCTTTTTCATGGCCGCTCAGCCGCGTGGTATTGAAAATTACACGATTTTGAGGTTATGGAACGATGACTATTCACGTTACAATAGCCTAATTGTTTCACACTGGCCACAGTACTATATTCGTTCTGCCTCCCCACACCTTCTTTCATCAAGCACGTTGGGGAGAAAATGACCTTCCTTTCACCTGGCACAGCACAACACAAAACTATTTCTCTCCCTGTGATTTCTGCCATCCGATTTCCCAACTACCTTCATTAGGGGCGATAGAAGGTAAGTTATTTATGTGAAGTGATTTATTGATGTTTAACGAGACTTCGACACCGAGGGTCACCTCGGGTCTGACAGTTTTACGGGTGGAGAAAGCCGGACTATCCGAGAGAACCACCGGGCAAGTGCGAGAAACTGTTTCTAATAGACATTTAGTGATCTTCCAAATGGAGTCATTATTTAACCCCTTTAGTGCAACAAGCAGAGGCGGTGGAACCAGGGGACACGTACCCCTCCACGTTTTTCCACAGATGTTGCGCGGTTACATAATGATTTAAAAATGGGCGAACGCAAACGTGTCAATATACAGATATTCCTTTAATATATACTGCTCAAAGTTTGCTAAGCACCAAATATTTGACACATCATTGTGAAATTTGCTTGTGACTTATTTGCGATATTTTTTGTGGATATGATTGAGGAATGTATTGAGATGGTCCCCAGTGTTTACATTAGCTCTCTTGACAGGCAGACTTGTCGTGACAGTCATGGAAAGCATGTACCCCTTGATTTTCACGATGTTTTCGTGTACTGTCTACATGTACATGACATGTGTATAAGGATATTCAATCTTCATTTCAACACAAACCCTTGTGATTTAATGATTGAATATGGCAAATGCAAATGTAAGAAGACATTTGTCTGAAGCAGAAATGTGGCGGGATGTAGGGATGGTGGAGCAAGGTGCAACCCATCGTATGGTTGGTGAAGCCTTCGGTGTGCACCATACGGTGATCACCAGAGCCTGGTCAAGATTTCAGCAGTATGGCACACCAGTAAGACGGCATGGTGGCCGAGACAGGGCAACATCTGCAGCTGAAGATCGGTTTTTGATCATTCAGGCCCCTAGGAACCGCTTTGCCACAGCAACCCAGCTTCGCAGTGACCTTCAAAATGCACCCGGAGTAAATGTTTCGACGCAGACTATCCGGACAAGGTTGCACGAAGGTGGTCTCCGATCGAGAAGACCATGTATTCGCATTCCGCTGTCCGAGAACCACCGCCAGGCATGATATGAATGGACCATGGACCACGTTGTATGGACCAGAGAAGATTGCGACCTGTCCTGTTTACAGATGAGTCAAGGTACTGCCTAGACCACACAGATAGGCGTTCTAGGCGTGACCGCTATGGTGGAGGGTCAATCATGGTCTGGAGCGGCATCAGCAGGGATAGAAGTACAGAGCTCTGTGTCCTTGAATGTGGTACATTGACTGCACAGTGGTATATTTATGAGATCCTGGATGTCCACGTCAGATTGTATGCAGGTGCAGTGGGTGATAGATTCATTCTGATGGACGATAATGCCGTCGTCATGCTGCCCATGCTGTCGGGGAGTACCGACAGAGGGAGGGGATTCAGCGTATGGACTGGCCAGCAAGATCCCCTGACCTCAATCCAATCGAACATGTCTGGAATGAGTTGCAGCTTGCAATGTCAGTCCGTCCAGTCCAGTCAAGAAGTGTCCTGGAGCTTGGTGTCATGCTGGTCCAAGAATGGAACAACATCCCCCAAAGGACCGACAGGAACCCGATTGGGAGCATGAGAAGGCGTTGTCAAGCTGTAATTAACAGTAATGGGTCTCATACTCGATATAGAACCCATACCAGTTCGCTCCGTCAACTTTTTGGCAAATCGAAAAATTTCCTCTTTTACCAATAATATCCATGTTCCAGAGTTATCGTATTCAAAAGCTAAAATATTATGTCAAACACAAATAAAATCGTAATTTCTGTACTTAAATCATTAAAGATATAATTAAATAAAAAATATATACACTTTTCATTACAATATTTCAACTAAAACGTAAAACAGGTAGTTGGATATACTTGGTGCTTAGCAAACTTTGAGTAGTATATTATTTGCAAATCCAAGTAACATTTGGCAAACGAATCCCACCTTCGGTTACTTCGGTCCGTTTCTTCTACTACACCCTAGCTAGCCTAGCTAGCCTTCCGGTTGGAAGATGATTGAAGTAGAAGAAATGGACATGACAGTGGCCACACCGCGACATGGTCATCTAAACGAGAGACTATAGTATGTCACGGTACAATTTACTGATATACAATTGCAACATTTATCCTGCTAGGCCGAACTATGGTAGCCTTGAAAAGTTGTGCCCCTCCACTTTCATCGAGCTTCCGATGCCTCTGTCAACAAGGAGCCATCTGTAATGCCAAAGCATTGCAGATGGTACATCGTTGTACTCAAGAGACGATTTCCAACTTTAGAACCCAAAGGTTGCATATATCGAACACAAGGGAAGAGAGTGCATTCTAACTTCTGCAGCAGTTAAATATTCACATGTAACAGTTGAAAAATTCCCATTCAAGGGCGGAAGTCTTCAAGTGATTTTCTCAAAAGTTGAATATTTAACAGCCGGGAGGTGAGGGAGGGTAGCGTTCGAAATTCAGAGGAAGTACATCCCTCTTACCACGAACATGATCATATAACCACATCTATGACAGTCATATTTTGCACTGAATAAAACAGGCGCATTTTCACTTTTTCCCAATTTTACATTTGGGGTTCTCGCAATTTTGTGGGACAATCAGGATATTTCCAAATGCCCTACACAGTGCACAAATTCGCTAGTCGTGACCATTTTATGCTGTATTAAATGTTACGAAGTTAAAGCTTTACAACTGGCGCTGAACACACCGGGGATATACTGGAAAGGAAGTCGATTATATTTTCCGACTCTCTTTCCGCTTGCTAGCCTTACTCAACCCCCAGTTGAAGAATCCCTCTTTTTGGAACTTCGTGAGAAGTTAACCCTTTACCCAACGTAACGGCCAAAACCGGCCAGCGCTATTCTCAAAAATCGCCAATAAATTTTCATTATATTTTCATTTTTTGACTCCAAAACATAGGTTATGACCCCTCGTTGGAACGAGCTCGTCGAGCTCGTTCCAACGAGGGGTCATAACCTATGCTTTTGGGACAAAAAATGAAAAAATTAGTTATTCAAGATTTTTTTTGCAAGTGTCGTCTGCTTTTCATGTTAGGTAAAGGGTTAAATATTGTCATGTCTGACCAATATGGTACCGTGCTCGGTTGGTTACCTGAACATGCTGGTACATTAGGTAACTCCAGACCAGACAGTGCAGCGCAAATGACTTTAAACAAGCCTGTCACTGATTTTAAAATTCCTTTCAGTGATTTCAAACCACATATCAGTCACTGCATCAGATCTATGTGACAGGCTGATTGGGATGGGGCGACAAGTAACACGCTCCGTCGCTTCCGAACAACTAGCAATTTTCAATATCCCTCTAGTAACCTTTGAAGAAAAGATCATGTAATTCTGACACGATGTCACATTAGTTATTTCAGACTTACATGTACACATTCCTTTTTGTTAGAGAGTAATATGAGGCCAGAGTATTTTCCTTGCCAACAGGTGTTGATACGGAAGCACATTCTTTTACAATGCTCTGATTTTAATCATGTCAAAGGGCAGTATTTCGCTGTAGAATCTCCAAGAGATCTATTTTATCATACGTTCCCGCACAAAATTATATCGTTTCTTAAAGTAATCACCCTTTTTGATAAATTTTGAAATTATTTTTATTTTTTTAAACCAGAGAAGTCTCAAATCATCAAGCTGGTTTATAAGGTAGTCACTACATGTATATACTAGTAACACCACGCGTTACACCTATCTTTGACATTCTATTGAAACTATTTCCTGTTTTTTAACAATAATCAATTTCCATCGTAATTGACAACAGCATGTTTTACTTTCTACCGTTTCTCACCATGATATAGCCTTAGCAGCTGATATGGCGCAAAGAACCAATAAATAAATAAAGAAATTATATGTTACGTTCAAAATCGGCGGGGATCGTTTTGTTCTGCATATAGCCTTAGCAGCTGATATGGCGTAAAGCATCAATAAATAAATAAAGCAATTATATGTTACGTCCAAAATCGGCGGGATGCGTTTTGTTCTGCATATAGACAATACAACAACGAAGCGAAGTGGGACCAGCATAATTCCCACTGTTTCTATGGTAGGTGACGGCCAATTTGAAGATATTTTAACCTCTTTATGGAAACTTGGAGAAATACTAACTCATTATTTGCTCATGAGAAGTTTTAAGTAGCTGATATTTTTTCAAAAATCAAAATAGTGAGAGTGAAAACAAAATGACGTCATAGACCAGACATTAAGTACAGATAGCAGTTACGGTTGATCAGTGGGTGTGGATCTAAAACAAAAATAGTTTTTTTGGGGTCGTGTGGGGATGGAGGTGAGGTGGGAGGCACCATTCGATTTTTTAATTCTCTGGTAAAAATAAAGCTCCTGACCCTTTATTGGAACGTACACTTTGTGCTCCTTCCAATGTGGGGTCTTAAGGTATTTTTCTAAGTTAAATAAGAGAACTTTATTTATTTATTGGTGTTTAAGGTCACATATGTTTGCACAGTGGCTAATCATGACCATGACAGTTTTACAGGTGGAGGAAGCCGGAGTACCCGGAGAGAACCAACGAGCAACGGCGAGCAACTGTCAGCTCCCCAACATACCAACTCCACACAAGCAGGGTTAGCATTGGTTGAAGACAGGTGCACCATCGACATGCAGTACACCTTAGTACACAACGCCACCGTGCCCCCACGTGGGCAATGGAGGGGGGGGGGGGGTGATCTCTTGCCCATGGACACAACGCGGTTGCCGCAGGTGGGATTCGAACCGAGGACCTCTCGGCTTGCAGCCTGCATCTCTGCCTACTGAGACACCGCGCCCCCTTTTAGTTATTTGAATTTCTTTTTGGCGATTTTCATCTGTGTCGTCTGCTATATTTGAAATTTGTTTTGCAATTGTCGTCTGTGTCGTCGGCGATTCGCACAGGCAAATGATTATATAATAATAATGAATAAATGTTGATACAAAATTTCCGTGGCTAATTATGTACTCACAAGTGGAGGGGCGGAGCAAAAAACAGATAATCTGAAAAAGTAATGGTGTGGAGGGTGTCCATGACCTCCACACCTTTCAGGCACCAATGTTGTTAATGGACACTGATGTGTGAGCTCCTTGTTTTGATATTTATTGACTACGAAATGCTGATATTATCTTCTAAATGGAAATGTTGATATTCTTCATCTTTTGTCTTTCAAATATAAAAGAAATTAAATTGTAAAAACATGTTCGGATATAATGGTTTTCAAATTTCTTTTAAGAATGCTTTTAATACTCGCTTCATTTGGAAGAATTTTATCACTGCCCGCGCAGAAAAAAACAAAACAAAAGCAGCTCATCAAAGATTTCTACGGGTTACTAAATCAGGAAACGTGTCAAGTCAAAGTCGTTTCAGAAGTTATGACATTATGAAACATTCAGCGAAACAATCGATTCATTATTTAAAAATTTCTCTCTAATTTATACTCAAATAGCTATTAGAGGTAAAACTAACAACTAGAAGACAAGAATATTTTGTCACTGTGAACTATTGTTGTGAGGGCATTGATGCAAGTGATGCGTTGGCGTTGGCGACGCTGTAACAGTTTGCAAATTCGCCATGAAGGCCGGATATCCATCCAAAAATAAAAGAAAAGTGCCTTATTTCGTTCCATTAGTCTGTGAGGATTGCCTCGCAACTCTGCGTGTGGGATGTGGGCTCCGAAGAAACACACCCCTTACCCAACCCATAGCAACAATTACACAATAGTCACCATACACAATAGCGGATACCTATCTTTCTCTCTACCTATAACTTTTCTAATAACATTCTCAAATTTTCTTGCAACACTCTTATCAGGAAGACGCATGGAAATGGTAGACAAAGCGTAGGAGGAATTGGTGCAACCTACCTTTCTGTTAACATATACAAGAAACCACCAAACACCAGACAAGGATTGAAACAAGCTTGTCTGGCTGGGGACGAGTGTAAATTTTATGTAAATAAGCATTTGAATAAAGATTCAACAGCCCTTTTAAGGGCTTGAGGGTATGTGTCTGTGAAAGGGTTTTTTTTTTTTTCTTTTCTTTTTTTTGGGGGGGGGGGGGAAAGGTCATTTGGAATTCCCGAAGGATAACCAGATACCTCATAATCACATACGGCATCCTATCTCCCAGAAGGCTTGATGGATGACTCCCGGTTTTTCAAACTAAACTGTTGGAGCTTTCTCCATTCCTTTTTTAACCGCTATGGTCATATACCGGGGCCGCTACCAAACAGGCGTTGATGTTTGGTGTTCTTTTCTCTTCTTCCCTTAAATTTGCCATCGCACAACATTATATTCTGGCTCGCCACCATGGTGGGACTCAAACCTCTACCATCGCCAAGCTAGAACCGAATAGTCCCCACTCTCTAATGGCGTTGAGGGATTGATTATTGACAATCTATCGCGCCAACGTAAACTGCCGGGAATTCTAACCGCGCGCATACCCCCGCAGACCCCATTTGAGGCAATAGGAAAGCTTGGCCTGTGTTATCCAAGTGAAATAAAATAAGGCTAACCGGGTCAGAAGGGATTTGTAAATCCCACATCGTCTCAGCGCGCCTTCGGCGCGCTAAAACCTTTCATTCATTCGTTCCATTGTGGAAGTCATGCATAATCTAATAATAAAGTTCCAATTATTTTTGCAATGTACAGTACGTGGAGAGTGGATTGTAACTAAATCACCCATGGAGTGGAGTTATCACCCAATGTGTCACTTTCAAGTTCTGCACATATGGACAAAAAACACAAGCAACGTTTCAGCCAATGGACCTCGGGTTTAACCCGGAGGTCCATTGGCTGGAACTTTGTTTGTGATGTTTATGCTTTGCAACAAAATTTCAATTATTGTACGGGTGGAATCTCCACCCTGCGGGTGATTTAGTGATGCACTCTCCGCGTACTGTATACTGAACAGCTTTCTCAGTCTGTGTTTAGTGAAGTAAACCCCCGCCTTACAAAATAATTAAAAACAAAACATATATCCACACCGGGCAGTACAGTATGGGCGTCACGGACTGGTCACTTTCCACGGGTGGGCAATATTTCCACGGACGCAATTAAAATTTGCTGCTGATGAGATTTTATTACCTGGTAAAGGCATGCTTGTACATCACTGCCCACACGTCGAATTTGACCAGCCTGCTGCGGTTGCACTGTACACACAGTGTGATTTGGTACTTTGCACCTCAGTGACTGGTGACCCAACTCCAGTTATTCTGCCAATCTTATAAATCTGCGGAATCTACCCGGTGATCATTGATCTGCAAATTTGCCGTGGAGTCCTGATGTTTTACTGTAATTGTTGTTAAGGTGTAAGAACAGATTCCACTCGCTCGGTCGCGAATCCCAAATCACTCTGCATGTACCGTACCTCAGTTTTTACACTGCGCTTTCTGCTTCTCCGAGGGAAGAACACAACGATTTCCCCGTAACAAAGAGTCGTAACATAAGTATGCTTGAAACAATCAAACATAACTATTTCAACCTGATCTCGTGTTTGGAATCGAAGCGAGATGGGCGAGTCAATCTTGTATATGCGGAGGGGTACGAGGATAATTTAATCCTACAGCCCTACTGGGCTGTAGGGTTAAATTATGACCGCGCCCCTGTCCAGTTAAGTGTTTATTGCGTTGTCTTGCACACTTCTAAAATTTGCTTTACGCACAAACGTATGCAAAGCTGTTGGAAAGGGTAAACAAATATGTTTGAAAGTTTAAAAAAAAATAGGATTATTTGGGAGGGAACTAGGATCTCCGAGTTTTTCGATATGCTTGAAGGGTTAAAATTTCCCGACAGTGTTCCTTGATCGATGACCGCTGATAAGAACTTGAAATCTAACTCAATATACTTATTTAAAACAATTATTGACCCAATCGGTCCGAAACGTTCGTATATTTTTGTTATTTTAACGAATTACTTCCGTTTTACGAAAGGCCTTCTTTAAAATAGTATTATTTAAAACTCAGTAATTCACGGCGTCATGCAACCGGAAGCAAAATTCATTAACAGCCCACCGCCCGCTTCCGGTCATGGTAATAATAGTAATAACATGATTTTGTCAGGCGTCCTGCTTTATTAACGGCCCTTGGAGACTGAGTAATAGCCTTCTGGCTTATTAACGGCCCTCGAAATCGTCTCGAGCCGGAAATAAACCATCGGGCTGTTATTCATTCCTCTCGGACCGTAACGCCATCCAAACTCATGTTATTGTTATAATAATACACTTGTCTCATGCTCATAACTACTCGATTGTCATATACTTATAACGACCGTTCATACAAAGGATATTTTAATCATAAGGGTATTTTTGCACAATGAAAATTGTGGTTCCGTCAAATGGTCAACCGATTTTTCAAAATAGTGGTTTTGAGAGAAAACGTTGGCGTTCGAGCGGCGAGCACCAATTTTCTGGACAGACAACAAAACTCTCCAACAGACTGGATCATAGGGCGAATCGACCCCATCGCCCCACTGGCTTTGGGCCTTTGCGGTGGATTCTAATTGACGGTTCGGGTCTTTGAACAACAGGTTAAATAAAACCTGCAATAAAACCTTCTGAACGCTCTATTGTCAAGAAAACTCTCTCTTGAGCAATTTCTTCAATAATAACCCACACATGGGTATTTTGCAGAATAATTAAGTACGCACAATCGTGAACACTTAACCCTTTGAACGCCAGAGGCCACTTTTCCGGACCAGTAACATGATACTTCATAATTTCAGTAAGTAGGTTGACTTTTTAGTGAAGGTGTGGTGTAGACTAATCAATATTTTCAACGTGCAGCCCCAAGGCTGCACGTTGAAGATATTAATTGGTCTTCCCCCAAGTAAAGAATGTGGACTCTTCCCGTTGCTGCCATTGAACTGATATGGAAGATACCACTAGGGTTCAAAGGGTTAATAATTCTGTCATTAAAGCAACCAACCAGTTTACGTGAAAGGTAGCACATTCTGTTTTTGCAAGTGCAAGTTTGAAATAATTAGTGATACAAATAAATGATCAGGTTTGCCAGACCATTAAAACTCAATTACAGTGAAAATAAAGTTGATTTGTAATTGAAGGTTTATACTGTACAAAATGAGCTGTGTCGCTGCATTGGCGGCGACGTGTTAGAGAACAGAAAAAATCAAAGGATTGATTCGTTCGTTCCTAACAAACGAACTTATGAAATCTAGTCTTGCGTGTCTATCGGGTTGTTTGTACGTACGCATTTCTGCCATTCATTTAAAGAGTTATGTGCCGATAACCCATGGAGTGTACTTGCACGATATTGTCGTCAATAAAAAAAAGTCGGACTAGACAAAAAGCCACTGGCAAAATACCAAACACTCGAGAAGACCAACAAAAACACTCAAGAAGTTTCAAAAGTGAAAATGTTCACAAGTCCCACCGTGCATTCGTATTTTTTTTTAAATTTACATTTGAAAAAATGAAATTCTGATTTTAGTATATGCTACTTTACAAGATAGCGAGAAAGGTCTACCACATATTTTTCGAGTTCTTTTGTCATGATAGATATTAAAGAATATCTCTCGAAGTTAAGATTGATATCACGGAGCTCTCTCGACGTTGGGGGTTTTAAATTGCCATAAACTTCTATTAAAACTTGTTTGGAAACAACGGAATGCATATGTAAAAAAAACAAATAAAAAAAATACCTACAGTTTTTGAGTGGGCGCAAGAATTATCTCATTGTTAATTGCAAGGAAATTCTAAGTTTTCACGAGCGGCTGAGCCTGAAAGCCGCTCGTGAAAATTTATATTTCCTTGCATTCACGAAGGAGATAATCAATTTTACCATTTTCGTTTACAGTATATGCAAGTTTTTCGATTTCCAAATAAAGCGGCATAACATTACTCGGCCACTGAAACGGTTAAAAATGTGTAAGGCAAAGGGGAAGACACAATGTTTGACCCCACCCCCCCACCCCCCACTTCCTATGCAAGATATGCGTGTCTCATGTAAGAAGGCCATGTGATATAGATATCTATCTCACATGACACATCTGACCGTATCTTATGTTTCATTAGTGTCCAAAGTATTGTTGTTTGTTTGTTGTACTTGATGTTAATAATAACAGTATATTGAATACAGTTTGTTCAATTTCTTAACTTAATTCCTGTCACTGCAGCGTCCATCGATCGATTGATGTACACTCTAAAATCGGCTGGGTTAAAAATCAACCCAAATCGACTGGGTTGAGTGAATATGAACCCAAATTGGGTTCATATTCACTCAACCCAGTCGATTTGGGTTGATTTTTAACTCAACCGATTTAGAGTGTACGCGCCCACCTGATGTCATCGGAATGTGTCAATGTTTATTTCGCTACAAATCTTTAACCCCTGCCTTGCCGACGTTTAAATTTAACTTCGTGGTATATACCTGTGGTATATACATAACTTTTGTGTGCTCTTTCCGATAAGTAAATCAGTTTTTTCAGAAATTGACAACAAAATTGTTCTATATTACTGCACGTGCCCCTGGATTATTTTCGATGACGTCAGAGTGTTTTTCTTTTGGGGGGGGGGGGTAGAAAAATTATCCCTGATGGGGGTGGGGGTGAGATGGGGAAATCTCACCCTCGGAGACAACATTATTTGGCCCAGACACTGGGCAAGCCTCATGTCTGGCCCAAATATCTTGCCTCGGGTGAGATTTCCCTATTTCACACCCTCACCAATCAGGGATAATAATAACCCAAGTTGATCGAATAAAAGGGAAAAGGAGGGCGGTACAACTACAATAACATCACCACTTGGCTCTGTTGATGAAGAAATATAATCTGAAGTCAAAACAAATGGTTTTGGCCTGCTGTAGAATGTAAAAAAATAGTCACCTGCACCATGTTCAAATTTTATCGATCGAAACTACTCGTCGACAAGTATATACCTTCGGTCTGTCGTGAGAAATAAATTCAGTCAGAATTTAAAATTATTAAAAAATTAATACTCGCCTGTATTCAGATTCATCTGCACTTAATATTTATTTCTTCGGCTACTCACGGCTGTCAAATTTAAATCAGACTTTACAGGATATAGTTAGTTTTCAGCAAAGTTCGCGAAAAGAACGATTACAAAACAACGACTCCAAAACCTCATGACCGTGCATCGGTCAGAGGTATCAAACCTGGACGTGACACTGACACTATAAGGGGTGAAGTGTAAGTTAATGGACCTCCCGGTCCAACCAGGAGGTCCACTAACAGAGACTTTGATTTTGCATAAGCATGGCGGATCCAAGAATTGTGATTAAAGAAGGCGTGAGGGCACAACACAATTGATCGCGGAACCGTGAGACACTCGGGGTTTTGAGTGTCCCATGTAGATACTTAGCATGTTACACCTATGATTTTGTCCCGAAACTCAGATATAGCAGGCTATTAAGCTGTATATGCTGGACGTTTGGGGCGAATGCACTGTGTATCACTGCATTCATTCACATGGGTCTGTCTCGTGCATTTCCTTGCACACTATATGTTACTGACATTATGAGGAATCAGGATTGAAAGTTGAAAAAAGAGACACAGCGATAATTTTTTGATTCCAAGTGTGCTGGAAAAAGTTGAAGAAAATACTTTACTTTATTATGTCCACTTGTACGTACGTATCAGAAAATTTGGATAATTTTGGAAGGGGCAACCGCTATGTCCGCCCATTGTCGGAGCCACTGGTGTGTGTGTGTGAAGTGAATATTCTCTCATACTCAGGCATAGAAATAAAGGGCGTACATCGCAATCCATTAGCAGGCTACGCAATAAAACAAGGTGTGAAAAAATTGTTGTGGTGATCTTCCGCCATCTCTGTTTTAACTACTCCAGCCATTTTGTTTACGTCTTAACCCTTTACCCAACGTAACGGCAAAAACCGGCCAGCGCTATTCACAAAAAAAACACCAATTAATTTTCATTATTTTTCATTTTTCGTCTCAAAAACATAGGTTATGACCCCTCTTTGGAACGAGCTCATCGAGCTCGTTCCAATGAGGGCTTCATAACCTATGTTTTTGAGACAAAAAATGAAAACAAATAGTTATTCAAGAATTTTTTTTGCTTTTGCATGTGTCGTCTGCTTTTCATGTTAGGTAAAGAGTTAACAAAATTTACGTCGAACTAAACAGCAACAACTAACGCTCTATTTCTCCTTAGCGAGGTAGCGCGTTACTTATTGCTATTAATTTTGGCAGAAATTCTGTTACGGCGTAAACGACATGCCACGCTATTCACATGTGGATGCAGTGAACAATCTATGGGTCGAATTAGTTCCGAATGATTGTAAGGTCTTACTGAAAAAGCTATCGAGATTATGAATTTAATTTATATCGTATTGTTTTGTCGTAACCTGTACTTCATTTTCGTATTTTACAATTGAAGTAACCCCGACGTAACCTAAACGGTCTTTCGTGGGTTATTTTGGGTCTGCTTATTGTGATAAATCTGTTTTGCCAAGTTAGCCCCGTCAATCTTCAACAAAAAAGTTCTTCACAGCCGATTGAGTAAATCCGGAACGGAGACCTTTGTAATATGGCATTATTCACACTTTTGTTTTCAAAACAACGGTTTTATTTGTAATACACAAGCTTCATTGTAATCAAGTGTTTGCATGCTCACACGAACAGGCACTCAGCACCTGCTTCCTTTGGAATGATGCTATCATCGACGGGTTTGTTTTTCTATAACGAATATCATGTGCGTGAAATAATATTTCACGAATAATCTATTGTACAATTTTAAGCATCGTTTCCGTACCATTCCTTATTTTCCACGAGCGATTAACGTTTTCTAATCATTCATTTACGCTCTGGGTGTTATTATAATAACCTTGCAGTTTCTAAGGTGAATGCGAAACACGGTGAAAGAGTTTGTAATTATTGGAAACAACTAAACCGAATTAGTAATTGAGAATACATTCGAGTTTTTTGTAAAAGATGAGATTTTTTTCACCGTGTATAAACCTCAAAAAGAAAAACGGTTTGTTCCTCAATATTGGGAATGCTTTTGATGGAACTATGCAAACCTATATCAATTTTCTGCACAAACATTTGGAGCTGATACGCAAAGAAACATTTACAAAGTGGAAACAAAATAAAAAACACCCATGCTGGTTCGTAACATATGCTGATTCCAGTTTCAAGTTTGATACGTAACCTGTCAGGTCGTGGAGTGGTGAAGTTTTATCTAATCGTGGAACGACCACAGTAGGTGATTCTGGCCCTCATTTTGGCTGCAATCAGGACTTTATGGCACGTCTTTCACATGCAGTAGTATTTTGTCATGAAACATCTAAACAGGCTATCATGGTTGACAAGTAGTCAAAATCTAAATCTGATGTAATACGAGCTGTTTGGTCTGATTTGGGGCGTAAAATTTTAGCTGCGTTCCCATCCTCTGGAATCACACCCTTTCCAACCTCACGAGCCTTGCGGATAATTGACAACGGTTCTACCATGGACGCACAATTGTAGGTTCTTTTTGTTGGTCTGTCTATCGCAACCTTCCTTGACCCTGAAGACTAGAAACTTTGAAATCCAGAAAGTTCGGGGTATGAAAGAGACACTATGTGCCGGCCTGGCATTCTGAAAAATGCAGGAGGGCAAAAAATCGCTCTCCTCAATCAGCTTAGGAGAGCAATTAGCTTTACACAGCATTTTAAGTATCCAATTGAACGAACTCATTGAAACTGAAACCAACAGACTATTACATCAGTGATTTTATTAACTTTACTAAGGTAAAGCGAAATCTCTTAGACATCTAGATGTCTCACTCAACAACCGAACACACACTTGACAAGACCTGTGTTTGTACACAGACCTGTTGTCCAAGAAAGTCATACGCCTACCACTACCACCTTCAACCCCCCAAGGGGGTTGAAGGTGGTAGTGGTAGGCGTATGACTTTCTTGGACAACATGTCTGCTTGAATCTACAGTCACATCCTGGTGCAAGTGCTTCAAGTGACAGGATAGTAGTAATGGTAGTATATTATAGTGTCAATATTCCTTGAATAATTTCCCTTCAAACTGTGATGTCAGTTGTTGAACTTAAAACTGACAGAAAAAAAAAATATTGCTGTGACACATTTTGCTTCAAATGATTGCAACTGTGTTTGGGTATGGTTGCAGCCATTATCTTTTACCACTAAACCACTTTCAAAATGAAATTACGTGATGTTATGTGACTTCGAAGTTAAATTACATTTTTGCTTTACAACAAAAATTTAATGTGAGCATAATACATGTAATCTCAATCATCCCAGACCAAAATATTTAGGAGGGCAATTTTTCGCTCTCCTTAATTCTTTCAGGAGGGCAGTAAGGAGAGCTAAAAAATCGCTCTCCTGAAATTACCAAGCCTGTTAATGTGAGCTATCGCTGCTGTTTCCAATGAAGAAGAGGCCGCTCTTGAAGTTTCCTTCTTCACCAGGGACGTGGATAGAGGTTTCCGATTAGGGGTGTGTCAGGTAGTGAATTTCCAACTAAGGGGAGGGACCGGTCCCTCCCCCTAGTTGGAAATTCACTACCGTGAAACATTTTGAAAATGAAGCCATGAAAGGGGGTATAAAATTGATTCTAGTACTGAAAAGCCTACACATTTATGATAGAATTATCAGGTTATTATTATTTGGTATTATTCTGGGAATTGAGTATGTGCTAAACAAACGCACAAGCTTAGAACTCTGAGCAGTTCACAACTGTCCTAACATTAAATCAGATCTTATGCAGGAATGATCAATTTTCGATGTTTCATCACTTTGTAACTGTGAATGGTGGAATTAACTCAGGACAATGAATTTACACGATGTGATTTTCTTGAAGTGCATTTCGAGGATTTGTTTTTAAAACGATAAGTAACGTATTATAGAAATATGGTACCGACTGACATCATGCATACTTATTAAGCTCCATATTGCGTACACTGTAGTTGTAAATAAAAACAGTTGGAATTTTTGCTGATTTGAAACCGACTTTGAATTTTGGGAAGTAAAGGAGACATCAGTATCACCAAAGAAGCTCTAAAATCCAGATAGATGGAATTTCCAACTACTCATGACTTGCCCTCCGAATTTCCAGCTATAGGAAATTTTTGCCAGGATTGGGGGGGATGCCCCCCACACCCACCCCTGTCGCCACGTCCCTGTTCTTCACTCACAGCACCAAAACACGAACTGACCAAGTTCTGTGAGCGCAGAGTACACACACAAACAGTAAAGGAGTAAAAATTATTGCGAAAATCCCCAAATGACGAATTTGTACCCAGAGAGTGCCCAGAATTCAAAATAGCATAGGTAGATTTCCAGACAAAAACCCGCCGGATATGATTCCGATGTTATTTACTTGAAACCATTTCCTGCGTGTCTTGCCCCCCTTCGGAGAATTGAAACGATAGGTGGAGTAAATTCGAAAATGGGGGAGAATTCAGCTAGAATGGAAGAAGGGAACGAATGTGTGAGTTCAATTCTCAATACGACGTCCCTGTAGAAACCGCCGCACCGCCGTATTCACCGCCACTTACGACAGTCATTATTCGAGTATAACACACAGCGTACGTGCTTGTACTTCATATCAGCCCTTCAAGTTCCTGGAGATTTTTCGACATTTTTGCTTCACGTTAACAGTCTGCATTTCAAAGTCAACATTACACCTTTAGGTGTTAAATCTCTCTCAACATTTTAAAAATCATTTAATGACATGTTATCCCTTCTTCAATCTTGCCCAAGGGGACAATTCCCGAGAAAGCGATGTTCGATGCAATTTCTTTTTATTCGAAATTACATAATATGGAAATAATGACTCCCAATGACCTCTATTTTGATCCTGCATTACATGGAGAGTGGATTGTAACTTAATCACACGGGGAGTGGAGCTATCACCCAAAGTATCACTTTCAAATTCTGTACATGTGGACAAAAAACACAAGCAATGTTTTAGCCAATGGACCTCCGGGTGAAACCCGGAGGTCCATTGTCTGAAAATCTGCTTGTGCTTGTAATGCTTTGCAACAAATTAGCAATTATTGCTTGGGTGGAATCTCCACTCTGCGGGTGATTTAGTGATAATACACTCTCGATGTATTGTATGTGATTTAAAAGCTGGTTTTTGGCAAGTCTTGGCTATTTTGGCAGCCAAGAATTTCCTAGAAACAACTGCTAAAGTACCGCGGAAGTGCTTTGCAAGCCTGAACTCAAAGACTGCAGGTTTGAGGACCTGCTTTTTTTGTAATAAGTTTTCAAAGTCAAAATTAGGCCTTTAGGTGTTAAATCTCTCTCAACATTTTATAAATGGTTTAATGACATGTTCTCCTTCCTCCAATCTCGCCCAAGGGGACAATTCCCGAGAAAACGATATTCGATGCTTTTTTCTTTTTATTCGTAATTACATAATATGGAAATAATGACTCCCATTGACCTCCATTTTGATGGTGACATTGGTTTCTCTGAATGTCTTGGGCACAATTCCCGAGAACGCTGTGTTCGATGCAACTTCTTTTTATTCGTAATTACATAATAAGGAGATAATGACTCCAAGTGGTCTCCGTTTTGATGCTCACATTGGTTTCTCTGCACCACGACTCACAGATTTTGGACATAGTCTTTCTTTTCATTACGGTACGAGTGTCGGATGATAACAGTTCGCGTGGGCTTAAACTGCTTTAAGAATCGGATTTTGGAGACATGACTCTTAGAGAAAGCAGCGAGTAGCATTTTCCTGAAGCGATCCATTTGGAATCCGTCAACGTCGGCGTGAGGTGGGGTATGGTGGGATTGGTGGGTGGGTGGTTTTTTGGGTTAGTGTTTCTGCTGAACGTTAAATTCATCATCCACGGGTACGTCAGATGCACTTGTACGGGACCTCCTTTTAAAAAATAGAAAACTGAAAACGATATTCAATCTAGGACTTCGGTAAACACTTTCACCCTGTGGAGTGGAGCCCTACTAATGCCCCCAGTGAAAACACTAGTTGAAATTGAATGCATGCACTGTGAGCTATCTAAGGTGCGTAGCAAGGTGTCTATATTGGAGGGGGGGGGGGAGGCACGTGCATTTGTTAAGGTGTCCGAGCTTCGAAGTTTGGAACTGAAGAAAAGTATGAAGATGGTACCCTCTTGCGTTGGTGAGGCCTGGGATTTGGGACATGTATTCCGGCCTCGCAAGGAGAAAATTTGAAAGATGTGCCCTAAATGGCGCTATTTAGAGATATTTAAGGTCAAAAGAACATAAAGCATGGTACATGTATGTCAACTGCACATCCCAAGCAGATCGTAGAATTCGGGATTTATAGGGGGCCTGCGGAGATTTTGGGGAGAATTCAGGTTCCCCAGCCCCCCTCCCCCGGGCTAAACTTCTGAGCTATTTGAAGGATCCCTTTGCTGAATGTTTAGTCGTCCCAAAGAGAGATTTTCATACTTAACAAAACACAGTACTGAAGAGAAAAAAATTTAAAAAAAAATCAGTGGCGTCTCGAAATACAGTACTGGAAACAGTACTGGAAACACAAAAAGCGGACGGAGAATTTCGACCGGATAACGACCCAGTCAGTCCGCTTTCCACATCACAACATTCTAAAATCTCACCTGTCGAAAAAAATGCGAGAATATTGAATCCAACATGTTATTTTCATTTGTTGTTTCTTTATGCGGTCTTTTATTCTTCGTTGAAATGGAAACTGTGTGGTTTGTTGCGGCGATATAGAATCCTCTTTGACAATCAGCGATGTTTTTCATGTTTTCCAATTTTTTTAAATAAAAAGTCACTTTTTCAATTCGTTGTCCAGGTTTGTTCAATAAATAGCCAAACATGTCGTGTTGCTACGTGTTAACACCGTAATGTGAAGCTAATTTGCTGGTGGTCAAGATATCAACTTGGACAAGTGTTGGGAGGGCCCATTTGAAAATGTTCCCTTGCGTACTACACATTACTCTATTTAAAAGCAACTCGGACCATCTCTGGAATGAACATCAGAGGAACTGTATACTTGTACAATGAATTTATGTGCAGATTTGAACACGACAGCCATCTGTATTTCTCTCTCTACATATATTTGAGATGTTTTTGATCCGAATTTCACGATTCAAAACTCTAAAATTTACGTCTTCATCCCATTACTCAAGTAGCAGACGATACTTCGACATTTTTACGATTTTCATTTTTTTTTTTGCTTCAAAACATCGCTTATGAACCCTCTTTGGAACGAGCTCGATGAGCTAGTTCCAACGAGAGATTATAAGCTATTTCATAGAAGCTAAACCTGAAACAATAACCACACTTAGAGGGTGGGGTGGGGTGGCGGTACAACCGTTACGTCAAAAATTCTTACACATTATTTACTTACTTCGTATGTTTTTCGAAGCCTCCTCCAGAAGCTCGCCTGGATCATAGTCGCTTGTTTCGTCAAAATCTTTGAACCATGGCTTTGAATCAAATCCTTGTTTAAACGCCAGATAAATAGCCTCCATAGTAAAATAGCAGTCGGACTTTCCCATGGTTGTGTCCTCCTTAAAATCGTGAAAAAGTAGACCGACGGTGTTAAAATTGAATGCATGGCAAAGGGTTACAAAGAATTCCCCAGCTTTGGCGTACGACCCTGTTATTCTCGTCAATAATCTGTACTGTTTTCTATCTTTAAACGCGCTAACTAGTGCACCGGCACTAATGACAGGTATATCCCAGAATGGACTGAATCTTGCGACAGGTGCAACGGCATAATCACACGCTGGCCCAACAAATATATTTGCGGACTGCTTTACGTACATGTCTATTGCTGCCAAGGGTCCTATTGTTTCGGAACATTCGGAATCTTTTTTGTTGATCACCAAACTATGCCCTTGTAAAAGCGTGGTGTCGTTACTAATGTTTTCGATTGCATATTCAATTGCAGGAAGAACTTTCTGGATAGACCAAGGGTACATATTTTTGTACGGCAAAATAACACCCAACTGGATATCCTCAGCCGGGACATGGTGAAAAAGATGTAACAAAAAGCAGGACGCACACATCCAAACTTTGAAAATCATGATGATTATAAATATCCCATTCTCATATCTATATCTAGGTTGAAGTGTATGCAAAGAAAATAAACTGGCCTCTTATAACATTTCATAACAAGGTATCTTCAGTTTTTTGTTGTTCGCCGAGCTTCAATTTTGTATTTCTTCACAGTGCGCTGCGCTAAGAAGGTACCACGAGTCAGAACAATCCAATCTATCTCGGACAGGACATTTCCTGCACACGTCCTTTTATCAATACAATACGTCGAAGAATAATCGTTCTATTCGAAACGCTATCAATTTATGAAATATTGATTTCAATGCCATCGCGCCAATTAAAATAAGTCATATTTTCTATAAATACAGTTTCAAAACACAACCTGTCATGGTCCGCTAATTAGTTTAATGGAAGAGGAAATCAGCAATAATTCCACCAAAAGAAACACACATATTTCATTTTTCACGAACATGAAATACAAACAAGCTATAAATCCACAATTTGGTGAATAACTTTCTTTTTTTCAATTACAAGTTCACCCCACGGACAAAGAAACACCATAATATTCTCGAATCGCCTCTATCACACATTTTAATTCACGACCTGTGTGTGTGTTATTAGGAGAACAGTAATTTTACACATTCGTGATCTTCGCGGCGGATTATTGAACGGAGAGGCCAATCAGAAACTTACGTTCGTTGACTCTGTTCTGTGATTCGATATTGAACGATAATGAGTTAACTAGCTCTCTATAGTGAACACATATTAAGCGCAGTTGCAGTTCAGGTGAACGTGAATGGGGCGTCGATTCGAGAGAATTCAGCTGCTCACTGGCGGCCGAGGGATATTGGGGTCCCCCTGGGGGTGGGGAAGATAGGGCCCCTGATCATGACTGGGTCCGGCTGGAGAAAAGTTTGATTTTCCAGTATGAAACTCGCTAAATCCTTCACTCTCGACCTTTCGGAAGGTCTGAATCTAACACCAAATGTTTGCAAGTTTTACTTTAATTCGACGTAAATATTCAGCTGGCCGTTTGTACAACAAATATTTTGCGTGTTACTGGGAGAATGGAGGGGGCATCTTAAAGAACAATGTTCCGATATGTTTTGAAACTCACCCTGACTCCAATCCCCCTCCCCAAGTTTTTTTTTAACGTTTGGTGTGTGTGTGTGTGTGTGGGGGGGTGGAGCCCGAGCGTCTGGACTTGCCACACCCTCTCCCTATGGGTGAACCGCCACTGCAGGAACTCTCGTTTCATTGCACCTCCGTCCCACTAAAAGGCATTATCTTCGGGGGCGGGGTAAAATGCAGGAGGAAATCAGATAAAAAATTGCAGTTGCATATACTTCGATTCTATGCTCGCAGTTTACCTGACAAGTCGTCAACATGTTCCCAGAACTGAACAAAAATTCAACTTTTGAATTTTATTTTTCTGTCAAATGATGGCTTATGGCCCGTTCCAGCGAGGAGCCATAAGCCGTGTTTTGTAAGAAAAACGAAAATGTTGAGGCAAAATCATTTATTTCATATTCTTCCCCAAACTGTTAGGTAGAGCAATTAGCAAGTAAAATCTAGATGAAAGCTCTATTCACACCACGACAAGTTAAATCTTTTAAAAGGCAAGAAGCAAAAAAAAAAAAAAAAAAAAACAACAACGAAAAAAACAAAACAAAACACCGTTTGTGAAATCTTTCAGTCTGGTCGTGGTGTTTTACCTGCAAATATCTGTCCAACATAGGCAAAAGGCACCAGCTATTCCACTTGGCTCTAACATAAAGACTGCGAAGGTGGACTCGGAATAATATCAACTACAACAGCAATTTCAATATCTGTTTCCCCCACTAAAAATGTTCGCACAAACAAATACCATGAGGAGGTTCCATATGGGAGCTTGAAGTATGCCTCTGACATCAGTCTGTTGTTTAAATAGCAAACAGTATTGCGTGAATCTACCGTTTGTTTACTGGGTTTAAGGTATTTTTCAGCACCCGTTGCTTTATCGCGACCACAAAACAAATATAAAGTCAAGTTTAACCCTTTGCCTAACGTAACGGCCAAAACCACCCAGCGCTATTCTCAAAAATCGCCAATTAATTTTCATTATTTTTTTCATTTTTTGTCTCAAAAACATAGGTTATGACCCCTCGTTGGAACGAGCTCGTCGAGCTCGTTCCAACGAGGGGTCATAACCTATGTTTTTGAGACAAAAAATGAAAAAAAATAATTATTCAAAAATTTGTTTTGCAAGTGTCGTCTGCTTTTCATGTTAGGTAAAGGGTTAAAACTCAAATCTTCATTCACTTAATTCAAGTTTAATCATGGTATAAATACAGAACACAACTCGGGTAGAGTTCGGAGGCAAAGATCAACGACCCTTCAGCGCTCGTGAAATACAGGAAAAAAATCCCAACTTTGGTCGGTGATACAAGTCCCCCATATTCCACCTTCGTTTTGTTCTGTCTTAACATGTCATGCAGGAATGGGGTTTTCAGATTTGGGGTATTGGTCTACAGTCCTTTGTCTGTGTCGTCCACTTTTTACTACAGGCTCTCCACAACACTCGTCGAGCTCGTTCCAACGAGGGGTCATAACCTATGTTTTTGAGACAAAAAACGAAAAAAATTAGTTATTCAAGAATTATTTTTGCAAGTGTCGTCTGCTTTTCATGTTAGGTAAATGGTTAACCTACAGTTTATAATACACACAAAAGACTCTAAAAACAGGCGTTGGTTACCGCGTCCTATTGGAGCAGATTGTATCCAATGTGACAAACAAGAGCTCCACTAGAGATGGGCAATACACCGAAAAGCCGAACCAATACCAATACCGATATCACGTGGATACCGAAAAACCAAACCGAACCGATCATTGAATACCGAAACCATCTGTAATTTCGAATTTTCCTACTTTCTCTATTTATAAGGCCTTGTTGGCGCCAGGTAGCATTGGAAGCGTTCATTTTCATGAACCAAGAGACTGGTTTTCTTTTCAGTTCTAACTCATAGGGCCTAAGCAATTGCCCTGAATACTCACTGGACTATAACTTATACGAGTCTAGTTGCCCAGCAGTGATTTATGCATTGTCAGCAGGGATTTGGCGACAGGGGATGGGGGTCGGGTGGGGGTGAGGTTGCCCCCCCCCACCCCCCCACCCCCAGCTAGGAGTATTTTTGTTCAATAGTTGGAAATTCCGAGGTCAAAAATCAAATGGTTGAAAACTCAATAAATTAACATTATTCATGAAAAATATTAAAATTCCAACTAATGATGAGAAATTTTGATCTTTTATTTCCAACTGGAAACTTGAGTTTCAAATTTCCTGCTCTAAAATTGACATGGCCTCAAAATTTCGACTCTTGACATCAATCCGGTAAATTTTCTGACCCACACACATTATAAATGATGCTTTTTCCGTTTCAGGACTAGTGAAAATTTTCAGAAGGGTTCATAACCCTTTACCCAACGCAGACGAATTCAAAATTCATTATTTTAAATATCATTTTTAAAAATTTTTTTAAAAAATTTCAACAAAACCATATCAAGTGATATTTTTCGAAAAATAATATTTTTTCAGCAGCTGTATTTGCATATTACGCGGGCGGATACGGGAGATTCGTTGGGTAAAGGGTTAAATATATCCCCCAGCGCTGCAGTGCAACCCCCTATCGAAACCACTCACAGTTGGAATTTACACCGGTGGCACCCCCCCCCCCCCCCCCCCCGAGCTGAAACCCTCTAGCCACATCCCTGATTATCAGCAGGACCTCCTGATGGTGGCATGTTTAACCCTTTACCTAACGTAACGGTCAAAACCGGCCAGCGCTATTCTCAAAAAGCGCCAATTAATTTTCACTATTTTTTTCATTTTTTGTCTCAAAAACATAGGTTATGACCCCTCGTTGGAACGAGCTCGTCGAGCTCGTTCCAACGAGGGGTCATAACCTATGTTTTTGAGACAAAAAAATGAAAAAAATTAGTTATTCAAGAATTATTTTTGCAAGTGTCGTCTGCTTTTCATGTTAGGTAAAGGGTTAAGGAATATGCTCTGAGATCACAAAACACTGAAATAGGCCTTTAAAGGTTAAGGTGTGTTTGGAACAAGTCACCAAATTACTATAATTATGATTTTTGTTGGTAAAACACAGTGTTGAGTTCATTGGTATTGGCATTGTGAAAGAATAATTCAAGGACAACTTATTATATATTTTCTTGGTATGAATTCCATTTTGGTATTATCAGCAAATCTCAGTCAAGTCAGATACCGAATACCGAAACCGATACCGAACTAGAAATTTCAATACCGCCCATCTCTAAACTCAACTTCTCGGGGTTCCCATGGGAAACCTATTTAGAGTCTCCTCCCAATCACTAAGTGAAGTTCTTTGAAAACGTATTGGCGACACAAGCAAAGCTTTAGGCAACGGACCTCCGGTTTAAATTGGCTCAAACATTGCGTACATTTTTGTGCGATTGTTCAGATAATTTTAAAATTATTGCGTGGATTGAAACTACACTCTATAAGTGTTTTGCTGTCAAGCCACTTTTCATCTGCTGTATCAAACTCTCAGGCCACTACTCCAATTCCGCACGGAATCAGACGCAGTTATGGACTGTTTATTTACCCATTTTTCTTAGAGATTGCACACAGACTACCGTTGATTTAATGAGATGCCCCTTTATTAACGAAGATACATATACAGATATTATTTCGTGCTACAGTTATAGATATTCCAATAAATAAATATTTATTTCCCCTTGAAAAATCAAAATATTAACGTGACGGTGGAACTACGCGGCAGTATCACAAAATTACAGGCCTGGTTACCCTTCATTCATAATTGTTTAGTTTATAAACATGTCTACAGGTGTTGGTAAAGTCATTAACGATTCGGACAAATCAAGTCTCGATTGAGAAACATTTCTTGCGTTGATTTAAAGAATATGGAAATTTATAGTATTTTTAAGAATCAGTCGCTTGGAAATTTGCAGATAATAAAGGCGAGTAAATATTCCAGACGACTGGATTTAAACATAGACGATGGATTTAAGGGCCAGAGTGTTTCCAGTCCTTAACCGTGTCGAATATAATATTAGAACGTTTCTTTTCATGTTCTGTCGATCGATAGAACATGAAAAGAAACGTTCTAATTATTTTATGATGCCGAACAAAAAATAGTGTTCATTATTAAGCGTTAGCTGCAACATGCCATCAATCTTGTAACAATGTAGTCGAATCAAAATACATGCTTTTAATGATGTCATTTCGAGCGAATGACGTTACTTTAGGAGTTTCCAGATCACCAAATTCGAAAATGACTTGTTACAAGTGCCGTCGCTTTGGGAGTTTCTATATCACCAAATGTCAGTGTTTACAACTGCATCATGCTGTTCATGTTAAAATCCATTATTAATGCTGTATGATAAGTGGTATAATGGAATATAAATTCATGTTTCCTGGACGACGATAGTTGTCGGAATTAAGCGGAGTGAAACAATTTATTTTGAACCTGAGGCGGAGTCTCAGTGAGGTCGAGGAGTAAAACTAAACTTGCGGAAATACAATTGATTGAATTTGAAGTCACATTCATGATTCACTGAAGTACTGTGGTGAACAACACGCGAATTTTGAATATTTCTGATTCTTTTGAATTCATTGTTTGCAGTTAAAATTAAAAACACACCCACTGAAGATGACATATTTGTTGGTAAGTTTGTGTCTATCGGTGACGAAAAAAGTTAAAAATACACGGCGCCAGAGTTTGGTGTTGAGAAATTCCAATCAGAGCGTGCGCAATCGAGGCTGATCAATGGAAGTGGAGCTTACATTTTCTTTGTTCGCATGTCTCCAGGAAAGAACGTTCCAATAGTACACGTGTTTTGTCCAAAAACTCCAGTACTTTGTCTTTTAGAAGAAGTCAAAGTAACCAATCACGACTGATGTCACAGATGTGAGGCATAATAATTCCTTTTAGAAGTTGACTGGTGGCCTGGGAGCTCGGTGGTGTATATGGATATATTACTGATACGGGTTGCACTTCAATAAACACTGTCTGGGCAAGGAGGGGGGGGGGGGTGGGGGGGGGGGGGCAGATACACAGTGAACACTTTAAAGCATTTACCTCACAACAACATGATCTAATTACTGTGCTCTTCGTATATTTTCTCCTGGGTGCACCTCTCCCTCGTCACACCCCAAAACATTCCCTGGCTAGATACCTGTCTTCACAAGAACGGTCATATTTTCGCTGCGCTTTGATGTCTTGTGCAATCTACTTTCGTACTGTTTGTGTTCAATTTGTGTATATTCCATACACACTCTGTTCACATATGTATACGGATAATACCAAGAGTTATCTTCCCTTTGTTTATTCATCTATCAGAATGGTGGTAGACGTTAAATGTTTAATATTAAACAAGTAAGAATTCTGTCATTTATTATTCATCGCAATCGCTGGTTCAGTACATTTAAAAAGTAGTGGGTAAGATATATTCGTTACACATTCTGTTAGTGACCAAATATGATAATATACGACGTCAATTAATTCCATATTAACCCTTTACCTAACGTAACGGCCAAAACCGGCCAGCGCTATTCTCAAAAATCGCCAATTAATTTCCATTATTTTTTCCATTTTTTGTCTCAAAAACATAGGTTATGACCCCTCGTTGGAACGAGCTCGTCGAGCTCGTTCCAACGGGGGGTCATAACCTATGTTTTTGAGACAAAAAATGAAAAAATTAGTTATTCAAGAATTATTTTTGCAAGTGTCGTCTGTTTTTCAGGTTAGGTAAAGGGTTAAATCACCAAGGAATCAGGTGACTAATTATGACCCATGTCTTGCTATAACTTTGTGAGATCCACTTTTTCGTTTGCAAAAGGGTAGAACAGACTATAAAATTTCAATTACCGTCCACTGAAAGGTTAAATGAAGGAGAAACGAAAGAAATTAAGATTCCCAAACATCGAAAATAAAAATGAATAAAACATGCATTTGCTGGAACAAAGTACAGATGATCTCTGATGAGTCGCGATTTCATATAAAATTGATGTTCCGAGCTCACTAAAATCGATGCTAAAATCGAGCCGAGGCTCAGATCGATTTAAGTGAACAAGGTTCAGGAATTTCATGTCAATGGTGACGAATTTGGGATTCCCTTTTTCACACTATCTGTAATTTAACCTTTTAGTAAACGTAACGACTAGGGGGCGCGGCGGCATTGCGGTAATCGCTTTTCGTCAGATCACCGAAGTTAAGCAACGTCGAGCCCAGTTAGTCCTCGGATGGGTGACCGTCTGAGCGATCGATTCGGACTCCCACGTTTGTGTCCTTGGGCAAGGCACTTAATCCCGATTGTCCACATGGGGGCACGATGACGCCGTGCACAAAGGCGTACTGCACGTCGATGGTGCTCATGTCTTCAACCAATCTAACCCTGTCTGTGCTGCAGTGCGGAGTTACGATGTTGGGGAGCTGGCAGCTGCTCGTCGTTGCTCGGTGGTTCTCCCCCGTAAAACTGTCACAGTCATGATTAGCCATTCTGCATAAGTATGTGACCTTAAACACCAATAAATAAATAAATAAATAAATTAACGTAACGACTAGAGCTGGTCAGCGCTGTACACCAAAATCGCCACCCAAATTTTATATTTTTTTTCAGTCTTTGCCTCTAAACATAGTGAGCTCGTAAAACATAGCTTTGTCCCTGATTCAGCTTGTTCCAAAAAGGGGTTATAAGCCATGTATTCGAGACTAAAATGAAAATATTTAGTTTGGTTGTATTAGGTAGATAGGTAATGAAAAAAATAAGAGAACACTAATTCGATTCTACGTCCGAAACCAACTCAACGTTGACTTCTGACGTCATTCCCGCATTGGACGAGTTATGAACGATATTTTCCGTTACGAGCCATTTGATGGTTATAATGCGATAAATATAAATAAGATAACTCAGTTGATAATTGAGGGGAGTTTGGTGATTAGGAGAATGTGAAGTCACTGGCTGTGTTGTTTTTTCTTTGTTGATTAACGAGCGGAATGCATGCATATTTAAGGTTTCCGATAGCACTGTGTGCCAAATTATGTACTATTAACGATATCTGGCAAATATAATTGGTATGTTCAATCTGAACAACATAAAGTGGATATTTGAAGAAAATCTAATTATAAGGCTCGAACTGTGTAGTATTTGCAGCGCGCAACATATTCACGCCTTTTGTCACAAATTGCGTCAATACATCTGTTCGGAAGATCAAAATTTAACGATTGCTGTCTGGATAGTTGTGAACACAATTGTTTTTCTAAAGAATGTATCAAATTCTGAGAAAAATGCTAGTTAACATTAACAAAAGAAATGGACGGATGCAAAGATGTGCTCTGTCCTTCACGTCAACAAATACAGTATGTGAAGAGTGGATTGTAACTAAATCATCCGTGGTGTAGAGTTATCACTTTCAAATTCTGTATATATGGACAAAAAGCACAAGCAATATTTCAGCCAATGGACCTCCGGGTTTAACCCGGAGGTCTATTGGCTGAAACTTTGCTTGTGCTTGTTATGCTTTGCAACAAATTTGCAATGATTATTTGGGTGGAATCTCCACTCCACGGGTGATTTAGTGATAAATAACTCTCCACATACTGTACCCTGTGACTATAATAAGGTACACTCTAGCTGTGAGAACCCCTAGCGTGCAAGACGTCTCATATGTTAGAGTACTGAACCTTAAAACAGAAAGAATGACGGTTCGATCCTGAAACGCGTTATCTGCATTGTGTCCTTGGACAAGACACCTAATTCTGACAACCTGTGTGGGGAAACGGTGGCGCTGTGTATTAAATGCGTGTCGCACGTCGATGATGCACTTGCCTTCCACCGCTGCTAACTGCTTGTTCCGGGGAAGCAAATTGGACAGCCTGACAGCTGCTCACCACTGCTAGGTGGCTCTCTCTAGACGACGTGTCCCTGGTTGTTGCAAGTGTCGTTAACCCGGAATAAACAATGATTCTCAACTTCATCCGACCACTCATTCATTGAAGTTGGAGTAATTTGTGAAGGCGGGTCTAGTCCGTCGAGTATTTCCGTTTTGTGCGAACATTAACGAGGTATGAAATCCTATTCTGTTTACTCGCCACCAATAACATGCTCCTCTGTTCACTCCCCACCGGTAATACATAGAAACCACCGGCATTCCGGAGTTCAGAACATTCTTATCACCCGGAAAAAACGTTCAAATAGTTTTGAGAGATTATACTCCGGAGAAAATAACGCAGAAGTGTCTGGTACTTTTGTATATATATTGCATCCATTTTAATCGTAGAGATTAACAAAACTGTCTTCGTGTCAAAAGACGGCTCCATTTTATCCCTCCACCTAATACGGACAGCAGACGACACTTGTAAAAAAAAACAAGAGCATTTAAAATATTTACCTTCTGCCCGAAAAAAAACATAGCTTATGTCCACTCGTTGGAACGAGCAAGACGAGCTCGTTCCAACAAGGGTCCATAAAATATGTTCAAGATAAAAATTGAAGGAAAAGAATCTGATTGGCGAGGTTTGTGAATAACACCGATCGTTCATGACCGACACGTTACATAAAGGGTTAAATATCTTGTCTCATTTTTCGTCAGTATTTTACGTTCAAAGCTCATTGGTTAAGCTATTTACTCATCGTTCCAGTTCCCGGCCGGCAATTCACGTTCTGGACACCATGGGTGACTTAATTACAGGTTATTGTTTGTTTTTGCAATGGTTTCTCAATATGTTTTGATTCTCCGGCAGATGGAAGGGAACAGGGGGAAGAGAAAAGGTTTTTAGGTAGTTTCAGTGGCTGCCGAGGGATATTGGGAGCCCCTGTAGTTGGAGAGGATAGGGTCTCCGAACCCACTAGTCAGGCCATGATTAAGCAGCTGTCACACTTTCTTACATACTGACTACAGACTCAAATGGGACGTGTGTCCTAGTCGCACAGGTTGAAGGAACAATGTGCAACATTGCTCTCATCTGAGCAATGGAGGTTCAAGTGTTGTGCTCAAGGACGTTGAGCGAGAGTGTTGTGGAGAGCCTGTAGTAAAAAGTGGACGACACAGACAAAGGACTGTAGACGAATACCCCAAATCTGAAAACTCCATTCCTGCATGAGATGTTAAGACAGAACAAAACGAGGGTGGAATGTGGGGGACTGGTATCACCGACCAGAGTTGGGATTATTTCCTGTATTTCACGAGCGCTGAAGGGTCGTTGATTTTTGTCTCCGTACTCTACCCGAGCTGTGTTCTGTATTTATACCATGATTAAACTTCAATTAAGTGAATGAAGATTGGAGTTTTAATCCTTTACATAACATGAAAAGCAGACGACACTTGCAAAACAAATTTTTGAACAACTATTTTTTTTTATTTTTTGTCTCAAAAACATAAGTTATGACCCCTCGTCGGAATGAGCTCAACGAGCTCGTTCCAATGAGGGGTCATAACCTATGTCCAATGAGGGGTCATAACCTATGTTTTTGAGACAAAAGATGAAAAAAATAATGAAATTTAATTGGCGATTTTTGAGAATAGCACTGGCCGGTTTTGGCAGTTACGTTGGGTAAAGGATTAAAGAAATACACCACCTTCAGCGCTCTGTTTACTTCCTTCTTTGACGCTGTTTGGTGTCAAAACATTTCATTCACGTCAACGCCAATCAAACGCGAAACGACCAATCAGATGAGTTCTTACATGACGTTATTATGCGTAGACCGGATTCAACACGTAGTGCATCTAGCACATTTCTCAGTGTCTGTATTGAATCGGGTAAAGTTGAATACACATAACAATCGTGGTACAAAATGAGGATTAAAACATTTACAAGTATTCCTCAACGAGCGGATCATTGGAGTAATCTTCTTTCGATAATAATCAGGGATGCGGCTAGAGGTTTCCGATTGTGGGTGGGGGTGTAGGCTAGTGAATTTCCAACTAGAGGAAGGGACCGGGAGGGGGAACCCCGGTCCCTCCCCCTAGATGGAAATTCACTTCCGAGAATACTTTTGAAAATGAAGGCATGAAAGGGGGCATAAAATTGATTCTAATAACTGAAATGCCAACTCACTTATGATAGAATTATCAGATTATTATTATTTGGTATTATGCTGGGAATTGAATATGTGCCGAACAAATGCTCAGCTCAATCATGATGTGATTTTCTTGAAGTGTATTTCGATGATTCTTTTTATTACAATAAGTAAGCGTACTATAAAAATCTAATACCGATTGACATCATGCATACTTATGAAGCTCGATATTGCGTACACTGTAGTTGTAAATAGTAACAGTTGGAATTTTTTGCCGATTTGAAATCGAGTTGGGATTTTGGGAAGTAAAGGAGACATCAGCACACCAAAGAAGCTCTAAAATCCAGATTGATGGAATTTCCAACTACTCATGGCTTGCCCTCCTAATTTCCAACTATAGGAAATTTTGACCAGGATTGCGGGTGGGGTTTTGGTGGGGTGGGGTGACACCCCCACCCTCCTGTCGCCACGCCCCTGATAATAATGTGGCAATTTTGTTTACTGTCTAAAATTGAAACTCTGATAATACTGGATTGTTGAATCAAATGTAATACATTCCAGTATAGCATTTCTGCTGTAATGCAATTTAATGCTTATCTAATATTTATTTTACTACCGAAACATCAATGCCATTTATCTTGTCAGGTGTATCGCCTAGAGTGTTAATTTTGCAATTGAGCATGTTCCTTCTGTCAGTTCCGCCTTCAATGTGTACGGTCGTGTGTATTAATCTTGAATTTAGAATCATGTTGCTATCAGCTCGCGGGAGGTAATGAAATTATTTTGTTCTCACCAGTGAATCACTCGTGATTCTTAACCTCTGCGTTATCTTCTGTTGCAGTTAAGATGCCACCAAAGCAAAAAGCCAATGAGTCGACAAAGAGAATACATTTGCGTCTGCACTGCGTGAGGAGAGTAGATATGCAGTGACGAAAATATGGGGGAGGGGAGGGGATGGCGGCCGCTCTTAGAAGGAATTTTATTTTTCTTTAAACACTGCGATTCCATCGCGCTACAAATAATTGCCAGGTTGTTAGTCGGAGTCGAGGAAAGTATACGCTCATTTTACAAAATATTTCCTACCCATGGAACGGGGGGGGGGGGGGGGGGGGGGGGGGGGGTATCGTCCTTCTTTTATATCCAACAAAAGTTATCGATGACTGTGGTGATGCCTTCTGTGGTCGATAATTCGATCAGAAACAGTGGCTGGTCAGAAACTGACTTGGGGCGATGCTCCACATTTCAATCATGGTCATGATGCGCGACCTCTCCCGGTGCGGCGAGTTGGGGCGAGAAAGAAAGGGGTGCCCCACTTTCGTCGGTGGAACCTGGGCGCCTTACTGAGGAAAGCTGTGGAAAATGGTAGGTCAGTTTCTCAATCCGATGGCTTCTTCGCATGATCTATAGCTGAATGCATGGGGGTACGATATTATCCGCGATGATATGTGGACATCCACTACCTCCCGTAGTGGATGTCCAAGTGTTATCGCGGATAATACCCCCCCCCCCCCCCCGGACTCGGTGCTTGTGAAAAGAATTTGAGTGACAAAACATCGATGGGCAGTGCCCTTCTTGGATGCGCCCGTGGGAAACCGCCTGGTCTTGCGGTTATGGGGTTTATTTCTGAGAATATGCAGAAAAAACATGATGGTTATATCTCTCTGATACTTGAGTGGAAAAGTGTAGAGAACAACCAATTCGGAAACTCAGCCACACCCTTTCCTTGATTTGCCGAGTGTATTGTCTCACACATCATACATTCTAATTCTCACTTGAATTAGCATTATAAACTGGTGAATGGAAGCAAAATTTGCTAGTAGCCTTAAGAAAGCGTTTATGGTCTAAACCACTCAACTAAAAAAAAATTATACAAAGATGGTCTATGTATGTCGGCTCATGGATTTTATAGGCGCCATGTACTCGACAAGGCGTCACATCACCCCCCCCCCCCCCTCCACAAAACTTGATTCGCTACTTGCAGCTATATTACAATACGCCTTCGTATCAGGAATAGATTTAACGAGGAATGGAAACATATGGAGTGTACGGATGCGTAAAATAAAAGTAGTTATCTCGCCTTGATAAAATTGGCTATCGGGCTATCGCGCAGAAGAACAGTATCGTTAGAGTCGATTAACTGTGCAGTTAGGGGACACAGATGCATCAATAACTGAACTGTTAGTGTTGTGTGCTTTTACGTTGAGGTAATTGTTTTTTGCAATAAGATGCCTTGTCAAAAACAAGTTATCATCAAACACACTTAATTGTCACAATCACACGTGTCGGATAGTTGCGATGGGTAGCTGGTACTCCAAATCATTTGCTAAGTCTCAGTTGCACAGGGACTCACATTATATCGATTTCAGTTTGAATCCGCCGACCCTGGAGAACGACTGCCCTTTGATTGTCTTTAACCAGCTCAACAGACTATTTCGACACACTGGACATCAAATCCATTTGATACTTCGGTGATAACTTAATCCAAGAGCCCTTACAAGAGATAGACTATTTAAAACAATTAACGCTAGGCGTTTTATGTCATCAGAGAATAATATCAACGTTTCGCGCTATGATTCTTTTTGTCCGTCATTATAGGGTGGCACACCATTATTTTCGTTGCGGGAAGTCGGCAACCGTCCATTTGCCAACTCCACGTGCGTCCTATTTGCTACCATGATTTGTGAGATGAGCCAGCAATTATGTGGTGATATAGGCTAATATTATACCTCACGTGACTTCCTTGCATTCTGATTGGCTGAAAGGTGATACCTTATTTCGTGTAGTTGTCCAGCACAGGGCTGAAGGGTCACTACATGCGGGCACTATATATTTTCTATTTTAGCACGGGTATTATATGCATTTTCTGGTTATAAAAACGTACAAAGCAACGATTTATCCAAAATGGTGGCAGAAAATCCGGCCACCAATTAGACAATTCGATTTACATAAAAAAATATACACTTAGTTTTTTTAGTGTCGCAAGAATAGCCGTAAAGTTTTCCGAAGTGATACGTTCCGATAAACAGAGATTATTACCATAATGTGGATGTACAAAATATGTATCCGAGTCGAGCTCCGGGGTTTATGGGCAGATCACGACGAGTCGAAGACGAGTCGTGATCTCCCCTTAGAACCCGGAGTGAGACATTGGCAGAGGCAAGGAATAGTATCATTGTGTCGAACAATTATCAATATCCACACATTATTCTCATTTCTCCTTTATTGTTTAAAATACAAACATCATTACATGTTTACAATTTGGATTGTAGATTATTTGGTTAATTTGCAGTTTCGTGTTGTTCGATAATCTAAAAGGACTAGTGCATGGCTTGGAGTTGACTACGCCCATATAGTGTCCAGTGTGGCGGTGTAGTTCCCTCCGCTTCGCGTCGGGAACTACACCACCTCACTGGGCACTATATGGGCGTAGTCAACTCCAAGCCATGCACTATTCCTTAAATAGTGTAATTAACTAATCCCATTTTCCCGTGTTGAAATGGCTCGTATGAGTACACTCACACACAGGAGCCTGTGATTCCTCTGAGATTGTAGAGTTGCATCGGACCATTGTCTGCACAAAGTGAACTAATATACCTTTTTTATCGTATGGGGACAGTGACATATTTCGACGCGACATGTACAAATAGTTGTCAGTCGACGTACGGAACTTCTAAGATAGGATAACGACACACCTGCAGTGTAGAGGTGGGGTAAGTATGTCCCGCTCGTTTTTGATGAATATGGCACACTCTATGGGCATTTACGATGGAAACATTTCAAATGCTTCCATAGTAAATTTCCATGGAGTGGGCTTTATCGCATCAACAACCACGCGGAGCATAGTGACGCCCTTACTCCTGCTCATGACAAACAAATCGAAAAAAGATTAATAGTTATTATATATGCATAAGGAATATGCTTGTGACGTATAATCGCAAATAACACCACACCCTTGTAAGATTTGAAAATAATATCATGTGGAAAGGTAAGAGGAAAATCAATTTCACTGGGGAAAATAGGCCAAAAGTTCATTAACCCTTTGAACACTAATGGTATAGACCATGCCTGTTCAGAACCATTAACTTGTAGAGTCTATATTCGTTACTTGGGGGAAAGGCCAGTCAATATTTTCAACGTGTAGGCCTGGCCCCGAGGCTGCACGTTAAAAATCTTGATTGGTCTACCATACAAATTCACTGAGCAAATATCTACTTTATGAATGTACGATACCGGCCCGTAAAAGCGGTCTTTCTGTTCAAAGGGTTAAAGCACGCGATCACTTTGCCCATAAATGAATAAATGGCGAATTTCGTAATGTAAAAACGTCACAAGAACTGGATTGACTGATCACCCCTGTTAAGAAATGAGAAGATAAACGATTGAAGATGAATTCTCTATTTCAAAAAACTATAGTTTAACCCTTTACCTAACGAATCGCCCGCATCCACCCGCGTAATATGCAAATTCAGCAGTTTAAAAAATATTATTTTTCCAAAAAATTCAACAAAACCATATCATGTGACCCCTCGTTGGAACGAGCTCGACGAGCTCGTTCCAACGAGGGGTCACATGATATGGTTTTGTTGAAATTTTTTGAAAAATTTGAAAAAATGATATTTAAAATAATAAATTTTGATATCGTCTGCGTTTGGTAAAGGGTTAAGAACATTCATTCGTTTCCTCGGTAGAATTTTTGTTGTTGAAACGTGTCTGATACAATATATACTCATTATAGGAGTTGTATTTTCTTGAATTGTATTTTCCACCTCTTAATATAACTTACGTAAATTAATCATTAGCATTTTAAAAAGATATGGCAATTTGCCAACTGGAAAATTGCCAGATCTTTGAAAATGCTAATGGGTCCTTTCAACCCATTTAAAGACTAGAAAATACAATTCTAGATAATACAATTGTAAAAGTTTTATAGTATTGGCTACCGGTCGCGATGTTCTTACACAAGTGGCTCGAGATTCCATAAAAATATGCTGCAAATTTTAGACTAAACCAGGAAAGCCGAACGCAAATAGCCTCCGAATTTAAATGTTCTCAAATTTCTTTTTTGGAAAGTAGGATTCTTCAATTTTGTAAGGAGGTAAGCGAACAGTCGCGACGCGATCGAAATTTTCTGTCCCCTTTTACAATCACAGCACTGTATAATAAACAGTATATCAGATGGTTTATGTTTGAATACCGGGGATATTTCGTCTCACGGGCTGTTTGAAAAAAAGTATCGTCGTGATCTATGTCACTAATATCTGCAAAACTGGGTTGCCAGAACGCACATCGGTCACAACAAAAATGTGTGCAACCTTTCACTATCATGAGGATGAGTGAGGGGGGGGGGGGGGGGGGGGGCATTTGGGACAATGCCCAACAAAACGTTTTCTCAATCGTTTCCAATTTTCTGATGCCTGGCAATCACAGCGCGTAATCAATTCTGTGTGGGTCGGTACATGGCAGACAAATTTCGTCATTAGAAAAGATTTACAGGAAGGTTAGCTCTCCTCAACCCTTTACCCAACGCAGACGATGTCAAAATTTATTATTTTAAATATCATTTTTGTAAAGTTTTCAAAAAATTTCAACAAAACCATATCATGTGACCTCTCATTGGAACGAACCCGGGGGGGGGGGGGGGGGGGGGGTGTCACATGATATGGTTTTGTTGAAATATTTTGAAAAATTTAATTTTTTCAACTGCTCAATTTGCATATTATGCGGGCGGATGCGGGCGATTCGTTAGGTAAAGGGGTAATTTTCTAAAACTGTCAGTAAATTTGACACTAACGGTACGGGGATTTCATATAAAAATTGCAATTTCGAAATGTTCGCGAAGATGTATAATCGACGTCTGCATCATTTCACAAACATCAGGCATTTTCCTGAGGAGTAGTATAAAATAGAGAAGCTGGCATTTTACAATTTTTTTCCAAATCGGTTTGAACGTTCAACTATTAATCTCCGTTGAAACTCCTTTAAAAGCAAGAAAACAGCGTTTTCACCATCATCCGGTGTTCTGTAACGTTTTTGGTGTTCATTTTCTCCCTCCACTGCTTATGTAACATACGTGTGTTCCGGGTGAGATAGCAGGGAGAGACAGACGTATGCCACCCACCCACGTGACGTTATACATTTATAACGTTATTATGACGTTATACATATCGTATCAGTTTCTTGCTACCAACTAATTCATATTGACGGCATCGGAATGCAGTGTGAACAAAGTTCGATGCTCTAAAACTCTTCAACCCTCAAGCTGCCACCGTTCCTAATCGATTTCGTGGTATACACCTTTGGTATACACATAACCTGTGCATGCTCTTTCCGATGGTGTCATCAGTTTCTCAAAACAACGAATACAAAATGAGTTGATTGAATCAGCACGTGATTCTCGATTACCTCTGCCTAACGTAATCGCTGCATGGTGGGGGGGGGGGGGGGGGGGGGGGAGAGAAAAATCATCCTCGATGAGTCTGAAAGTGGGAATGGGGAAATCTCACCCTGGTTCAAATATCTTGCCCCTCGGGTGAGATTTCCCCATCCCACCTCCAGACTCATCGGGGATCATAATAATCTCAACAACGTGCGTATCGTGATTTATTTAATGCTCAGGCATCAATTCACGCTGAAAAATTAAGTCATATTCCCCTGTCGGTCGGCAAAACGAAATATCAAAATGATATTTAGAAATCGATATTTCATCGTAGGTTCGGATGACGAATAACATGTACTTTAAACGAGTCAGCACATCAGTAATGAATTCCAGAGTCCCAAATACAAACGAATTCGAATAATTGATAGTGACAGTGACTAAATCAATTCATTAAATCAGCGGTTTCAAAGTTTGACTTTCTCATTCACCTTCCAGCGAAAAGCCGAAATCACTTTCAAATTTCTTCAGTTCAACTTCACACGTCTTCAGTGCATTGAGTTCAAAAAAAATAAAATGACGTGTCTTGTTATTGAAAATAAGAAAGTGGTGTTTTTTGTTATTGTTCTATTTCTTCGAAACACATTGCGATTATTTCAATTCGCCAGCCTTGGTAAATCGTAAAGTTAGGGGAGAAATAAGACGGGACTACTTTTTGTGCGGATATTCACACATTCCAATGGTTGGAGTTTGGTTGTTGTAATTTTTGTATGGACGCCGGTTCGGCACATAAATTTTGCGCCTTAATGGCAAATAAAGGCCACAAATTGGAGAGTTTGTAGTCGTAGAGCATTAAATAAAAAGAAAATTCACGAAAATTTGATGAATACCGAAAATATCTCGTTCGTGGCTACAAGAAATATGAGGATCTTCACTCGCGACTGCGTCGCTCGTGAAGATCCTCATATTTCTTTGTAGCCACTCACGAGATATTTTCGGTATTCATCAAATTTTCGTGAATATCCTCTATATATAATACAGACACTGTCCTTTCCATTAATATAAAAGTCAAGGCGATGAAATATGCTATTTTATTTTTTTCCTGGGAAGAATAAAAACTTGCAAACTGCTGTAAAAACACAATCGCTAACAAAGAGTCAATGTGGACGCGTACTTAGTGTTTTTTTCGAATGACACAGGCATGTTTCAGAGAAATTTAGGTTTCTGATCCCCTGCCGGGAGTCGAACACTCACCAGCCCCGCCTGACAATCAGGATTCCAACACATAAACCACTAGACCATTGCACACCGTCAAAACACAATGGCTAGAATCTAGCTTTTTAGATGAAGTTGGTACTTATAATATCGATAAATATTCTTAATCAAGGATTATCTGTGAAGTAGTTGCTTCTAAATAATTTGCCATAAAGACAAGTATCCTTTTGTAACTTTTAATAAACGAAAACAACAGACAGCAATTTGGCTTTATTTTCAACTGATGTCATAGTATTTCCTCAACAATTACTTGCTTCTTAATGGGACCTTCCTCGCCCGTCTAATAATTTCAAGGGAGATAACTTTATCGAAAGTCGATTTTCATCACAAAATATTCAGGGATGGTTAAACTGTTCCACATCTTCTTTTCGGTATTTTATCCAACAGGAAACCGGCGTCAGCAGAAAAAATGCCCTGTTTAGATAGGTAAGAAGAACACTCCACCACAAATTATTTCCATTAGTTAGAACTGTATTTTGTCAAGACAGCAATGAGAGTTTTTATGTCATCAATGCAACAAGTATTTTGATTCGAAAAACACGTCCCAAAATTCTCACCCCATTCAGACAGTGACAAACGAGCTCAACAAAAGTCCATCGATTTCCTTTCGGAACATTTATATACAAATTTATTTATACAAATTTATGTGCTTGATTTTCTTACGTTGGCTGCTTTTTAGATGCAGACAGAAAGATAACCTTCAAATTCGAATAAAAGAATCCTTTTCGTGATTTTCCACAACGACAATTCATAGATATTTGACAACGCCCAGCTCGGATGTTTATAATCCTGAATGTCGGAAGCTTAATTTAGACTTAAACTACGGTTCGGCAGTCAGGCTCGTTTCCGAAATATAAAAGCTATTTTAAGGTATTGCAGGGTCAATTTGTGATAAGCAAATGGACAAAAAAAAAACATTGAGAAATGTTATTGTCTGAGCCAGATTTTGACGGCTTGTTAGATGTCCGTTCTCTATGATAATGCGGATCAAAAGGTTGACAAATCTCACACCCAAAACCTTCTCGGCCTCATGTCGTGCAATTAACAACACATTAAACTGCAGGAATCCAAAAAGACACAGTTTTATCTTTTGACCAGTGCCGAATGTTATGTCCGGAAAACTATTCTGAAGACTGAAAGCTGAAAAGGGAATTATTTCACTGATTGGCAAGTTCGAATTACCATTGCTTCTTAAATGTATGATTTAACAACAAACTTTGCTAGGGTCCTCAGAGGGTCCTCAGAAATGAAAAATAAAATCTCCCTACAGCCCAAACATCCACCCCACCATCACTCTTCCCACGGTGACTCTAAAATTCATTAATGTGTAAGAAGCTATGCGTTCATTGAAAGTATTTAGATCATCAGGTGCTGAATAATGTAATCTAGATGTGTAGATCAAGTTTATCCAAGCCACTAACTTTGTTGTTTAACACATTAGATATCGCTTTCATTTTCAGGCCGGTATTATAAAAAGAATCCCCCAAATCCTGTTCCCAATTACCGTCAAATATCTCATATCAGTTGGTTTGGAAAATTATCCGAGAAATGTTAAAAATAGGGAAGTTGCTTGATGAAAACAATTTGTTCACACAATGTCAGTCTGGATTAACCAAAAAATGACTCGATTGTCTTGAAACTAATCAACAGTACAGCCGCCGTGGACTGGTCGTAATCCACGCGTGAGCAATGAAATCCACGCAGGCGTTTATCAGGTAATAAAAATCATCGTCAGCTGAAGTTTAATTAATGAAGCACCGGGTTGTACCCGGTGCTTCATTAATTAAATTTTGATGATTATTCCTATAATTAGTGTTCTGAATCTAATATTATTGCATCCGTGGAGATATTGCCCACCCGTGGAAAGTAACTAGTCCACGATGGCCGTACTGTATCAACACGGTGTTTTCAACAACGTCGTTGATGAGGGTGAGGATGTGATGGATATTTTCTGTGATGTCCGTGAGGGCTTAGAAAAACTTGATATTCGAGACTGCTATATAAATTAGAAAACTTTGGTATCGCGGGTGACTTATTAGAATTTCTTAAATTAACATTTAGCGGACAGAAACAGAGATTAGTTTATATTTCGAGTTTTCCTCTTGGCGTATAATCAGGTCAGGTGTTCCACAAGGATCATATCTTTGTCCCCTCCCCTTCTTTTTCCCATCAACATCAATAACATAACATTGAATCTAATTAACAGTGTCCGATTATTCGCGGAAGACACTCACCTGTATCCGATTATTCACGGATGACACCCCCCTGTATTCATTACTGAGAATCCCCAAACAAAGTCCCCCCCTTAACCATTAAATCCTCAGACTATCTTTATGATAATAACTACCCTATCTACTTACACCAGGTGCAGTTTACTTAACAGTGTTTCTACATCATTGTTGGCTGCCTGTACAGGCAGCCAACAATGGTGTAAAACCAGTGTCAGGATAAATGCTGCCTACCACTAGAGTTCGTAAGAAAGAATACACTTGGGCAAAACTTTCAATGCAATATAAAAGGCACTGTTTGTAGCTGTCTGGGTAACTAAGGGTTAATCTTGAAAAAAGATGGGCCAGAGACCAGAGACAAATGCAAATCTCAGAAAACTATGAAGATTAAACGTTTCACAATATTTTGCCCATTGTCATATCGATATCACAAATTGAACCCGCATCACTTTCTGTATATTTCGGACATAAACCTGGCTGTTGAACGGTACTTTAAGACTAAATTATGTTTTCGACATCCAGGGTTGTAACATCCGAGCCGGATTTTCTTAAATATCCAAGAACTGTCGTGGTGGAAAATCAGGAAAAAATTATTTTATTCGAATTTGAAAGTTATCTATCGGGCTACATCTGAAAGTAGCCACTGCGACCTCAATTGAACACATGGATTTGTATATAATTGTTCCGAAAAGGGAAAATAATGTACGTTTGGTGATCCTGTTTATCGCCGTCTGATTGTGGTTGCAATTGTGTGACTAGTTTTTCGACACAAATTAGTTATTCCTCTGCATATAACTGCTGTCGCTGACTTGATGAAATACCACTCTGACTAACGGAAACACTAGTTTGTGATGCAATATTCTATTTTCCTTTCTAAACACGGCATGTTGGTGCTGACACCGGTTTGTCGCTTGATAAAATACCGAAGAGACGTGGAACATGTTTAACCTTTTGAACTCTAGCTGCCCATTTTCCGGCCAGCCACATGATACGTCATAACATAATTAAATAGGATGGCTGTTCAGTAAATGTGTGGGGTAGACCAATAAATATTTTCAACGTGCAGCCCCGAGGCTGCACGTTGAAAATATTGATTGGCCTACCCTAAATGATGAATATGGACTCTTCTAATTGCTGCCATTGCACTGGCATGGAAGATACCACTAGAGTTCAATGGGTTAATTACCGATCCGCATAATATTGATTACAGAGTGTGTCAATCGCCGATTGGTTTTATTTTTTCAATAATATATTTTGATGTCTGCGTAAAACGAGTATGTTTTTGATGATGTGCGTATCTTTGACAACATTACATATCGAAGAATATTTCCGACATATTGTAGCAATTAGTGACAAAAAAAGAACAAAAAACACCCCCCCCCCCCCCAAGAAAAACAAGCGCTGTATTGGGAAGCTGATACCGTGTTACTAGTTTTCGTACTTGGCTTTCTTTTGATGTTTGATGATGTAAAAAACGTTACAGGCAGTGACTGTAGTCACAGCGTAACAGCTTTCACATCATTGAACATCACCACTTGAAGGAGGTAAACGTGTGGATTCACTTGACACCATCTGGATGTCAACTCAGATGCGAGGTTTTTCGCTGATGCCTCAACAATCAGGTTGCGGAGAGAGCAGTCATCTTCGTTCACTCAACATTTTTTTTTCATGTAGCTCAGTCAACATTTTTCCTGTGCTCAAACACTGCTCCTATAATATCTGCAATAACCAATTATTATTTAATCCTTCGGCCTTATAGAGGTAGTGCGGTTAAACTATTAATGAGTTTTCATACAACTTTGCCCGTTTGCTGCGCATAATGTAGTATAGGGCGATTCCATCCTTCAACGCTGAGTGGGAGGGGGTAAACCTAAGTTAGCTGACACGTCATCATGATCTTTACAATAGAATAATGATGCTGAGAATACAATTTAATAGCTGAATAATTCATGCGAAACCCAAATGCCGTATAAAGAAAAAAAAGCAGAGTTCGATAATTAGGTTTCATCATGTTGTCTGGAAATTCATCGATGGTAGCATCAAGAACTGTATATTAGTGTGTTTTTATCAAGAATTCACTAAAATATATGTGCACGTGACCGGCACTGCCCTTCCTGTCAATTTGTCTCTCTTAGCCGTTGCACGACCCCCTATTTTCATGTCAGAAAACGTTGTCTGAAATGCTCTACTTGACAAAGATATTTAAATGTCAAAATTAAAGTGATGCGATCATATTTGTTTTTCGCCTGAACGTTATAATGGTCACCTATGGAGAAATATTTAGTACATTGTACCAAAAGCGCAGTACGGAAATATCAACCGCAACCCGCATAATAACCACATCGGGTCAGAGGTCGCGGCACATCTCTCTGATTTAAAATGCGGATTCATGAATATATAATGATATCAAACGAGAGTTTGGATAAGATTGGGCTCCACTGGAACACCGCCGAATTATGATCAGATAATCAGATACAGATGAATGACCCACTTCGATTTCGAGAATCATCTGACACAAAGTGCACAAAGACTACTATTTTGATGTCTACCCTTTTTCTTTTGGTGCAAAACAGTTCATGTTCATCATTGTCGTATTGTATTCACTCACTGCATTGACAGGGCCGACAAAGGATTGGAAATAAATCATTTGGCGATAAAAACTGGGGGAACTACTTTGTCCTACTTCTGTAATCGCGTACTGTTGTAATAGTGTTAGTGAACTGGTTTCGGAAATGGAAATGAATTGATCTTCTCCCATATATTGAAGTCATTAACTCTTTGAACCCTAGTAGTATCTTCCATATCAATTCAATGACAGCAACGGGAAGAGTCCATATTCTTTATTTGGGGGTAGACCAATTAATATTTTCAACGTGCAGCCTTGGGGCTGCACGTTGAAAATATTGATTGGTCTACACCACTCTTTCACTCAAAAGTCAACCTTCTTAATGAAATTATGCAGTATTATGTTACCGGGCCGGAAAGTGGCCTCTGGGGTTCAGAGGGTTAAAATGGACAGTATGTGGTGAAAATAATATTACCTTCGTAACATTTTGATATGGAATTTCAGAACCTCGTTCACTCAATCGCCTCATTAGAAATCTCTGTATTTAGTTCAACCGCTGATTGTTGCGTATACACGTTGATAAGTATACACTCTTATTATTGCCACTGTTTTGCAAATACCATGCACAAACGATCTCACAAACTGCTGTGAGTAAGTATCGAACTGTAATGTACCAACCATTGGAACATATTATAAGTAAGTAAGTAGTTCAACAAAGTACAGCTTTCAAATGAGAACATAAAAACATAAAAACCGCCCCAGGCCAGTTTGGACCATATGTAACGGTATCAAAAACAAACATTCGTAACCATATACTTCTATACGATACCAAAATACCGGATTAAGCTAGTGCGGGTCCTGTAGCATGTGCTAGAGGGAAATAAATGAGGCTGTAATAGAGCTACCAAGAATTTGGGTCCCAACCCCCCCCCCCCCCCCCCCCCCCCATTTCCTTGCATCTGAGGACCGGATATTTTGAGGTTTTTCACAGTGATATATATGTAGGTTTTCACATTTCGAGAGCCGGTAATTGGGGGTGAATAAGGACCAATGAGGAAAAATACAGGTGAAAAATCTTTCATACAGATTATATATAATATTGGTCCATGGATGATCCAGTTCAACAACGATTGCGTGTACGAGGGCGGCCGAAAAATATACCCTGAAGAATGTAACATCAGATCACGTCCTAGCATGGGTCACTAATTCCTATCCTTGTTGCAATAGTTGATGGGGGTTTTGACCATTAAACTGAGTAATAATTAGATCTGCAGGCCTTACTTGCTAACATTGTTATTAGTTTTCACGCAGGACGAACTTGACAAAAAGTCGGAGTCATTGATTGTTCCCGCCATGCTCTTTTCGTTATCATGTTATAAATGACGTCCGTATAATGATTGCGTACCATACAACATGCAGCTCCCCCGACATGTAAACAACTGGGTTACCAGATCATTCGATCACGATTTCACCAGTGTCACCAGACAGCTTGCAAGCATTTAGTTCGGGTTCCTCGAAAATGCGGGGCTCGTAGCATATGCTACTTTGCAACTTACTACTAGGTTAATCCGGCACTGTGACATCGCGGAAAAACAGTTCAGGCCTTACAGGACCACTATTTTGGCATGGTCAACGACAGGTCATGTAATTATTATATTTTACCGAACAAACCGTGGAGGAATCTGGCTCTCAACCTGCATTCCAACGCTAAGTTGACAGCCCATTGGTAACTATTAGAAGCCGGGAGTCGAGGTTTCTTGCCTGTGATATAATACTGCATGTAATCTGGTTGTGACGGTTCGGCTATCTTTGGGCTGGGGGAGAATTAAACACTGAGCAGGTGCTTCTAGTCAAGTGTCGTCTGCCTGAACAGGCAGACGACACTTGACCAGAAGCACCTGCTTTACTATAAGTTTTTCGCGGTGTGTCATGTTCAATAAATTCATTCTGATTCCCCGGCTTCCAAGAGTTAAGGACCTTGAATAAAACAAACATTTTCACCCACGAACACAGAAAAAACGAAACAGAATTTCGGACACAATCTCTTAAAACAGCCCGATGTGTTTCATCAGTTGAATGTCCGAGAGTTTCTCAGTTATTTCAAGAAAGTGCACGATTATTTTTAGAACCATCGAAAGGTAAATTATCGGAAATTTTATAGTAGCTCTCAGCCAATCAGAGGAAGAGAAAGTCAAGTGAGATAAAATACTACATGTTATTTGTTGTCGGTTGTGTTTTAAACAGAACCGGTTTCATGTTTCTAGCTATTCTACAAAGAAGAACAAACAAAGAAAGCTCGCAAATTCGGGGATAAAAAATTACTGCATCTAGATGTTTGATTGGAAATGGCAGACAAAACTTTGTCTGTATATTTTCGGGGAAAATTGACCCCGTGAGCCCATTCTTGTCCACTGCACCCCATCTGCCAGTTTTAACCACATTTCCCTTGTTTAAATAGTCCATCCAGATCCCCATATGTTTCAGTAGTTTTTTGCATATTTGGTTAAAATTAATGTTCATTTTCACGCATTAAATGTATTAAAGTAATCGAAAAATATCCAGAAGGATATGAAAGAAAAGTCTAGAGTGAATTAGAAAGCCACGCAAAGACGACTTCATTACGAATGAGTACAATCGGTTGGTTCGCACTGGCGCAGGTGGTACTATCAAATTCGATTATATTGTTGCAACAGAAACGAAGAATAACATGCACTTGAAATTAATTTTTCTTTTTTTCTAGACAGAACACTTTAAAGACGATGTTGCATTTTCAAAGAAAAACTGAGGGCTATATTTCGCATTCTCCATTGAGAAACAATTGCCGTTGGATTCGAACACGAGACGTTACGACCAGTGGGGGCAAGCATTTCATAACAGAGCACGGGATCCAATAAATCAGAACAGCAACATGGAAAGCAGTATTACTTCACTGAATGATTAATCAAATAGCATGTCAGCGCCAGAAGGTATTGAAGATTGGTTCAATAAATTCATTGACAACACTGGTGCTATCAAGATCGCGGGAAAACAAACAATGAAACATAAGTTACAAGAAGATGGCTGTTGTAGCAGTGGAGTAGCTACGAGGGGGTGGGGGCGGGGGCTCGGGGAAGGGGAAGGGGGGTTGTCCCATTAGATTTTCGCTACCTCCCCAGACATTGGTCAAATGCAACTTTCACACAACATAGAGCCGCAAAACGGTCTTCAGTATAGGGGCTCCACAAGCTACAAATGCACCAGATTCGATATAAGAGCACTAAATTTTGCAACAAACTTTTTCAAGGGAGGGGGATAGTCCAAACTAGGACCCTCCGGACGCTGAAGAGAAGTGGAAGGAGGGGGCTACGACCGGAGGAACCTAGTGAAGAGTAGGAAGGCCCCTGACACCATTGAAGGGAAGCGGAAGGAGGGGGAGCGATTGAAGGGTCCTAGTGAGGGCTTGAGGAGACCCCCTAAAACCCCACACAACGGCCTTCCAAATATCATCTTCGTCGAGCTCGTTCCAACGAGGGGTCATAACCTATGTTTTTGAGACAAAAAATGAAAAAAATTAGTTATTCAAGAATTATTTTTCCAAGTGTCGTCTAATTTTCAGGTTGGGTAAAGGGTTAATTGATTGTCCACAATGAAAGGACAAAACATTGTCGTTTCATTGTGGACAATCAATCGCCGTGCGATTGTCTTGCAGTCGCTGTGAGGGTTCCTCGCAGTTTGTTAAATGGTGCATTGCGGTCTCCTTGCAGACTTTTATTTCATGACTTTCACGATTGCCGTGCGGAGCTCGGAACATTTGTGAACACTGCTACCGCTGCCCGCCAAGCCCTACGATTTGTATAAATCCCTTCTACAAACTGCAGACCGCACAACGTCGCGGCAGCAGCATCATATGTGACTGAGCTTTAAAATAAATCCTTATTTAAATGAGGAGTTGTTCGCCTTTTAGAGGAGATGTTGTAAGATAACTTGGCAGTTACAACCCCGGTGGGTTTCACGATGGTTGGTGTATTGAAGTCTCTAGGCCATACATCGACTCGTCCTTCTGCATCATTGATATGTGGCCATACATGTAGACGAGATTTCGAATTCAATGCACCAGCCCTCGTGGTGGTAATAACCGATATATATTCCTCAATGATGGAAAACAACCGATATGGTGTATTGAAGTTAACGTTTCAAACGTTAACGTGTTAAATTATTTTAACAACGTTAAAAAAAAATTTAACCAAGTTAATAACGTTTAAGTGTGCAGATTATAATTGTATAATATGTAGCATTGCGTCGTTATGTGGTGTTTTCCGAAGCCGGATAGCGCGTGCCGATGATGTCGCATTTTACGCCTTTTGACGAAATTGAAGAACACGAATAATTTAGATGTCCGTCAATTATAGACGACCCATTGATTTGGTGGAGAGACCATGAAGCCCTCCTACCAACGTTGGCGAAGTTGGCCCGCCGATATTTGGCGATACAGCAATATCAGCATCATCTGAACGCCTATCTTCCATGTAAGGACTGGTATTCGAGCAACGGCGGATGTCTTTTTCCATGGATACAGCCGCAGCGATTTGTATTCTTAAATGAAAACATCGCTGAATGTTAGAATTTACGATAACCTTCGAGAACTATATTAATTACTCGTCTCATGAGTTCCAATGTGTTATATGTGCCTGCAGGCACATAGAACACATTGGAACTCAAGAGACGAACTGTACCTAATAAAAATGGCCGAAGTTATTAAAATTTTGTTCATTTTAACATTTAACGTCATTTAACTCGTTAACGCAGAATTATTTAACACGTTAACGTGTTGGGGAAAATTTTAACTCCTCCCAGCCCTGGAAGTCACGACCTCGTTTGTGGGTTATATATCGACTCATCCTTCAGACTCGTCCTTATATGCCCAGATGAAGGTTCTCGACTTCAATAATCCTCCCTGGAATCACCAAAGATAGCAATAACCTGTATATATCCTTCGACTGCATGACAATAAACACATTCGTGCCTTTTTAGGAGTGATGTCTACAAACAGAAGAAAGCTCGAGTATATAATTACAGATGAATTCCATGGGCCTTGCGTATTCTCATGGACAAGAATGTTTCTACATCACTTTGGCGTCGAACGAGTTAACCCAGAAGAAAATAGGCATGTGCTGTACACACGAAAGCATCATAACATCATGCCACAAGTAGTAATTTAGGATCACTCTTGTCCATGTGCTGCTTATGGACAATAAATTACGATAAGAGAAAGGCGGATCGGAGCTGCTAAATTTGATCATACGGTTATAGAGGTTCGTTTAGTAGAGATGTGAATTGAGAAGTGCTTTTTACTTTCCATTAGCGAAAATAAAATGCATGTCAATTTACAAAATGGCATGTAATTTGCACTTGTCCTCTTTGTTCAGCTATAATTAAAGTACATGAAAGGCGGAATGGAAAAACGGAACTCCAGACGATCTCGAGGATGCAGAGTCAAGATAACAAACAAAGGAAAATTAAAATGCTCACTGCAGAAGGAAGGATCGGAAGTTTACCAGAAGATTAAGTCAGTTGAAATAGATGTTCGAGTCACGTTTTATCTACTTTTTCGTCGGGAATGGTTATTTACTGGGAAGAGATGGGCAATATACCGAAAAACCGAACCGATACCAATACCGTGGGGATACCGAAAAACTGGACCGAACCAATCATTCAATACCGAAACCGTCTGAATTTTCAAATTTTCCTACATTCGCTATTTATAGGGCCTTTTTGATGCTTGGTGGCAGTTGAAGGGTTCCTTTTCATGAAAGAATGGCCTGGGCAATTGTCCTGAATTCCCACTAGACCACAAACTGTACATGTCCAGCTGCTTGGAAGTAATTTCCAGTCAAGTCTCGACTAGAAATCAGTGCCCAGATGATTTGTCTATTGTCAGCAGGACCTCCTAAATGGCATGCTGAGGGAACATGCTCTGAGATCACTAAAGCCTGAAATAGGCCTTTAAAGGTTGAGGTGTGTTTAGAACAAATCAAAAAATTACTGTTGATATGATTTGTATTGGCAAAAAATTCCAGCGTTCAACTCATTGGCAGCGGCATTTGTGGTAGAATGATCCAAGAACAACTTGTGCAGAAGTTTTCTAATGTGAATCCAACAGTAAATCTCAATCATGTCAGATACCGAATACCGAACAGATACCGTGGTATCTCCCCCCCCCCCCTAAAAATACCGAAACCGATACCGAACTCAAAATTCCTACGCTGCCCATCTCTACTACTAGGGATGCTATATTCACTTGCAGAGATGACAGCTGGCTCAGTTGCTTTTAGTCACGGAGATGGAGAGAACAGGTTCTGTTTTTGAGATGGATACGATGAAGTTCTCCCAAAATAATTTTAGTATATCTCTTCTCTTTTTGAAGATTTAAATTGCACTCAAATATAGCTTATCGACATATTGTTTTAATTTAAACCATCACCCAGGAGTGTCGCGAAAATGGGTGGTGTGCTGTAAACCTGATTTGGCCCGACTGTGATGGCTCAAGTCCCGACTGATAAAACACTCCAACCACATCATCAATGCATTCCTTCCTCAAAGCTGAAATATTATTTCGACAAGATTATAGCTAAAGTCGCGTAGCCAGAGAGGACCACCGAACATCGGCTAGTAATTCGTGGATCCGTTTCCTCCATACAGAGTTCTGTTCGACTGTAGCTGCACGGGGTTGACAGGGATTAATAATTTGTGATGCCGTAATATTTTGCATTTGACAGGTTTAAAACCTTTTGTGTCTAATGTAATCGGGGCGCATCCGCATGAATCCCACACAGCGGCCTCTGGATCCGTCTTTGATTCCGGAAAAACGGAAATGACAAGGTAAAACATATTTATATCAGATTGGCTTTATTTGCCAAGTGAGAAGAAAAACGAACATTGGTATATATTCACAGTTCCAGAGCCAAGTCATTTCAATTCGGAGTAAAAAGTTAATCAATTGGAATTCAGAACTGGTTATCTCAGCAACAGCCTGGTCGCCGTGTTTCCAAAAACACAACAGAAAAAATATAGCATAAATCAGCAGAATGGTGGCTGAATAAGACATATGAAATTTATTGATCAGTGGTTTCGCATCTCTGTGGTCTGATTTAATTGTGAATTAAGCCATGATTCATCTTGTATTTTCAGCTGAGAACCGACTTCGGGTCAATAAAATGGACAGACACGCGGCGGTGTAGAATAGTCTACGAGCGATCTTATACCACCAATCAAACTTCTCGTATCCATTAACAATGTTTCAGTTTAAACATTGATAAGATTTCGTTACTAGGGTACTCGGAGAATGTAATATCATTGAAACACCCGTGCAGTGGCGTTTCCACTGGATGATAACTCAAATTTTGTGACAATTTATAAAAAGCCAAAGCAATATCATAGTGAACCTCCGGGTTTAAACAATGTTATAACCCGTGACCTCCCCGTAGGCCCTCACAAGGGTTGGACGTCCCGGAGAAAAGTTTGGAAACTGGAAGACCAGTGTGACCCTCTTGCTTATTAGTAGATAGAAAATGGAGATTCTGGCTCAGCTGAAATGCATTTCTGGTCCATCCCAAAATTTAAGCTTGAAAGCAATGGCAATTAAGCTTGGAACATTCTCTAGCCCAGCTAAAATAGGACTTAGTCAATTTGCGCCTGGCCAAGTATTTCGACTAAGGATAACCCTGTGGGGATTTTGTTTGTGAGAATAAGAGCTTAGGTGGCCTAGAAAAAAATGAACTTTTTTCAATGTAAATTTATACAGGAAATTGTAAAAGAGTCAATTAGGCTTCGTCTTTTCTAGCCCACCTGCGAGGGTGGGAACGAAGGGAGCACATAACAAATCCATATGAGATATTTGCACTGAGTGATGAGCAGAAAAGTTCGTTTAGCAAATATCTTGGGCCAGCGATCTTGACACTTTTACAGTTTCCAAAACTGCCATATCTTTTAAAATGCTAATGATTTATTTTAGTCAGTTGTGTTAACAGGTTTTATGTTATTGTTTTCTGGACTGGCAGAGTTTTTACCACTGTTTTCAACTGAAACGTCCGAGGACTGCGTGCTAATGTCTGCGATAAGTTATTCTGAATGGTAACTCATCTGTCGAAAACTGTTCACATTTTCAACTTCTGTTCTCCCCCGACGTGATAAAATTATTAATTTAATGGAAAGTAGATTTCAGTCAAATAATACCCTCGACACATTATGTGGCAGAATACCTTGGGCCTCGTGTGTTATTAGGTATGATTTTCTTTCTCACAATATCCCATTACCAAGCTCGCCAGATATGACTTCTGGTTCGGCTTATATGACGACATTCTCGCCCGATATGAACTAAGCTCGAGTTGTCCGCCTTGTCCCGTTACTGGCAGATCCGTACCTAACATTTTTTTTGTTGGGGGAGGGGGGTGTTTGGGGGTGTAGGACGTCGGTGTCCAACGGCTCAGTCATATCGCCCAGCTATTTAGAACATACCTAATTGCTTTTATCAAAGACCTATATGCATAAATATACTTTCCATTGATAAAATGATTACCTGGTAGGGAATTTATTAGAGTTTTATGACAGTACTGTTAATTACACACCTGCTTGGAAGAAACGCCTGACCAGCTGTGTACTTCTGTCAAAGTGATAGCTCAAAATTGCGATATTTTCGATAATCTTTCTCACTGGGCTAAACATAAAACGAAAAGATATTTGGCGAACCCCGAAAACCGATTTATCACTCAGACAGACCAGCAATAATTCAAGCGTGGCTAATTAAGCATGAAATTTAATATCCATTATTACGCATTTGTTGAACGTCACATGGGCTATCTGATAACTGATTAAAGAAGTAAGAGAGACCAGCGTTCTCCTGCAGTCATTATCTGTGTAATTATGGCCAGTAAAAAAGGTAATTGTTGTAAAAACAGTACATCGCACATGTTCTGGACACACTCCCATATTACGCATCTAGCCTGTCACCGAAAATCAGGATATACCGAAATGCGAGACTTTCAAATGAGCTTGAAGGCGAATATTAAATTAAGATAGATCTAAGCGGCCAAGTTCTGGCTATCGAAATAAAAATTGGGGGATTTCTCGAAAATTCATTCCAGTCATCCCAGTCCGAGGGTGTGTGAGGCTGTGGATTGTAGATCGTAGGAGCTGGGGATGTCCCACGCTACAGACTAGAGGAGGTGCCGCGTCGGTGCGAAGGTAAAAGCTCGTTGTAATGTAGGGGAGCCACAGAACTCATATTTAGAATAGGAGCAGTCGCGGGCCAATTCGGTGGCCATAGCTGTGTTTAGGATCAGAAATAGTAAGTGCGAGCTCAGGCAGCTATAGGTATTAAGGAAGACGGCATACCTGTTGTAGAAGGCAAGCCATACGTAGGCTGAGTAGGCTTTGCCTTTATGAACATTATTCTGAGATAGAAGGAGGGGATCGTTTAACCCTACTGATGGCACTCCTTGAGTGAAAAGCGCCCAGTAAAGTGACAATAAGCTAGTGGCCGTGTAACGGAGGTGGTAGAGTGATATTCCATCACTTGTTAGAGGAAGGCGATAGAGTAAAGTGACAGTACGTTCGTTAGTAGCCGTGCGACGGCAATGGTACAGTCACATTCCGTCACATGGTAGAGTAAAGGTGTCCGGTGAAGTGACAATACGTTAGCGGCCGTGAGACGGCTGTGAAGGAATGAAGTGAAAAGGCGACCAATGAACAAACACCAGCGAGAAGGAGGAAAAACCAGCGACAAAAAAATATGTTGGCCCGCAAGTGACTCAAACACTGTGGGGTAGGGGGTGATTGACGTTCTATTTTTCTTATTCATTTGGATTTCATGTAAGTCACGAATTCCCACATTTATTTATATATATATATATATATATGTATTAAAATTGTTGTTTTCAGTGAACCCCTGTTGATTTATGCTTTTCGTGGAAAAGTCATTGACCCCTCCAGGATAAGAACCACCCCAACAAACTGAAAGCGGGCGGGTTCGTTACGGTGAGACATACGTTCACGCACGGGCTCAGGCGACACTCCTTGAGTTTTGGCTGAATACGCGGCGTGAATCTATTTCCCCCAGCAACGACAAGGCCCGGTTTCCTACAACTTCCAAGAGATCATGGCCACAAAAAGCATCTGTTATTAGAGACCCCCCCCCCCCCCTACACCCCTGGATGTGGAAGTCTACTGACACATCAAGTCGGGCATTTATTGCACTTCCGAATGTGTGTATATTTTTCTCGGACAAGTAAGAGATTTTGCCAAACTGAGTACTCCAACGCCTGTGTATATTTTCGTTGGGCGAGCAAGAACGTCTGCCTAACCTCGTATACACAATTTCTTGCCCAAACACTGTCCGACGAAACTCATGATCAGGAGAATTTTTTGAGGGATGGTGTCATACTCCCCCCCCCCCCCCCACACACACACACCCCTGGTTATTGGACGCAGACAATTTGTTTAAATAAAAATTGTCCATTGTTATTCGTCGAACGTAACCAGGAACTTTGGAGTTAATGGTTAATGGAGAAGTTTGAAGCTGCGGTTTTGTATGGTGAGGAACTAAGGATGACAATAAATGCAAGGACTGAAATTGGGTGGATGAAGAGAAGAAAGCAGGGGATTGTACAAATAATTGAACGCAAATTATGATTTTGCGGGTGTTCATCGTAGTGGGAGAAGAACAAGTTCAGCTATCCAAACGTCGCGGCTTCTGGTGAAGACGTTCGGAAAGCTGAACTCCGAGGAAAGGAAACTTCGGGCCTTGAGAAAAGAATGAGAAACAACTACACTGTCCGAAAACTGTAACAGGTATGTGACACAAACGGACTCAGAGTCAAGGAAACTGCCTTTTGTCTCCAATTTATTTTTTTCCGTGGAAGAACCCCCCCCCCCCCCTTTGTGCACGCCCCCATTTCGCCACTACGTGCCTCGGATGATGCTTATCATCCTATTCTGTATGCCCCCTAGCAGTTCAGCGACCTGATCGTAGCGGCTACCCCACTTCGTAGTTGCTACGTTCAGATCGCTAATATAGCCCCCCCCCCCCCCCCGCTAGATATTACTTTTGCCGCCCCCACCCCAACTTTGGAACATATACTTGGTTAGTTTCATATCGGCCGAGATAGCATGTATCAATCTTCGATAGCTTCACATCAGCCTTCGACAGAACTGTCTGCTATTTTCGTTTATTAGAAGTGTCAAAGCGAAACTTGGTCTTATTTTCTACTGATGTCATAGGACATATGTGTTTTCTCAACCAAACAATTCCTTGCTTCTTAATTAGACCTTCCTCGCGAGTTCAATAAATTCATGAGAGATAACTTTATCGAAAGTCGAGTTTGGTAACGATATAAGTCAGGGATGGAGGGGGTGGGGGTGGTGGCGTTGCGGTATCCGGTTCTCGTCATATCACCGAAGTTAAGCAACGTCTAGCTCGGTTAGTCCTTGGATGGTTGCCCGTCTGAGCGATCGATTTGGACTCCCGCGTTGTGTCCTTGGGCAAGGCACTCAACCTCGATTGTCAACATGGGAGCACGATGACGTCGTGCACTAAGGCGTACTGCACGTCGATGGTGCGCATGTCTTCAACAATCTAACCCTGTCTGTGCTGCATTGCGGAGTTACGATGTTGGGGAGCTGGCAGCTGCTCGTCGTTGCTCTGTGTTTCTCTCCGGGCACGCCGGCTTCCTCCACACGTAAAACGGTCACCGACACGATTTGACCTTGGCTGTTAATGTGTCGTTAAACCTTAATAAAAATAAAAATAAAAAAGTCAGGGATGGAGCATGATATGGAATGAAACGAAATAGAAAAATACAGGAGAGCGGTTATTTTTAAACTAAATTGAAGAGGCCCCTATTATTCAGCTTTACCCGATTAGCACAGTCAGGAACTCTGATTTGAAAGTGATTAATGTACAGTTATAGTTATGCGTCACAATGTTTTTTATATAAAGCGATGCGCTGTTTGATCAAGCTCTTATGCGAAGAGAGATATTCATTATTATTTTTCCTCCTAGCAAGCCGAAGCGTTTCCCACTCGTTCCCGTTGACTAAGGCTCGAAGGCCCGTGCTCCCGCTTGAGATGGGGTTCAGCGACTCTCAATATGTTATGCAGCACATAACCAGTTCACGACTGGATTTTTGTTTAAATACACGACAAAACAGTTCCCGAATGATGTGCAGGTACCAACATTGAAATTATCACAATCAGAGTGTATCTTACAGCATGGCAAAACAAACAACTTTCTAGAGTAAAGTAATACTCATTAACCCTTTACCCAACGCAGACGATATCAAAATTTATTATTTTAAACATAATTTTTTTAAATTTTTCAAAAAAATTCAACAAAACCATATCATGTGACCCCTCGTTGGAACGAGCTCGACGAGCTCGTTCCAACGAGGGGACACATGATATGGTTTTGTTGAAATTGTTTGAAAAATAATATTTTTTCAACTACTGAATTTGCATATTACGCGGGCGGATGAGGGCGATTCGTTGGGTAAAGGGTTAAGGAATTACGATCAAGAGGAGAGTGAAGGACCAAACGAGATCGCCGAGGGGCCCTCGGCCATTAACCCTTTGAACTCCGGTGGTATCTTCTATGCCAGTTCAATAACAGCAATTGGAAGAATCCAGATTCATTATTTGGTGAAGACCAATCAATGTTTTCAACGTGCAGCATGGGGCTGCACGTTGAGATATTGATTGGTCTACCCCACACATTTACTGAACAGCCATCCTATTTAATGACGTTATGACGTATTATGTTCCTGATCGGAAAAGCGGCCGTTCGGGTTCAAAGGGTTAAAGTCCACCCAAAACTGGAGGATTCTGTGTGTCTCTTATGGGGATGTAGCCTTATAGTATTGCCCCAAAATACCGTGAATGGTACCAGGGTATTTTGGACAATACCCGGTGAAGTACGAAACTCTCTGGTTGCTGCTATTCGGAGATATCTAGACAAAATTTTTGTTGGGGGAGGGGGCTGAACCCTCTAAATATTTAACTGTACCCCCCTCATCCTCACCCTGTTCTTCCCAACATCCAACGTTTGATAAATCCATTTGCATTCTGCATCCTTGAGTGGGAATTTTCCAAGTGCGGAAGAAATCCGAAAGCACCGTATATCCTTGCGGTCAAAATATTCTACCTTTGGGTTCTATGGGGTCTAGAGTTGGAGAAATTGACTCTAGTTAGAAAATACTAGGAAATGTGGTTTCATAAGTACTAAATCTCTGTTTCAAACGATCTCAGATACAGATACTATAAACCAGGGAGCATAAAATTTTAAACTGTTGGTGATTTGAGGTTCAAATTGTCTAACTATTGGATATTTTGGTCGGGATTCACACACCCCTACCCCTTCCCACCGCCATCCCGTTCCTGTGTTCAAGAAACGTTCAGAGTTGGCATGTCCCGCCCCTCCCATCCGGATACGTCGACGCGCACTGATTCATTGCATTTTGTCGGTAAAGCCAATTAAAATAATTTATTTTATTGACAGCATGACAAGGCTTGTAAATTATATATTGCTTGGGACATAAGACCATTAAGCCGACAGAGGCAGCGGTAATATATCGTGACTATATCTTCGCGTATGCATTAACTTATTGTTTCTGTACAATTTTGTCCTAATCCCACTGAATCCCGTGGAGGCATATGCCATCAATGACTCACGTCATACCGTCAATTAAATGACAAATAGATAATCACAGTCTAACAGTAATGTAGCCGGAAGATTATGGAATGTACAAAATATTATAGTATCGTCTGACTGCGTGTCAATGAAATTACGATACAAATTTCAGGAGAGCCCAGAGCTCAACTCAGTAGAAAAGGCTAGGTTATTCGCTTTAGCTGAGGCAAGGTTAATTCTGACATTTAGTATGGATGTTCAGGGAAAGAAAAGATATCCATTTGCTAAGAAACCGAAGACATTTCCACATTTTCTCGCAAGAACGACCAAGATATGGAACTGGTGTACCACAATATACAATATGTCTTCAAATAAGACCTAAAACACTCTATTGGGGCTTCTCACGTGTTGAAAGCAAGAATCAAATGGGAACGTGAAACCGTTACTTATTCCCAGTTCCTTATTAGACATTCGTTATTTGCGGATAAAATCGGCTGATATCGAGTGCCGAATAAGGAACTGGAAAAAAGTAACGGTTGTCATGTCTGTGAATTAAAACCTGGCAAGGAGCCGGCCACGCACTGTCTTCCCTTTTCCGAATTAATGTGCAAATACCGAATTTGTAAGTATAGTAAGTTAGCGTTAAACTCTACTACTGGAAACTTCCCATGTTTCACCTGCGCCGCTATCTCCAAAATGACCCCACCAGTCGAGTTAGAGGTGCTTATGGATTTGAACAGCCTCCCAACATGCGGTGTGTGACACCGAACCGCGCAGTGGGAAGGCGTTACAAGAAGCTGCCGGGTTGTTCAAATCCATGAATAATAACAACGAGGTTGGTAACTGATTTTTCTCCCTGTCTTTTGTTGGACCAATAAAACACACGAATACGGGTATAGACGAGATGTATTCAAGTGACGTCACTTGAATAGCCGATGTCCTGTTCTGTCGGGTATTTTAATTTGGTTTCTGACCCCGAGAAGGTAAAAGAGCCAGGGTGTAATACTTTAACAGTAACTGGATAAAGGTTTAAAAAATAAAAATACGCGTTGCCAGAAACAATACACACTTGCTTCAACAAGTTTTTTCGAAAAATAACTCACCGGTTGACAGGATCAACTTTCATTCATCCTCAATTGATGAAACTATTTTATGTTTTGGTATTACAGCAGGGATGTTATGTAAAGTGAGTTTTAAGTCACACAATACACCCGGGATTTGCCCTCGACTATTATCTTGCCAAAAGCTCTGAATTGAGTAAATTTTTCTTTCCAAAACCGCGAAACAATTCGCCGAAAATGCTAAAGATCGCACCCGAGCGTTCAAAACGTGTGTGTAAATGTTAGTAAAACAACTGACAATAAGTTGTCGTTTCTGGGAGTGTAAATTTTACCGTAACAACTGTAAGTGGATAGAGTGAACCACCGGAAATGTCAACAGAGTAAACTCCTGTTCAATTGAATAACCTTTGGACCTTGCGAAGCTTCGAAACTGAAATCGAATGGATTTGATTCGAAATCGTCCCAATGATTCAATTCAATTCGAAGTTTAGAACCGTCCAAATGTTTTCAAACCCCACCACGACGTGTCTCGCCTTGACCTCTTCTTCTATCATCAGATCTCCTTGACATTAGACCTGATGATAGAAGAAAAGTTCAAAGAGATTCTCTTCCGAAATATTCTGAAATATTCCGCTTTTTTGATTGACGTGCCCAAAGAGACGCCATTTAATACAAACCTTGACTAGAGACGGGCAATATTTCCGTTTGTAAGAAGGCTGAATATATGAAATCTGAAAGTCGAGAGAATCGAATTGAGATTAGACTCGATTCGAAATCTACTGCCTGACCCGATTCTGGATTCGATTCAATCCGAAATTTGTGATTCGCAGAACCTTATTCAGAACAAAAAAGTTTTGTTTTTTAAACCCTTCGCTAGTACATTTGCAGATCTGGGAATAGATCAATCTTAAAATAGACGAACTAACAGACAGTATTAACATGGAGTCATACGGCTGTAGTCTGAAGATATTATTATTAGGTTCATTGTGCTTGACCTGTGAATAAACTTCGAAAGTACTGCAGGGCCGTTGAGAATGTGGGCGACTCAATGTAGTAACCTAGGGGCTCGATGAATATTTTTAGGTGGGGCGAATCTGGCTCAGAACTTGTAATGAAAGTTGCCCATTGGATACTAATACAAAGGCACAGGTCATTTACACACGAAACTGATGGCCCGGCGCAAACATTCAATCTGTTATCTTTAAAATTTCATGCAATTGGATCGCGATGGCTCCGTGAGTAGAGCATTCGAATTAAACCGTAAGGTATGGGATTCGATTCTGACCAACGATGACGGAGTTCTGCCCTTGGGCAAGACACATAATCTAGTTTGCAGACCTGGTGGCACGGTGGCGCAATGTAGTAAGGTGTACTGCACGTCGATGTACACTTGCCGTCCACCGATACTAACTCTATTTGTTCAGAGTTAGGAAGTTCGTCCTCCGAGTTCCAATGTGTTCCATGTGCCAGTAGACACATAGAACACATCGGAAGTCAGAGGACGAGTTGAAGAGCTTAGTAGTTTTCCCCGGGCACTCCGACTTCCTCCACCCGTAAAACGGACGGACACGATATGTCCCCGGATGTCAAAAATGTTTCTAAATCCCCCAAAACAATAAACATTTGATGCGTGCTTTTTAACGTATAAGTTTAAAGTACTGTACTTTTATTGGGATTTTTTTTACAGAGATTGGCTTATGTATTTATTAAGGTTTAACGACACTTTAACAATCAAGGACATATCGTGTCGGTGACAGTTTTACGGGTGGAGGAAGCGGGAGTACCCGGAGAGAACCCCCGAGCAACGGCGAACAGCTGCCAGCTTCCCAACATCGTAACTCCGCACTGCAGCACAGGCAGGGTTAACCCTTTACCTAACCTGAAAAGCAGACGACACTTGCAAAAATAATTCTTGAATAACAAATTTTTTTCATTTTTTGTCTCAAAAACATAGGTTATGACCCCTCGTTGGAACGAGCTCGACGAGGGGTCATAACCTATGTTTTTGAGACAAAAAATGAAAAAAATAGTGAAAATTAATTGGCGATTTTTGAGAATAGCGCTGGCCGGTTTTGGCCGTTACGTTGGGTAAAGGGTTAAATTGGTTGAGGACGTCTTAGTGCACGGCGTCATTGTGCCCTCATGTGGACAATCGAGGTTTAGTGCCTTGCCCAGGGATACAACACGGGAGTCCGAATCGATCGTTCAGACGGTCACTCATCCAGGGACTCACCGGGCTCGACGTTGGTTAACTTCGGTATCCGGCGAGAACCGGTTATCGCAACGCCACCGCACCGCCAGGGATGGTCTTATAAAAGCCAGAAATGGAAGATGATCACAGGCTGAACAAAGACACAAATGTTGTTCAGAAAGAATTGATGTCAGTGCTCACGTGAAATGCATTAAAAACTAGAAATACATTAAAATTGAACTCTGTCGATATTTTGTTTGAGAAATATGACTTCTGTCAGAGAACAAGAAGCCTGTAACACCAGCTGCATTCATATCTTGATAATGCACAAGATTCATGTCATGAATTGCAATCAAATATTATTCGAAATTATTCATGATGATTGCAATACATAACTCTCTGGTGTGCACGTTTTCTTGTGCACGTTTTTTGTAATCGTGTTCAAATATTTTGTAGAATGATGTACATGATAAAATGCAACAGATTCTTGAATAAATTTAGAAAATGGAATTTTTCGAATGAGAGAGCTGAGAATTTTACACTTTTTTTTTATAACGAGGCTCAGGTCGCATCTGCGGAGTTAAAACGGAGAAGCCGGGAAATAAGTTTGCCTCAAATCAGTTGGTCATCTCCAAATAAGTATTTATTGCAACTGCATATGTTACCCCTGCGGTGAAACAGATTGTTAAATACAAGATTTATTGCATGCTCCCTTATAAACTAGCGTGGAATGGCTAACAGATATGTTACTTATCTACGTCACGGTAGGTATATATATATAGGAGAATATCTCCCCGGAAGTGACGCCCATATTGTAACAAATTCAGATAATCACCGTGTGTTTTTAGCGTCCGTATCATTTAATTGTAATGAAAACACGTTTAATTGCATTTAAACATCAAGCCCCATATAATACAAAATAATACCCACTGCTTTTGAGTACTTGAATTCTCTCATTCGTGAGTGTAATGGAATGTAAGTTCACTCCAAAGACCCTCAACAAAACACTAACGCCAGGGGTAACTGCGTTGTGTCCTTGGGCAAGGCACTTAGTCCCGATTGACCACGGGAGGAAGGGGGGGGGGGGGGTGGCACTGTGCACTAATTCCTTTCGTGTTCAAACGGTTAACAGTTGAATCCGGTTTGTTGTATCGCGTACATCCAATTGGCACCTCAATTTCACTAACAAGTGCTATTAATACATGAAACATTATAGCATTTTTAACCATTTGTAACTTGACGCATTCTAGTATCAGATATCGTACAAGCTCGGCTCGTTTAGAATGTTTGGACGAGAGATAACCTACGTTTAAAAGTAATTCTCAAAATGTTGTGCAAAAGTGTGATCACAAAAGTGGCCTCAATCTCGATCACATCACGCTTTGATCGCTACTCACTTACACCGGTGGGTCGAGATTTCACGAATAAAATAGGAACGATAAAAAAGACAAACGAAACTAGCATCCGAAATTCAACATTCCCACATTTGCTTTAGACGGACGAAATTCTACCATATTTCAAGGAGAGACGAGAAAAGGGAACTTCAACTGGATCGTGATCCAGTCGCGTTTCGACCGAAATTATCTGTCCACTTCATCAGTCACAGGTGTTCACCTAGTAGGTTGTGGTGTTCTTTTAGACCAACGTGTTATTGTAGTATGGTGGTGACACTCTTCCTTTGTGGTACTTTCGTAGCCTAGGGAATGTCCACAAATACCATCGGGCTAATGATGTTACTGGTGTAATCTGGTAGTATTGAAGCCTTCCCTCACCCAAAAGAACAGACAGGCTACACCCGATTACAGGTGTGATGTCTTAGCTCGGGTGCCTTTGGGTTTGTTTGATTGCTTTGGTGTGTGCCTCCTTAACACAGAAGAACCCTCAAATTAGAAAAGAATCCATGTGTTTTCACTATTACTAAGTTCTTAAACTTATTCCGTCTAGTAGATACCTCTCCTATGCTTCTTGGTCGTTGACGGACTGAATCATGTTGGTGGTGACCCGTCCCTGACTTATATCGTCAAAAAATCGACTTTCGATTAAGTTAACTTATTATTAGACGATCGAGGAAGGTCCAATTTAGAAGCAAGTCATTGTTAAGGAAACCACGTCGAAACCAGTAGAAAATAAAGTAAAATGTCCTTTTGTTACTTTCACTAAATGAAAAAAAAAAACAGACAGCACTGAGAGCTGTCTGTTGTTTTCGTTTATAAAAAAGCTACAAAAAGAAAACTTGGCTTTTTATGGCAAGTTAAGTAGAAGCGATTGGTTCACAGATAATCCATTATTAAGAATATCTATTAGTACAACACCTCTCAACACTTTGTGCCCATTTGGTACTGTAATTTGCAGTTCTTATTCTTTCTAGGCAAAAAAAAAAGCGAACCTTACCTTCTAGAGTTTTATATTAATGGAATGGACAGTGTCTATATTATATGTCACGATGCAAATACTGTTGACATAATAAACACAAAAAGTCACAAAACACCAGATTGTGGAAACAACGCTTTTGTCTTTTTTAAAAGGGGTTAAACAGCGAATAATAGTGAAACATAAAAGTTATTGTGAAGTTTAAAAATAAAAAAAACAGCTTCCGTATTTTTGTACTCTACAGGAAACGCTTGAAGTTTGTGAAGTGAAGTGCACATCGATGAATGAAATTCGCAAACATCTCCAAATTTCAAATTTTTAATGGAATTCCTACGCCCTAAGTGTTATTTGACTCACAGGTTTCGGAAATTAAGGGGGAGTTAACTCTCACATGGGAGCGCGGTGGCTCGGTGGTAGACTGTTGGACTTCTGTGCTTGAGGTCCCGAGTTCGATCCCCGATCGGGACGACCTGTGTTGTGTCCTTGGGCAAGGCACTTTATCCCGGTTGCCTACACGGGGGCACGATGACGCCGTGTACTAAGGCGTACTGCACGTCGATGGTGTCCATGTCTTCAACCGCTGTAACCCTGCTTGAGCGGAGCTTGAACAGAGTTAGAATGTTGAGGAGCTGGCCGTTCCTCGTCGGTGGTTCTCTCCGGGTACTCCGGCTTCCTCCACCCGTAAACCTGTCACGGTCACGATTAGCCATTGTGCACAAGTATGTGACCTTAAACACCAATAAATAAATAAAATAAAAAACTCTCCCATAAAACTTTTCCAATGACGAAAATTATCAGCCATGTCTGTTTTGTAGTATTGTTATTACAAAAGGGAGCAGATTCAGTACGTGGAGAGTGGATTGTAACTAAACCACCAGTGGAGTAGAGTTATCACTCAATGTATCACTTTCAAATTCTGTACATATGGACAAAAACCATAAGCAATGTTTCAGCCAATGGACCTCCGGAGGTCCATTGACTGGAACTATGCTTTTGATTTTATGCTTCGCAATAAATTTGCAATTATTGCTTGGGTGTAATTTCCACCCTGCGGGTGATTTAGTACGGAAGCGCTGAGGCGCCAGTTGAGTATTATTTCTATCTTGCACGTGCAAGTTAGCTATCTTGCACCTGCAAGTTACTATCTTGCACGTGCGAGTTAGCTATCTTGCACCTGCAAGTTACTATCTTGCACGTGCAGGTTAGCTATCTTGCACCTGCAAGTTACTATCTTGCACGCGCAGGTTAGCTATCTTGCACCTGCAAGTTACTATCTTGCACGTGCAGGTTAGCTATCTTACACGTGAAGGTTAGCTATCTTGCACGTGCAGGATAGCTATCTTGCTCCTACAAGTTACCTATCTTGCACGTGCAGGTTAGCTATCTTGCACCTGCAAGTTACTATCTTGCACATGCAGGTTAGTTATCTTGCACCTGCAAGTTACTATCTTGCACGTGCAGGTTAGCTATTTTGCACGTGCGGGGTAGCTATCTTACCCCTGAAAGTTAGCTATCTTGCACGTGCAGGTTAACTATCTTGCACCTGCAAGTTACTATCTTGCACGTGCAGGTTAGCTATCTTGCACGTGCAGGTTAGCTATCTTGCACGTACAGGTTAGCTACCTTTCACCTGCAAGTAGTTACTATCTTGCACGTGCAGTTTAGTTATCTTGCACCTGCAAGTTACTATTTTGCACGTGCAGGTTAGCTATCTTGCACTTGCAAGTTAGTTATATTCGAGAAACATCATTTTAGTCATATTTGAAGTCAAGTTCATCAAAAGTAGCATATAAGGGTCCTACCTAGCCCCAATTTGCCGGACCACCGAGGTTCGCATTTGCCGGACCCCCTCCGGGACTACGGAAATTCCTATCGCTGAGACAACCCCTATAGGCTCATTGGTCATATCTAGTCGCCTGGCTATGTACGTTTCGCATCGCTCGCATCGCAGGCTAGGTGTGGATGCTTATGTTGGGGTGTGAATGGGAAACGTCAGTCATAAAGAGTAAAAACGGTTAGAGTTGCAATGACGTCGGTGACGTCATGGCGAGCTCGCGACGTCATGACGACGTTGACCGCAGTCGATGTCCACAGAGATGAGTGACTGGCACCTGCAATTTGCTATCTTCCACCTGCAAGTTGCTATCTTGCACGTGCAAGTTACTATCTTACACCTGCAAATTACTATCTTGCACGCGCAGGTTAGTTATCTTGCACTTGCAAGTTAGTTATCTTGCGACAGCACCCCCACCCACCCTCCCCATACTTGCCCCAGTGGCTTACATTTCCGTATTTGACACGGTGACCTTACCTCTGCCGCTTGACCAAGAGCGACACAGTCGCGCTTCCCCTTCTTCCAGAAGCCCTTCACGCCACGATTCCCTAACCCTACCTTCTCGACCGAATTCCCTCATCACATCAGAGACCCGTCGACCTTATTCCACGAGCCCAGGCCTCCACGACGTACGCCAGAGAACCAGGGACCCTACACCGAGCGTTCCGATTAAGAGCGGCACATTCACTCTTCCCCTTCTTCCAGTACCCTTACCTCAACAAGCTCGAACAGTCGCCTGACAGGTCAGTCATTACTGGTGATCACTATAATCCAGATGTAGAAGAGTCGTTCGAAGAGTCGCTGGGACTAACTCTTTGATTACTAATTTGCTCCTCGAAGGCTCATTTCAGGGAGTCGTTCGAAAAGCTGCTTCTGGAGCAGCTCGCCAGTTACACATCTGTGTGAGTCGTTCGTCGTCGTCTCGATGGGCTGCTCTAGCGGCTCCTTGGTTCGAGCCCCTCGAACCTACAGAGTAGGACAGAGTCGATCAGGGAGAAGAAGGGTCGAAAGCCTGAAAAGGGACATCCCTGTTCCTGTTAAGGGGTATTGAGACCCGACCCAGCAGGGTCAACTCAACGGCACGGCCACCTATAGGGAGACATTGGCTATTCAACGACCCTACGGACGTCCAGTCACTCATATCTGTCGACATCAACTGCGCTGAACGCTGTCATGACGTCGCGAGCTCAACATGACCTCACCGACGTCATTGCAACTCTAACCGTTTTTCACTCTTTATGCCTGACTGTTCCCATTCACACCGCGAACATAAAGCATCCATACATAGCCTGCGATGCAAGCGATGTGAAACGTACATAGCCAGGCGACTAGACATGGCCAATGAGCCTATAGTGGTTGTCTCGGCGATAGGAATTTCCGTAGTCCGGGAGGGAGGGGGTCCGGCAAATCCGAACCTAGGTCCGGCAAATTGGGGCAAGGTTGGACCCTTGTATACTACTTCTGATGAACTCGACTTCAAATATGACTATAATGATGTTCATCAAATATAACTAACTTACAGGTGCAAGATAGGTAACCTGCGCCTGCAAGATAGTAATTTTCAGGTGCAAGATAGCTAACCTGCACGTGCAAGATAGCTAACTTGCAGGTGCAAGATAGCTATCCTACACGTGCAAGATAGCTAACCTGCACGTGCAAGATAGTAACTTGTAGGTACAAGATAACTAACCTGCACGTGCAAGATAGCTAACTTGCAGGTGCAAGATAGCTATCCTGCACGTGCAAGATAGCTAACCTGCACGTGCAAGATAGTAACTTGCAGGTGCAAGATAGCTAATCTGCACGTGCAAGATAGTAACCTGCAGGTGCAAGGTGGCTAACCTGCACGTGCAAGATAGTAACTTGCAGGTGGAAGATAGCTAACTTGCACGTGCAAGATAGAAATAATACTCAACTGGCGCCTCAACGCTTCCGTACGTATGTCCAGAAGAAACGTGAAAACATTTCACCTTCACCTCAGATACTAATCTAGAAATAATGACCTGGCTTGAGGGTAAGATTGTTGATTACCTCTTCGAGGAACCAATGTATCCCAATGAGTCGAGCGAGACACTGGTCCCAACTGGAGGCAAGCTGCAATGTTACCGTCAAACTGGTCATTATTATTTTTATTATACCGAATGGTTTTATTCCCAATTCCCCAGTCAGATGAATCTGAAAATGAGGATATCCAACTCTGTACTTCAGCATTTAATTTCATGTTCAATTCCTGAGTTTCAACTCGCCATGAACCACAAAAGAATAGAGGAACCTTGAATAATGTAATTTGAATTGTTAAACTTTAGTTAATATGGTTAATAAATACTGAGTCAAAAAAGAAAGTATAATAGAAACAAATGAGAAAAAATACCATGAAGGGTGAAATATAATAGTTCTAATGTTGACACGAAGTCATGCAAAGAGTTTAATGACATGCTGTTGTTGTCCACCCAACCGTATACAATTTTGCTACGGATTTCAAAATTGCACGTGTTACCCGAGAATGTCAAACCGAATGGGTGAACGACGATTTTCTTTGTGTTATGTTGTGCTAGGGAGCCTGGGTTATTGAGAAAACACGCTAGTTTTTGTCTTCAGACATTTAAAATGAAAGTGTCAATGACACTGTAGCTCAACTTATCAAGACATGTACATGTATAGTATGGGACACAGCAATGACAAAGATCTAGGTAATGACCTGATAACAAAGGTACATATAAAGTATTGTAACGGTCTGTACATAAATACTGACCGTAGCCTGTAACAAATGTATAGGTAAAGTATTGTAAAGGTGGGTGACAGTCAGATGCTAAACTAGAAAATAAATCTTTGAGTCCCAGAGTGGGTCTGACTGAACCCCAAAATATTTGTTCTCATAGCACAGTGATAACAAAGGCACCCCAAAAACACACTCATTCCTGTCCCAAGGTGAAAACAAAGGTACCCAAGAAGTTTCATGAAGATCAGTTCATAAATACGAGCTGTATAGATGTTGTGACAAAAAACTGATTGGACCTAATTTCGGTACAAAATGGCCACTGGCAGCCACCTTGACTTTTGGACCGCACTCAGAAACACTCGTTCTCGTCCCTAGGTGATAACAAAGATGCCCATGAAGTTTCGTGAAGATCGGTTGATAAATACAGTCTCTAGCCCGAGCCGTATTGACATGTGCTCTTACAGTGTATAAGTAGCACTAAATAAATCAAAATTCATCTAATTTGCATAATTTCTGCACGAGAAAAAAACTCGTACTGTATGGATGTATTTCATTTTACTAAACATTCATACAAAAATTTATTCAAATCAGAACTTTCATGCAGAAGTTCTCTACAAAAGACTAACTGCACAAATTTTGGTACAAATGGCTGTGGTGGCCATCTTGAATTTCGGACCACACCCCAAAACACTCGTTCTCATCCCACGGTGATAACAAAGGTACCCAAGAAGTTTCGTTAAGATCGGTTCATAAATACGGCCTCTAGCCTGAGTCGTATAGAAGTTGTGTTCAAAAAACTGATTAGACCGAATTTCGGTACAAAATGGCTACTGGCAGCCATCGTGAATTTTGGACTGCACTCAGAAACACTCGTTCTCGTCCCAAGGTGATAACAAAGGTACTCAAGAAGTTTCGTGAAGATCGGTTGATATGTGTACTTACTGTGTGTAACTAGCACTGAAAAATCAATGTTCATCTAATTTGCATAATTTCTGCACGAGAAAAAAAACCGTATTATATGTGATGCATCCCATGGTACTAAACATTCACACAAAACGATTTTCAAATCAGCGCTTTCATATGGAAGTTCTGTGCAAAAATCTGATTGCACCTAATTTTGAACAAAATGGCTGCCATCGACCATCTTGAATTTCGAATCGCACCCCAAAACACTCGTTCTCGTCCCACGGTGATACCAAAGGTACCAAAGAAGTTTCCTAAAGATCGGTTTATAAATACGGCCTCTAGCCCGAGCCGTATTGGCATTTGCACTTACAGTGCTGAAAGTAACACTAAATACATCAAAGTTAGTCTTATTTGCATAATTTACGTGCGAAGAAAAAACCCATATTATATGTGATGTATCCCATGGTACTAAACATTCATACAAAAAAGTGTTCATATGGAAGTTCTGCGCAAAAATCTGATTTCACCTAAGTCTGTACAAAATGGCCGTCAGCGGCCAACTTGAATTTCGGATCGGACCCAAAAAACTCGTTCTCGTCCCACGGTCATAAAAAAGGTACCCAAGAAGTTTCGTAAAGATCGGTTCATAAATACGGCCTCTAGCACGAGCCGTATTGAATTGTTGACGGACGGGACGGATGACTGGCCATGGCATAAGCTCAAATGTGGCTTCGCCAAAGTTGAGCTACAATGCAAGGTTAACCGAAAATCAGAGGTTGCGAGACATTGGTATGCATGAGGCTGGGATACCTCCAGATGAGCTCGCTTCTGAGTTCGGAGTCACTGTGGCCACTATTTACCGTCTCATTCGAAGGTATAGAACAGCCGGATCTACTGCCGACCAACCGCGTTCAGGTCTTCCAAGAGTTACGACCCATGCACAGGACGGACACACCAGGACGTCTCACTTGTGGGGTCGCTTCCTTCCAGCGACGAGGACGGCAGCAATTACACCCGGTAGAACGAGCAATAGAATCAATACACAAACTGTCCGCAACAGACTCGCTGAACACGGCATCCCAAGCAGGCGTCCATACCACGGACCAATCCTTACCCAACGTCATCATACTGTCAGAATGGAATGGGTACGTCAGCGTGTTCGCTGGACTCAGCAGCGTTGAAGCACAGTTCTTTTTAGTGATGAATCACGATTTTGTCTACGGCGCGCTGATGGTAGGGCAAGAGTGTATCGCCGACGGGGAGCCGGTTTTCTGATGCTTGCGTGCGGGACTGCGACCGTTTCGGTGGGGGTAGTGTAATGGTTTAGGCAGGAATTTCCGTGCACCATCGAACGCAGTTGATATTCATCGATTGTAATCTGAATGGACATCGATATAAGGACGAAAATCTTAACGCTGTTGTTGTCCCGTTGTTCAACGCTAACGTCGGATTGCAGTTATTCCAGCAATACAATTCCGATGTCATGTGGCGCGTATCTGTCGTGACGTTTCTTGGGGAGCAGAGTATCGATCTTCTTCCCTGGCCCCCACTTTCGACAGATTTTTCGCCAGTTGAGCATCTTTGGGATCAATTGGTCCGTCGGGTACGACTTCATGATCTTCAGACGTTAGGCGATTTACATGATATTCTTAGGCAGGAGAGGAATGCAATACCACAGGGTGTCATCCAGAGACTTCTCAGGTCCATGCGCCGTCGATGTCTTGCCATCCAAGAGGCAAACGGTGGACATACACGCTATGGACTGCATGTGTGAACTTTTCGTTTCACCCCATGTCTGAATTGCGACGTCCAAATGTGACGCGGGCAACAGTAAGAACATGAAATTATGCAAATTCATACAGGAAGACTCAAACTATGAATTTACAATAATTTGTGTGGGATTAAAGTCGATAACACAAAAAATTGCTCCTCAAAGTTTATTATACATTCTTTTTGACTCAGTATAGTTAATTTGAATGGCTGAATTCAATGATCATCAGTCTGAGATATATGCAACATAAAATCTTCTTCTTCGGTCGTTTCCGGTATCATTTTAGGGGCACCTCGGCCTCAGCGGGAGACATAGCCAAAAATGTCATACGGGAATGTTACCCGCGAAGGGAATAGTGCGGAATAGCATAACAAATGAAGTAGCAGTTTGCTATAGGTTTTTAAAATGGGGCATAATAAATAGACAGAACGGCATTCGCATTCGAACTGTCATTTGTTGCCGCACGAGATCGATTTGGGAGGAGGGATAATACAGCACGAGAAGCCGAAGGCTTCGAGTTCAATATTATACCCCCCAGCCAAAATCGATCGAGTGCGGTAAAATGACAGCTCGAACGCGTATGCCGTTCTGTATTGATTGCACGCCTGCAGTTTACTAAAAATTATTAATCGATTTTGGCGGAGGGATAATATTGAACTCGAAGCCTTCGGCTTCTTATTCAATATTATCCCTCCGCCGAAATCGATCTCGTGCAGTAAATGAAAGTGTCAATGACACTGTAGCTTAACTTGTGTGTTGTGTTTGATGAAAAGGATAATGTTCAATGTTTATGAAACGATTATGAAATAAGACAAGAATTGGATAATTGGGAATATGTTTATTTTTGTTCCCTGTGTGCTATGTTTTTGAAAAAAATAATATGAGGTGTACACTGTACTAAAGAGCTGAGGGGTGGGTTAATATGACCTCACAGTTAATGTATGTGGCCCTCACAGTTAACGTATATCAACGAAAGTTACCAAGTTACAGTGAAATTATTCCAAAACGAGTCATCCTATCAAGTTACATTGAAATCCCTTCATAAATATGGCCTGTAGACTGCGCTAAAGGTTTTTGGGCTTCGGGCCCCTATAGCCGTCAGTTTCCCAATTGCGTCCAAAGGGGACGTTCTCATCTAGGCATTATATGAAGTCAACCTACCAAGTACAATGAAATCCCTTCATAAATATGACCTGTAGACTGTGCTAAATGTTTTTGGGCTTTGGGTTCGGGCAGCCATCATGGTTGAATGATCGCAACCAAAATGGGGCATTCTCATCTGGGCATCATCTGGAGTTACCCTACGAAGTAACAATGAAATCCCTTCATAAATATGACATGTAGACTGTGCTCAATGTTTTCGGGCTTCGGGCCCCTGAAGCCGTCACAGTTGACCAATCACGACCAAAAGGGGATGTCATCATCTAGGCATTATATGAAGTCCATCTAACAGGTTACAATGAAATCCTTCCATAAATATGACCTATAGACCATGCTAAAGGTTTTGGGGTTTGGGGCTCGGGCAGCCATCAAGGCTGAATGATCGCGACCAAAAGGGGACGTTCTCATCTAGACATTATTTGGAGTCATCCTACCAAGGTACAATGAAATCCCTTCATAAATATCACCTATAGACTGTGCTAAAGGTTTTCGGGCTTCAGGCCCCTGTAGCAGTCACAGTGGTCTAATGGTGTCCAAAAGGTGCTGTTCTCATCTAGACATTATATGAAGTCAACCTACCAAGTTACAATGAAATCCCTTCATAATTATGACCTAAAGACTGTGCTAAATGTTTTCGGGCTTTGGGCTTGGGCAGCAATCATGGTTGAATGATCGCAACCAAAAGGGGGCTTTCTCATCTGGATATCATCTGGAGTGATCCGACGAAGTTACAATGAAATCCCTTCATAAATATGTCATGTAGACTGTGCTCAAGATTTTCGGGCTTCGGGCACCTGTAGCCAGCACAGTTGACCAATCACGACCAAAATGGGGATGTCATCATCTAGGCATTATATGGAGTCAACGTAACAAGTTACAATGAAATCCTTCCATAAATATGACCTTTTGCCTATGCTAGAGTTTTTTGGGCTCCGGCAGCCATCAAGGCTGAATGATCGCGATCAAAATGGGACGTTCTCATCTAGACATTAATTGGAGTCGTCCTGGCAAGTTACAATGAAATCCCTTAAAAAATATGACCTGTAGACTGTGCTAAAGGTTTTCGGGCTTCTGGCCCTTGTAGCCGTAACAGTTGCCCAATCACGTGAAATAAATACGACCTATAGACTATGCTAAAGGTTTTTGGGCTCAGGCAGCCATCAAGGTTGAATGATCGCGACCCAAAGGGGGACGTTCTCATCTAGACATTATTTGGAGTCATCCTACCAAGCTACAAAGAAATCCCTTCATAATTATGAACTGTAGACTGTTCTAAAGGTTTTCGGGCTTCGGGCCCCTGTAGCCGTCACAGTTGCCCAATCGTGTCCAAAATGGGATGTTCCCATCTAGACATTATATGAAGCCAACCTATCAAGTTACAATGAAATCCCTTCATAAATATGACATGTAGACTGTGCTAAAGGTTTTCGGGCATTGGGCTCGGGCAGCCTTCATGGCTGAATGATCGCAACCGAAGGGGAACATTCTCATCTGGGTATCATCTGGACTGATCCTACGAAGTTACAATGAAATCCCTTCATAAATATGACCAGTAGACTGTGCTCAAGGCTTTCGGGCTTCGGGACCTGTAGCCGTCACAGTTGACCAATCACGACCAAAAGGGGACGTCATCATCTAGGCATTATATGGAGTCAACCTAACAGGTAACAATGAAATCCTTCCATAAATATGACCTTTTGCCTATGCTAGAGTTTTTTGGGCTCCGGCAGCCATCAAGGCTGAATGATCGCGATCAAAATGGGACGTTCTCATCTAGACATTAATTGGAGTCGTCCTGGCAAGTTACAATGAAATCCCTTAAAAAATATGACCTGTAGACTGTGCTAAAGGTTTTCGGGCTTCTGGCCCCTGTAGCCGTAACAGTTGCCCAATCACGTCCAAAAGGGGACTTTCTCATCTAGACATTATATGAAGTCAACCCACCAAGTTACTATGAAATTCCTCAATAAATATGACCTGTAGACTGTGCTAAAGGTTTTCGTATTTTGGGCTCGGGCCAAAACAGATCACAGTTGACAGATCACGCCCAAATGGGGAAATTCTCATCTAGACATCGTAAGGAGTCATCCTACAAGTTACAATGAAATCCCTCCATATTAAACATGACCTGCAGACTATGCTAAAAGTTTTTGGGTTTCGGGCTTGGGCAGCCATAAGGGTTGACAGATCATGCCCAAAAGGGGACGTTCTCATCTAGGCATTATACAGAGGCATCCTACCAAGTTACAACGAAGTCCATTCATAAATACGACATGTAGACTGTGTGCTAATGGTTTTCGGGTTTGGGGCTCGGGCAGCCATACGGGTTGACCGATCGCGACCAAAAGGGGACGTTCTCATCTAGTCATGACCCCAAACATGCATATGGAATTTCGTGACGATCAGACAAGAACTGCGGGGTGTAGCCCGTGCTAAAGGAAAATGTGAACAGACTCACAGACTCACAGACTAACAGCCTCACAGTCTCACAGTTTAACAGACTTCCGCACGCGTGGTGGCAATAGCTTATCTTGACTTTGTTAAGTTAAGCTACAAATGACAGTTCGAACGTATATGCTGTTCTGTATTTATTGCACGCCTAAAGTCTACTTAAAAAAATATTAAAAACACAAATTATTGCCAAAAATAACCCAAACGTAAAAAAGAAATAGATAAATAGTCCGCGCACGTGATCCGTATTGTTCAAAGACAATACAAATAAAAATATTGTTCGCTTCGGTTATTGCAGAAAGATCGTGTATTTTATGAAAATAAAAGCATAGGCGTGCAATAATTTTATTTATTCTCCGTTATTCGATGTTAATGTTGCTTCATTTTATTCCATGAATCTCCGCTGGAGTAAATGTGTTGAGATCATAAGCAATATTGGCTCCTACCACCATTGATTCCATTCACAACACTATTAGCTGCTCCGCTGTGCGTCTGAATTGGTTTCTATCATTATTGATTGATTAACCCTTTACCTAACGTAACGGCAAAAACCGGCCAGCGCTATTCTCAAAAATCGCCAATTAATTTTCATTATTTTTTTCATTTTTTGTCTCACAAATATAGGTTATGACCCCTCGTTGGAACGAGCTCGTCGAGCTCGTTCCAAAGAGGGGTCATAACCTATGTTTTTGAGACAAAAAATGAAAAAATTAGATATTCAAGAATTATTTTTGCAAGTGTCGTCAGCTTTTCAGGTTAGGTAAAGGGTTAGTCTTGTGGCTGGGTTTCACGGCCACTCCAAACTTGGAGGAGCTAAATAATAGTTAGAACAAATTTCTGTTCGAGTGACTGCTTGTACGACGTTTCGATTCATCTGGGCATAGTCATAACTGTGAAAGGTATTCTTTGACTTCTGTGACCGCTACTGGTTTCTACCACTACTGTTTCCTATCACTACTCTGCTTACCGCAAAGGCATCTTGTCCTACTTACCCGGTTTTTATCAACTCTGAGTCCTTAGGTTGGTTTTACCAACTAAATGAAATCAGTTTTTGTATTTGATTAACAATCTAATCACACACATTTATAGTTAACTTGTACGTAACATCATGACAATGGCCGCACAACATAGCCGCTTACGCGGACTATCATAAAAACAAAATGACACCAACTTCACGGGAGAGGTCAAAAGCGTGGTCAGTAAGAAGTGGCAAGATCTCAACATATACTAATGTCATCTTCCCTTGCCCTGTTTCCTTTATGCAGATGTATACGCATAATGTTTCAATGGGTTAAGTTATTTAAGATATCCGAACTCGTGTACCAAGTTTGATTATGAAGTGGCATATTTTCGAAGAAGGCGATTATTCTTTAATGAGATACACCAACGAAAACGAACGGTTTATTTGTTCCAGGTCCTACAGAGTTGTGTCAACTCCCCATGTCATCTCAGCAAATACACAAACGTACCCCAATAAACCATGTACGTAATTAACTCAGCAGATCATTAAAAGTCTTTATTAAAGAAGTCACATTATCTAAACAGTTAAATTTGCTCTTTTAGACAAATAGTGACTTTGATGCATACTAATTATTCGGTTCTTATAAATTGCAAAATGGCTAACAAAAGCTAAGCTTTACCATAGACATTTTTTTTCCTATAGCCAATATGCAATTAACAGAATAAACTTCTATTAAAGAAGCTGCTTAAAGTTTTGTGTTGAAAGAAAATACGTTTCCTTCTCGCCTTTAACTCTAGTACTTTGGCAACTGGTCAGCTAATATGTACAATACTTTGGAAAATTGTTCCTTCTGATCATCTCGAAATAGTTTTACTTATCTTCCATGTCAGTTCAATGGCAACAATTTGAAGAGTCCTCATGCATTATTTGAGGGTAGACCAATGAATTTTTTCAACGTGCAGCCCTACGGCTGCACGTTGAAAATATTAATTGGTCTATCCCACACATTCACTCAGCATCCACCCTACTTGAGGAAATTATAACATGTCATGCTTCAGGGCTGGAAAAACGGCCGCTCGGTTTCAAAGGGATAAGTTCTAAACAATTTAAAAATCTATCCTGTTTTCACTGCAGGAAGATGATCCCCGTCACAGAGCCAGGATAAACAGTGGAATAGTCATGTTCGCAAGTAGTATATTAGGGGCCAGCTTTCCTCGGAATGGACGTTATGTCATGTGAAATAATAGAGTCATGTGGGTTTGTCATGGTAACGCGCGTTGTCACATCATCACAATGGTGACACGTAATACTTGTGCGCATGTGCAGCGCGTGTTGTTAGGATGACGGTGCCGTCGTCCATTTTGTTTGGAGACACGTAATTGCTATGTGACTGAGTTTTTGTAATAGGGTGTGTGTTCGGAGGGTGCTTTCGATTCGTCAGGAGTAAAACTATTACCCAAAATAAAACAAACATTTACCAAAAGTCACCCAAACGCGACGAAACGGACTCGGTGCAGCTGCTAACTTTGATGGCACCTGGTTACTATTTGGCCAAGAATCCTCCATATGAGCACCATGAGGTGCTATAGGCCTGTTCCCCTTATGCAGGTGAATACGCGTTCGAGGTCCGTTCGATTCGACAGAAGTATATCCAAATACCCAAATAGACCTAACCAAAATTATTCAAAACAACAGAAATAAACTTTATTTTAGCTCGAATTTTCCCCGAAGCCCGTCGGTATGAGTGGCGCCTCTTGCTATAGGGTATTGAAGGTGCGTTCGATTAAAGGGTGGTTTGCTGGCTCAGATTCTTCCAACTCCATTAGTTTTCTCAGTTCTCTTCCCTCATTCCTGGGTCTCTTCTATCTATTCCTGACCCAATTCTGACTATCCTAGCGTTAAGTTTATTCTTAGCTACCTCTGACCCTTGACTCTGCCCTCCAATAATGGGACCTCTACATTTCCCATAGACTCTATTTACCTATACAAAGTATCTCCCTTGTATATAGCGGAGTTCTTTATGGTTCCTGAGTTCAAGAGTCATTCAACCAGTCGCTGGAACAGGCATTGCTCAAACAACTCGATTCTGTCTAGCAAATACCCCACCGAGCAGTTCCTGGAAAAGGAATTGATCAAATGACCGAATCTTATCTCATCAAACAAATAATTGCTCGATCCAGTGACTCCACGTACGACCCTTTGCCCCATCTCGGTATCGGAGGAAACTTTTGAAATAACAATGTACTATTGGAGGATACCTTAAGCGGGCCCCCAACAGGAACCATACAGGCCTCCGTATATAAAGAAGATAACTGTATAGAGGTGAATATAGATTGTGGAAATATGGAGCCCGATTATAGGTGGGTGAAGGCTGAGACCGGGCAAAGCTAAGATTAAAGTACACGCTGGGATAGTCAGAATATAGTCAGTAATGGGTACAGCAGATCCAGGAATCGATGGAAGAGAGCTGAGAAAAACAATGGTTCTTAGCATCTCGAGCTCATTTTATTTCTAATGGGTGAGATTCTATAGAGTTGCGGTGAAAAAAAGCGGAAAGTTAATTTCGATAGTCGCGATAAGGTCGAAATTCTCTGTCCATTCTTGTGAGCACAGTACAGTATTTTTCTCTTCTTTTTATAAAATCGCGGTCAACCTGTGCAAATGTGTCGCCGTCTGATGCTTGTTTATTGTTTGTTTATTTGGGTTTGGCGATTCTTTCAACAACCAGGGTCACATCTCGTCGGCCATTTTCACGGAGAAAGCCGGAGTATCCAGAGACAACCCCCGAACAGCGGCGAGCAACGGTCAGATTAACCCATGTTCCAACACTGCACATACAGAGATGGCAATAGTTGAAGGCAAGGGCACCGTCGACGTGTAGTCCGCATTAAAGCACAGGAACACCGTGTCTGGATAATCTGGATTAAGAGTTTTGCACAACGCAGTTACCGCTGGCCAGGATCAAACATGTGGATTTAGAATCCAATGCTCTGACCACTCAATCACGAGATCCAATCGCGACCAGATACCAATTCCCTCACGATCCGACAGAAAAGAGACCACGTTTTGGACACAGAACAGTATGTTTTGTACCGACAGTTTTTAATAAGCAATATCGATGACATGTAATTAACACCACTCATTAAAATATAACAGACTCACACCTACCATAGTTCAATTACACTATATAAGCACTTAGCGGGAAAGCTGCAAGAATTGTTGAAATGTTCTATTTTCATTGATCGTCTCAGCTGTTGGAATCAATTTTTCGGAAAGCTATCGCGACCATCAGCAACGAAAAATATAAACAATGATGCTTATACCACGACTGCGTATTATTGGGTATTCAGCGTTATCCGATACAATACATTCATTGGGAATTGTTTTAAATACACTTCGCGTGGAATCAGGCCTAGATGTTAGAACGTAATGTAAAAAAACGTCTGGTATTTCGTCACGCAGCTGAGTGACGTTATGACGCGAATGAAATGCTTCGTCGCAAAACGGTGTCAAGCAAGAATGTAAAATGACAAATTTTCTTTAAAAATATTAGCTTTATTTACTTAATTCAAGTTGAATCGTGGTATTTATGCAGAACACAACTCACGTAGAGTACAGGGGAAGGAATCAACGGCAATTGTTGCGAGGTTTTCCTGTATTTCACGCGCGCCTTCGGCGCACGTGAAATACTAGGAAAAACTCCAACTCGGGTGGTTAATTTCGTTACTCTTGCAACAAGGTGACAACTGTAGGGCTCTAGCATTGCAGATGACGCCTTGTTGCACTCAAGGGACAGAATGATTGTTTTCGTAAATTGGCATTTATTTCCTTTAGTCAGTGATTACATCCTGGGTCTATCTTTTCGGGGTATGCAAAAATCTCTGAACTACTTGACAGAACAATAGACTATGGGTTAGGCGACGTCATTTGAATACTTTTGTTACGCTGAGTATACCTGAATCCTTGCGTTTTGTTGATTGATCAAACGACGGGGTGTAAGTCAGTTATCAACCTTGCTGTCGGTATTTAAGAATTTGAACAACTTGTCTCTCGACGTAACACCGAACCGCGTAGCGACTCGGTGTTACTCGCCGCTCAATTGACAGCTTGTTCGAATCCAAGAATTCCCCCAACGAGGTTGGTGCCTGTTATCTATACCTCGGTTCTCTTGTGTTTCCCGGATCTGCAAGCAGCTTGAAATACCTGACAGAACAAAGGGCTCGGTATTCAAGTTGCGTCACCTGAATATCTATGCCCACTGAGTATGCGTGATGTTGATTTTGTTGATTGAACAAAGAACAGGGTTTAAGTCAATTACGAGCCGACCTGACGGTATTTCATGAATTTGTCCGTATTACAACACCTCGCCAGAGTCACTCGAAGCACCTCCAGCTCGTTTCGTAACTATTATATACACGGCCCAACTTCTCTCACTCGGATACTTGTACTTTACCGAGCCCAAAGGCTGACCACATTCGAGAGGTTTCTTTGTTCGCATCACACAAAAACTCTACCAAACTGCTGTCGTTATTTGCGATTTGCAAAGACTTTCGAGAAAGTTAACTTCCTTCATGGCAACAAGCAGGGGCGGCGGAAGAGGGGGTGGGGCGGGGGTGGAGCGCGCGGTTGGGGAGCTTAAGCCCCTCCACTTTTTTTGCTGGGACATGTTTTTTTGTATGCATATATTTTAACACAACCAATGACTGGTGAAACAAGGGGCGGATCCAGAGCCTCTCTCATATTTTCGCCAGCCATGTTTCTCTCGTTCTGGTTCAGTTTCGATGGATTTCTGGTCATTTTTTGCAGTAAGTGGCAGCAAACGCTAAAATGTATACAGTCTGTTAATAAATCGGTTAACTAAAATAGATCGTAATCTTACAGACATACAAGTACCAAATCCACCCCCAGTCAAGTTAATCCATAGACAGTGTAATTGCTGTTAACGTCTGGTAAAGCATACAGGTGAGGTCTATTTATCAGCTTTGGTCGTTGCGACCAAAGCTGATAAATAGACCTAACCTGTATGCTTTACCGACGTTTTTTAACGGCTCTCAAACTGTGAAATCTTTCAAATACGTCTCCTGAAAAATCTCAAAATATCCGCTCAGATGGATGAAAATGGGGGCTGTGGGAACCTGGAATTTAAAATTTTGCTACCGACGACCATCCATCGTCCGATCCAACCCCCCCCCCCCCCCCACACACACACTTTGAAAATCGTTCCGCCGCCCCTGACAAGACACGAAATACTAACTCCACTCATTGTAAAATATAATCGAAGAAATTGTGCTGTTTTGTCCCTCTTCAAAAATGTAACAATTGAACACTTCTATTTCTGCAGCAGACTAATTGAAAGCACTCAATCTCAATAGATAATCGATGATCAAGATTACCAAATAAGCTGTACTGAAGACAGCAGACACTACAGAAAATGGGATATCAGTTGTTTCTAGCTTTGCTTGTGTTTACAGCAGCTATCCGATTATTTGGTCTAATCCCATTAGTCATACACCCAGGTGTCATCATCCCTGACTTATCTCGTTTTGAAAACCGACTTTCGATAAGTTATCTTCCCTGAAATTATTGGACGGACGAGGAAGATCGAACTAAGAAGCATGTAATTGTTGGGAGAACAATGAATATATCAATATAAAATAACGCGAAGTTTCCTTTTGTTACTTTTAATAAACGAAAACAACGGGTATCTCTCTGAGCTGTCTGTTGTTTTCGTTTATGAACTGGTAGAGTGCTGAATTATTTTTGGGCATCAAAATTTGTTCACATATGTTTGCCTTGTTACAATTTATGGGAGAGTGCCAATAGGCACTCTCCCATAAACTGTAACAATGCAAATCCTAACAGTCTAAACAATTTCACTTCAAAGGTGATATGAACAACATCCACAGAATATGAAGCCTCTAAGTTGTGGTACCACCACTTCAGAATAAAGCCCCAATATGGGCTTCCAGCACTCTACCAGTTAAATTTTACAAAAGGAAACTTTGCCTTTAATGGCAAGCTAATTAGAAGCAACTAAGTAACACCCACTTTAGTTCTTTGTTTAGCGAATATGCTTTTCAGGGCCGGCGGAACCGGGGGGGGGGGGGGGGGGCTGGGGGCTTCAGCCCCCCACTTTTTTGCCGGGTCATGTTTTTTTTGTATGCATATAGTTTAACACAACCAATGACTGGTGAAACAAGGAGAGGGCTCCCTCATATTTTCGCCAGCTATGTTTCTCTTGTACTCGTTCAGTTTCGATGGATTTCGGATCATTTTTTTTAGTTAGTGGTAGAAAACGCTAAAATGTATACAGTTTGTTAAAAAATCGGTTAACTGAAATAGATCGTAATCTTACAGACATACAAGTACCAAATCCACCCCCAGACAAGATAATCCACAGACAGTATAATTGCTGTTAACGTCTGGTAAAGCATATAGGTGAGGTCTATTTATCAGCTTTGATCGTTACGACCAAAGCCGATAAATAGACCTCACCTGTATGCTTTACCAGACGTTTTTTAACGGCTCTCAAAGTGCGAAATCTTTCAAATACATCTCCTGAAGAATCTCAAAATATTCGCTCAGATGCATGGAAATGGGGGTCTTGGAACCCTGGAATTTAAAATTTTCGTACGACGACCATCCATAGCCCGATCTAGCCCCCTCACTGCTTTTACTGTAATTTGCAAGTTTTTTCTTCTCGGGGAAAATATTAGCAATTCTTACCTCATAGACTTTTATATTAATGGAAAGGATAATGTCTGTATTATTTGTAACGATGCGCACACCGTCAATATAATAAACAGAAAAAGGGTCACAGAACAACAAAAGATGGTGAAAGAGTAGTTTTCTTATTTTTAATTGGGTTTAAACGGAGAACAACAGTCAAATGTTCAAACTGATTGGGAAAAGACTAAAAGGCCAGCTTCTGTATTTTTATACTTCTCTGTGGGAAAAGGCCCGATGTTTGTGAAATGATGCACACATCGATGATACAATTTAGCTAACATTTCAAAATTTCATTTTATATATGAAATTCCCATACCCTCAGTGTTAAATTTACGGACAATTTTAGAAAATTAAGTGGAGCGTACTTTCCTATAAATCTCTTCCAGTGACGAAAATTGTCAACCAGGGCACTCCGGTTGTCATACAGCTAATTAACCCTTTACCTAACAAATCCCCCGCATCCGCCTGCGTAATTTGCAAATTGAGCAGTTGAAAAAAAATTAATTTTTCAAAATATTTCAACAAAACCATATCATCTGACCCCACATTGGAACGAGCTCATCGAGCTCGTTCCAATGAGGGGTCACATGATAGGGTTTTGTTGAATTTTTTTTGAAAAATTAAAATAAAAATAGTAATTAAAGTAAAAAAATGATATTATCTTCGTTGGGTAAAGGGTTAATGATTAGATAAACTTACAATACTTGATTACCTATTGTTGTAAATGGGACAGCCCAGATATGTTTGTGCGGTTTACAAGTGCAATCTATGTTTACAATGAAAATGGAATTTATTTTTCGCATTTTGTTTGGTGCTGCCTCAACACAAATATCACGCATATATTAAAAGTTATTGTGATGACTTGACGGCAACATGGTCGGAGCTTATGTTCAACCGAGCCGCAAACCTCAGACCATGTTACAGTCAATTCATCACAATAACGTACACGTTCCAATAAGACCCTACCCAAAGCCCACAAGCCACATCGTGAAATGAACAAGGCAACTTCAATGAACAAGGCGACTTTAACGAAAACATATTTAGTAAATATAAACCTCTCGTGTACCCATGACGTCACTGGACAGCAAAACATCAATAACTGAGATAAAGGTCGAGATTACTCCATCTCAGTTCAAATCATGAACACGTTCATGATTTGAACTATGATGGAGTAACCTCGATTCTTTTATAAGTGGGTCGTGAGTATAAATTCATAGAATGATCACGAAAAATACGATTTTAGGCCACACAAAGTAGATCTTCTGTTTCTCAGGCCATTAGTTGTAAAATTGCATGCGGGCGAGCGGTTTTATATTTTATTTTTTATTTTGTGTAATTATTTCTTTGCCATTAAAAGTTCATGTTCTTGGTTTATGTTTTACGACTCATAATCTACGGAATAGCATGGGTGGTGGTGTATTTCGTCCCTTCATAGCAAGAAGGCTTTGCAATGCTGAAGCATTGCAAAGCCTTCTTGCACTCAAGGGACAAATTTATCATTTTTTTTTAACTTGGGTAAAATATCAGACATAAACCATTTAATTTTTATTTTTTTAAGTTTACATTGGTTGTTATTACCTTTTCAACTATTTCACCTCGTGACGTCCGACGGTAACATTTGAAATAAATTTATTTATTTATTTATTTATTTATTTATTTATTTATTTATTGGTGTTTAGGAGCACATAAATGATAGATATATAATAAATAGTTATGACCAGATGGGAATATATCAACCATGAACATTCAGATTTGCAAGTTTTTCACTGTGAGTGTTCTTTGAGGGGATTTGAAACTTTGATGATTGGATTGTCCTAAATGATTTTTATTGTTCGCCAATAGCTGATCGATGCAGGCTACATCAATTAGCCCTTCCATTTAGCAATTGTAGATATTCCCTACTTATCATAAGAATACCTTTAGGAATTATACTATTTGCTGATATCGACCTTGTCTGCAAAAATTAACTACTTTTTTGAAACAACTCAATTAACTGACTTGAATATTTGCTTGTAAGTTGATGGATTCGCCAAATGCACAACTGTCGTACTCGCTTCTCTTTTTCCTTTCCTCATAGTTCTATATGCGAGATTACGTTACAAACGCACATTATAGCGCAAGCAACTTTGCATCTTCCTGAAATTAAGAGTTGCCGTGTATGTTATGTGATCTCTCGAATCAGCTTTCTTATAACACAACAGAAACCAAAATTTCGTTGTTTTTCATTTTCAATTCGCAGTTCGAAATTGAAGTAAAACAGCGGATTGCGTGACAGTTTCATTCAGATTTCAGCCACATGATCTATGATTTGGAACATAGTGACGTTTCTACTTCAAGTCGTGGCGAGGAGGTGGCATTGATCCTATCAAAATATAAACTATTCTGACTTTGTACTTTCCCCCTTGATTACGATATTGATGACTCCAAAAGTAATTACACGTATGTTCCAATGAGACTAAAATCCTCCTCCTCTGATTGGACGAGAGCTCGCTTAGTATATTCTATATTTACGGCTCAAGTGGCAAATGTTACCGTCTGACGTCAGAACGCGAAATGTTTGCAATGACGTCGTCCGTTTCGTAACTGCTTCATCAACGGAGTGACTAGCACTCCGCTTCATTTTTTTGGATGTTTCACGTGTGCAGCAGATGGTGTTCCGGATGAAGTGTTGTTTAAATTACAAACTGACTTACGATTTCAACTAAGATGGAATGAGTTTATCTGGTTTATTGATTATTTATCCAGTGCCGTCGTGGATACACGAGAGGTTTATTTACTAAACCTGTGGTCGTTAAAAGTTGCCTTGAACAAGGCAACTTTTAACGATCACAAGTTTAGTAAATAAACCTCTCGTGTTTCACGATGTAGGTTTTGGGCTAATGGGTAGTGTCTATTGGAACATATACGTTATTGTGAGGAACCATGTTACCGTCAATTCATCACAATAACTTATAATGACGAGAGAATAGCAGTCTTCGTGTGTATTTGGCATTCTTGGATTTGTTATGTCACTTGTTACACACAGGTATGGAATTAACACGTTACTTCAATTGTAAAATACGGGAACGATTTACAGGTTACACTCTAAAATCAGTTGGGTTAAAAATCAGATGGGTTCATATTCACTCAACCCAGTTGATTTGAGCTGATTTTTAACCAAACTGATTTTAGCGTGTACGACAAATGAATAAAAAATAAATTAAATTAACCTTTTGAACACGAGGGGCCGTTTTACATGCCCAGGGACATGGTACGTCAAACTTTCATTAAGAAGAATGCCTGCTAAGTTAAGGATGGAGTAGATCAATCAATATTTAAGAAAATATTGATGGGTCTACCCCCAAATAATGAATATGGACTCTTCTAATTGCTGCATTTGAACTGACATGGTAGATAAAAAGCAGTGTTCAAAAGGTTAATCCTGATGTTTTGCCAGTCAGGCTTAACTATCCTTTGGAATTAAACCGACTCCAAAATAGCGCATTGCATCCACATATGGATAGATAGGCATGCTGTTTACACCTTAACCCTTTACGTAACGTAACGGCCAAAACCGGCCAGCGTTATTTTCAAAAATCGCCAATTAATTTTCATTATTTTTTTCACTTTTTTTCTAAAAAACATAGGTTATGACCCCTCGTTGGAACGAGCTCGTTCCAACGAGGGGTCATAACCTATGTTTTTGAGACAAAAAATGAAAAAAATTAGTTATTCAAGAATTTTTTTTGCAAGTGTCGTCTGCTTTTCATGTTAGGTAAAGGGTTAAAGAAAATAATTGGTCTGCCCTGTATAACAAATCAACAGTCTTCTCACATAATGAAGAGAAACGATACGTCAGTTCCTCGCTTTTTTCAAGATCGAACAAAATACAGGTCGGCATTTCTTAACGCAGTTTAACTTTTTTGGCGCGGAAAAATCGCCAATTAATTTTCATTATTTTTTTCACTTTTTTTCTAAAAAACATAGGTTATGACCTCTCGTTGGAACGAGCTCGTCGAGCTCGTTCCAACGAGGGGTCATAACCTATGTTTTTGAGACAAAAAATGAAAACAATTAGTTATTCAAGAATTAATTTTGCAAGTGTCGTCTGCTTTTCAGGTTAGGTAAAGTGTTAACAACATTTCGGCACAAAAAATAGCAACAACCACCGCGCGATCTTGTCAAAGCGAGATCGCACGTTGGTTGTTGTTTATTTTAGCGGAGGTTCTGTTGAGGCATAGGCAGCACGGCTGGTGTAGTAAAAATAGAGAAAGGTAAAAGCATCGCATCACCTTTTTAACAGATTTTCACCATGTTATATAGCGCTAACAGATTACGATGTTAGCTCTTTATTTCTAGAATCACTTACACAACGCAACCACTCCCGCTATTCAAATGAATGCTCTCCTTGCCAACATTTTACCTAATAAAACAAACCTTTAAAATAGTGCCGACCAGACAAATCAGCTGACTTATCAATGACCGAATAACTGTCCCGAAACGTACTACATCTGTTCAAAGACAAGACTAGCATTGGACGGAAAAGACATCTTTTGTAAAGCAGAAAAGTAAACAATTTACACGGAGAGTCGACTATAGTACCCAAAGTGCCGTAATTCCGCCCATAGAAAATTCGAAGTTGGCAAATTAGCAAGCAATGTTTTTAGCCAATGAACCTCCAGGTCCAACACTGGCTGAAACCTTGCTTGCGCGTTTGTAGAGTTCTCACAGAACATTATTAATTGGGTGGATATAAACTCCACAGGGCGGGTGTTTCAATGACAACCAGCTCTCCACATTCTGTAACCCCCTTGCGAACGCTATGTACAAAGCAGGATTATCAGCTTTCGCACTTCCGCAAAGTGGATGTGTAGTTTCCTGGGGGAAAACCTTTGGCTAAAGTTTAATAAGCTTCACAGGACACTGGCGAAAACGGGGCACGGGCGTTACCTATCTTTATTTGCATGCAAAAAAGTGGTAAAATGAATATAAAATATAAAAATAACAAGGGCAGTAAAATAAGTCAATGTGTTGACAATTTGGAGAAGTGAACACGGAGGGTGGATTTCCACAAACGAAGATCCATTGAGTGGAATTTCTACTCAGATTATCGCCGCGAACGATGTTGGGAGTGGAATCCCATTTATGGGAATACGATTTGTTTTGGGGGAAGAAAAACGAATAAAAATAAAATGAATAGGATTACGTAAATTAAAAATAGTATTTTGCACTGTACAGGTTGTCGCAGGATTACGGGGTTAAATTTGATGGAGGAAACTTTATGTTCTTATCACTGCTCAGCCGACAGCCAATGCCTGTCGTCTGAACCCCAGTTCGAACGTAAACCTTGCCACCTTATCAATGCCCTACCCGCTTGGGACTCTTAGGATTCCCGAAGATGCCTGTGGCTAACAACGCCAAAGTGTGATCAACGATAAACCACTGAAAGATTATTTATTTACATGTACGAAGAAATATAATATGAAACAAATTACTCACAAAATTATCCATAAGAATACACTAATTACGCGAATAAAAATTTATTCTTTAGGGCCCTCGACGTCTCCCACAGCTAGCTGTGTCCGCTGGATCAACCTCACATCATCTTCATCCTCTCACGGGTTGTGACAAATACAAAGTGTATATTCACTTCTCGTTGCTTCCTCCTCACAGGGTTAACTTCACCGTCAGTCGAGCTTAACACATATAATGTTCTGCTTGTGCGACTCTATCAGTTCAACCATAATTCAATCGGCGTCTACCACAGTTCACGATCACGTTGCCCCTTGTCTGGCTCTCACGGGGTTAAGTTATTTTTCGCCTTCAGATATATACTTAACAAAGCTTACATAATAATATTCTGCAAAGTGTTCTCAACATCACCAATTCTCGCACCGCCTAAAACTATCTTATCTCGCGAGTTATTCAAGTGCGTACTCAAGCTCTTAATACGGTTTCTAGACCTCAACGTTACAGCTTTTACTTCTTTGGCTACTACCACTACGGTTCGCAACCGTTAACAAACTACAATCGGTCCCTTACAACCCTCACAGGGTTACGACAATACTCGGACTTTCAATCTCGGTGCCTATGACCCTCGACGGCCAAGGCTAAATTCGGACCTTCTCTGAGTGCCATCAGGCCAACTGCTTATGTATGTCTTGCCTTCTAAAACAGGTAATGCCGTTTACCTAAATGCATGTAGCTCCCTGAGCTCGAACTTCCTGTTCCTGATCCTATTCTCATATATGGCCACCGACTTGGCCCGCGACTGCTCCTATTCTAAATATGAGCTCTGTGGCTCCACCTACATGACAACGTGCCTTTACTTTCGCACCGATGCATCACATTCTCTAACCTGTAGCATGGGACGTCCCCATCTACTCACAATGACCCACAGCCTTACACACCTTCCTACTGGAATAGGCTGGAATCAATTTTTCGAGAAATCCCCCGATTGTTATTTTGATAGCCAGAACATTTATTCTCAGTTAATCACTTCTCTTGAACTTGGCCGCTTAGATCTATCTTAATTTAACAGTCGCTTTAAAGTTCCTTTGAAAGACTCGTATTTTGGTATCTTTCGACATTTCGGAGACAGGATAGATGCGTAATATGGGTATGTGTCCAGAACATATGTGATGCACTGTATTCTACAATTAGATTTTAACTGGCTATAATGACCGAGATATTGATAACCGGAGAGAATATTGTCTCTCTTTCTAGTGATCTGTTATCAGAAGCCCATATGGCGTTGAACACGTGCGCCATAATGAACATTAAATTTCATACTTCATTTAGAATCTCTTGAATTAACGTCAGTTTGACAAACCTGTTTTCGGGCTCCGTCACATATCTATCTTGCTTTACATTTAACCCAGGCAGAAATATTATCGAAAATATTTACACTTTTATACAACAAAATCGCCACTTTTGGCTGTCACCTTGACAACCCCCTACCAAAGAACATACTCTCAGTTGTTCCAAAAACACCAAGGATAGCGTTCACGTGCATCCACTTTTAATACTTCTCTCATAGAGCTATCTCACAGTCTTGCTCTACCATTACACAATATACTCGGAATTTTATACACACAGTCACACGCATGCGCACGCTGACGCGCATCACAAATAACTCTCCAGTAATTTGGCTCGGTTCCCCTTTGGAACCTATGAGTCTAATCACAACCCATCTAAACTCGTGCGCTCATTTCCACTGGCGCACAGTTGGAGGTGGTCCGTCGATACACATGCAGCCAACAGGTCCCCCTACACACTCACTCTTCCCCTCTATCGTTAAATATAACACTACTCTATCATACACACACCTGTATCTATATACACTCACGCAACACCTGAGTAAAAAATATTAGGAAGGGGTATCCACCCTGGCCCAAGTCAGCTGATGGGCAACTTGCCCAAGCTTCCATTATCTCACTAACTTGCCACCCCTCCTTGGATGGGGTTCCCCCGCCCGGCTCATGCCCGTCGGCGGGTTACCTGCCCTATCAGGCACACACTTTAAATACTCCCATTTATGATGGGACCCTTACTACTCCTTAGAGAGCCCCTCTGTCCCCTCCACCGGGACTTGTTCCTTGGCCGCGTCTCCACCAAGGACCCCACTCATCTTCACGCCCAACACCTACATGCCCACAGGCGATGCCTGCCGTCCCAGGGCTCGCTGCCTCAGATGCAACGCTCTGTAGATTAACTCTTGCCAATCTCTCCTTGGGTACCCCACTCCAAGTTCCTGGGCCCCTCCTACCTCTGCATCTCTGCTGCTATTTTGTGGCTACTCGGGCCAACTCTTGAGGCCTCTTCTGGCTCGATGTACCTCTCCCCACTGTTCGCGTGGGTTCAGTGTCCTTTATATTTTGACATCTCCGCAAAAACCTTGCGTGGTAAACCACTCCACAGCCATCTATGTCCACTCGATAATGACAGTTGGCCATTATTTTTGTTACAGTGTATGGCCCCTCCCACTGTAACCGCGGTCTACCTAACCGTGTCGTCCGGAGCACGGTCACCTTTTCACCGACCCAAAAGTTCCTAACCTTTAGTCTACTCACGTGCCGACCCTCATTATGCCCCCTCTCGTCCACATACATTGACTGCTTTCGTTCAGCCACGCCCTTGACTTCCGTCTATTCGTGGCCTCCATCGAGCACACTACCTGTGCTTCCCCACTCAACTCCACTGGTCCCTCCAGTGATTTTACCGGCTACTTTACTTCTGTGGCTTGGGCGCGGGTGACCGCCCACTATGCCCCTCTGGGTGCCTTCCTGAACCCCGGGTATGTTCCCAAGTACGAGGTCATAGATGGGCGCCTCAATACACGTTGCTTCTACCTCACCGCTATAGAAAGGGGTATCCACCCTCACCCTCACAAGGGGGAACCTCCTAATTGTCCCATCTACTAGCATGCACATGTGGTCGCGGCCCAATAGCTGGTCGTCTTTGACTAGTTGCCTTCGCACTGCTATGTTACTGCATCCTGTGTCGCGAAGCATCTTCACTTCATGTTTACCCACATACCCCGGGTACACGGGCATTTTCCCTCCGTCTTCTGAGGTTGTGACTTCCTCGCACATTCCACTAATTATAGGGAGGACCTTTCCACCCTCTAACACGAGCTCCCCCTTTTCAATAGCATCCCGGAGTGGGCTACTCTCTGGCTCAACCGTCTGGCAGAACGCTGCTGTCTGCCTTTTGTCCCAGGTCGGACCGCCGCTACTTCCGTTTCTCCAATTCTTTGGTGAAGGCTCTCTCCTTCCATTCCTATGCGGTCCGCCATTTGGCTTTGAGGGAGGAGTTTTCATCCAACAATCCCTCGCTAGGTGCCCCGTCCGCCCACAAACAAAACAAGACAAATCTTTAGGGCTCTGTGGCCCAGTATTACCCCTGTTACCAGCCGGCTCGGGGGGGGGGGGGCGGAGGCAGGGGGGGGGGGGGTTAATCCTAACCGGTGCCTTTGCAACCTGGTTGCCCCCAAATCTTCCCGGTCGGGACTGGGTTATACTACCTCCGTGGGCTTCCAAGTACTTTTCGCCTCCCTTAGTCATTTCATCAACACTGTCTGGCCTCCTCTCCTTAACAAAGTGGGCCAACTCTGGGGCGCAAGTTGAAATAAACTGCTCTCAGATGAGCAGATCTTTGAGAGACGGAAAATCTTCGTCGATTTCCGACATCTCAACCCAGCGGTCAAAATACCTAGTAGACCGCGCCACAAATTGGAATACACTTTCCCATCTCTCGGGCTTACATTCCCTGAACTTAGCCCGGAATCCATCTTCGGTGAGCTGGTACCTCTTCAAAATAGCTTTCTTTAGCTCACCATAATCATTTGCCAAATCAGGAGGCATACTTGCATATACATGCAAGGATTTCCCCGTTAACAACGGGCTTAAGTTTACTCCCCACGAATCCTCAGGCCACTGATGACACGACGCAAACCTTTCAAACCTTTGCAGGCATGCATCAATATCACCAGGACACTCTGAGAATTTAGGGAGCTTTGGGAAAGGGGTCCTACCATGACCACCCCCGTTCGTTTCCCCTTGCCTCCCGTTGGTTTCCTGAACTTGGGCCTTAGATCTTATCAATTCGAGCTCTCTCTCGTGTTCTCTTTCGGTCCTTTCCCGCTCGAATGCAGCCTCTCTGTCAGCTCTTTCTCTCTCAACCTGAATTTCTTTCTCTCGCTCTGCAGCTCTTAATGCTGCGTCGCTGTCAGCTCTTTCTCGCTCCACCTGAATTTCTTTCTCTCGCTCTGCAGCTCTTTGTGCTGCCTCTCTCTCGGCCCTCTCAACCTCTTTCTCACGTTCGGCTGCCCGTAAGGCAGCCTCCTCGCGCTTCAAAGTAACCTGACGCTCTAATTCGGCCGCGGCTTCTTCCCGGGCCCTAGCCCTCTAGCGTTCCGTGCTCTCATTCTCTCGCTCTCTTTCAGCAGCTGACTCTTTCGCTACTCGTTTTTGTTCGTCCCTGACAAACATTTGCACCTCACTCCCAGAAAAACCCAGACGTTCTCCCGCCGAAATTAACTGGTCCTCCTCGCAGGGTTAACTTCACCGGCCCTCGACGTCTCCCTCAGCTAGCTGTGTCCGCTGGAGTGGATCGTTGATCTTTACCTTTACAAATGTTTTTAAAAACCTTTTAGAACATCCGGTGTAAGCCTCGCCAGTGTCGCAGGATTACGGGATTAAATTTGATGGAGAGAAATTTATGTTCTTATCAGTGCTCAGCCGACAGCCAGTGTCTGTCGTCTGAACCCCAGTTCGAACGTAAACCTTGCCACCCTACCAATGCCCTATCCGCTTGGGACTCTTAGGATTCCTGAAGGTGCCTGTGGCTTAAAACGCCAAAGGGTGATCAACGATAAATCACTGAAAGACTATTTATTTACATGTACGACGAAATATAATATGAAACAAATTACTCACAAAATTATCCATAAGAATACACTAATTACGCGAATAAAAGTTTATTCTTCAGGGCCCTCGGCGGCTACCACAGCTTGCTGTGTCCGCTGGATCAACCTCACATCATCTTCATCCTCTCACGGTTTGTCTATTCACTTCTCGTTGCTTCTCCTCGCAGGGTTAACTTCACCGGCCCTCGATGTCTCCTACAGCTAGCTGTGTCCGCTGGATCAACCTCACTTCATCTTCATCTTCTCATGGTTTGTGATAAATACAAAGTGTCTATTCACTTCTCGTTGCTTCCTCCTCGCAGGGTTAACTTCACCGTCAGCCGGGCTTAATACATATAATGTTCTGCTTGTGCCCTGACCCAGGTCCGAATTTAGCCTTGGCCGTCGAGGGTCACAGGCACCGAGATTGAAAGTCCGAGTATTGTCGTAACCCAGCGAGGGTTGTAAGGAACCGATAGTAGTTTGTTAACGGTTGAGAACCGTAGTGGCATAGTAGCCGAAAAAGTAAAAGCTGTAACGTTGAGGTCTAGAGACCGTATTAAGAGCTTGAGTAAGCGCTGGAATTGCTCGCGAGATAAGATAGTTTTAGGCGGTGCGAGAATTGGTGGTGTTGAGAACACTTTGCAGAATATCATTATGTAAGCTTTGTTAAGAAAATATCTGAAGGCGAAGAATAACTTAAACCCCGTGAGAGCCAGGCTAGGCGCAAAGTGATCGCGAACTTTGGTAGACGCCGATTGAATTGTGATTGAACTGTGAGAACGCTGATAGATTCACACAAGCAGAACATTATACGTGTTAAGCCCGACTGACGGTGAAGTTAACCCTGCGAGGAGGAAGCAACGAGAAGTGAATAGACAATTTGTATTTATAACAAACCATGAGAAGATGAATATGAAGTGAGGTTGATCCAGCGGACACAGCTAGCTGTGGGAGACGTCGAGGGCCCTAAAGAATAAACTTTAATTCGCGTAATTAGTGTATTCTTATGGATAATTTTGTGAGTAATTCGTTTCATATTATATTTCGTCGTACATGTAAATACATAATCTTTTCAGTGAATTATCGTTGATCACCCTTTGGCGTTTTAAGCCACAGGCACCTTCAGGAATCCTAAGAGTCCCGAGCGGATAGGGCATTGATAAGGTGGCAAAGTTTACGTTCGTACTGGGGTTCAGACGACAGGCACTGGCTGTCGGCTGAGCACTGATAAGAACATAAATATTCCTCCATCAAATTTAACCCCGTAATCCTGCGACAATACAACAAAACGCCACTTTTGACTATCACCTTGACACAGGTGCAACCTACGAATCACAACAGTTAACACTGTCAACGAACACGAAATGAACTAGCTAAAAGTTTCGAAACGGTGAGATATATACTATTCCATGGTAAAACAATGTTGTTATTGTTATTTGGGGTATTAAATCAATATTCAGTAACATGTCTGTGATGCGTTCAGTGAAAAGCTGATGGAACTATTTTGTTTCGCGGAGAACTAATCTTGTCGCATAAAACGGTTCGTTGGCTGTCCGCTAATGGCGTTTGAACTGAAATGTTAGTCGCCTTCGAATCTGTTTCTTTGCATTAATTTGACATTAAAACGTAATGACGTTTTAATAAAATGCCACGCAAATAATAAAAAAGAATACCTGTGGGTTTGGAGTGTTTACGCTAGTTATTCTATTCCCCCTCGACCTGCGGTATCTCGTTAAATTTTACATCTCACCGGCCAGGCGCTGATGAAATAATTACAGTATCCACTCCAAGAACATGCGTATCCTCCGCCTATCATCCACAAGTACCATAGGTATCCTCCTTTGACGCAAAGGACTGTTGCATCAAAATCGTATTAGATGATTGCATGTTTAACTTCCAACACCAGACTGAGTATTTTCAAGATATATTTCAGCAAATCTAGTCATGGCTGCTGGGAAGTAGATGTGGTGAACAAATCATTGGAATTTAACTCAAAAAGACCATGGTTAAAAAGTCTATTCACTTTATTTTGAGGGGAAAAATTGACTGAATGGGCCAAAATTATACTTATTTCAGTGGCAACAGAAATCCTGTCCTGGTCAGGAATATCCAACAACAGCACACAAGGAGTTAATCTCTTGTTCTTTTATGCGTTAGCACGACGGCTCATATTAGAAGCATAACACGAAGGCTAAATTCAAAACCCGAAAAACTCGTTAGTCATTGCTGTTTCGCATGTCGTACAACGCGTAACAGTCTTTAGATTTCACCCGCACATTCTTTTCTATGGTTTAGTATTTTTTCACTCCTCAAGTTCCGGGAATAGCATTACAAATATATTGACTGTTGTTTTAACTCTCTGATTCCAGAAGCGACCCCTTTCGGTCCAGGATAATGTTGCGCCCCAATTTTAAAAAAGTAGATGGATGCTCACTGAATTCGCGCGATAGGGATAGACCAAGCTGAATGTTGAAAATATTAATTCGTCTGTACTCTCATCTCCAACAATGCTTAAGGAATTACAGGGTAGGGGATAGACTAAGCCGCATGTAGAATATATTAATTGGTCTGTACTCTCATCTACCATAATGCTTAAGGATTTACAGAGTAGGGAATAGACTAAGCTGCATGTAGAATATATACTACTCAAAGTTTGCTAAGCACCAAGTATATCCAACTACCTGTTTTACGTTTTCGTTGAAATATTGTAATGAAAAGTGTATATATTTTTTATTTAATTATATCTTTAACGATTTAAGTACATAAATTAAGATTTTGTTTGTGTTTGACATTATTTTTAAAGCTTTTGAATACGATAACCATGGAAAATGGATATTCTTGGTAAAAGAGGAAATTTTTCAATATGCCAAAAAGATGACTGAGCGAACTGGTATGGGTTCAGTATCGGTTATGAGACCCATTACTGTTAATTACAGCTTGACAACGCCTTCTCATGCTCCCAATCAGGATCCTGGTGGTCCTTTGTGGAATGTTTTTTCTATTCTTGGACCAGCATGGCACCAAGCTCCTGGACACTTCTTGGCTGGTCTGGATGGGCTGAAATTTCAAGCTGCAACTCAGTCCAGACATGATCGATTGGATTGAGTTCAGGGGATCTTGCTGGCCAGTCCATACGCTCATTCCCCTCCCTCTGTAGGTACTCCCTGACAGCATGGGCAACATGAGGGCGGGCTTTATCGTTCATCAGAATGAATCTATCACCCAATGAACCTGCATACAATTTGACGTGGACATCCGGGATCTCATCAATATACCGTTCGTGTCATGCTCAGCAATGTTGGCTGCATGGAATCGGTCTCCTGGTCTTCTCCATACCCCAGAACGCCCACCTGTGTGGTCTAGGCAGTACCTTGACTCATCTGTATAAAGGACAGGTCGCCAATCTTCTCTGGTCCATCCAACGTGGTCCATGGCCCATTCATATCGTGCCTGGCGGTGGTTCTGGGAACTTCAGCATTTGGCTCCTTTTTTAAACGGGTCATTGAGTTAGTTTCTGTGGTGAGTCATTGGCGCGTACTTTGAGGAAACATGTACAGAGAAATTCAGGGAAGTATGCGTAGCACTCAAATGCATTTTCTACAAGTTTAAGCGTTAAATATACTGAAAAAACATTGTTTTACAAGGTTTCTCAAGTAATGGAAAACGAAGACTTTATAAATACTTTTATCTTTGAATTTAATGTGCCAATCACGATGGTGTGGTTTGAAATGCTTCTTTTAAGTGAAACGATCTTCAAAACTGAGAATGCTGTTGCAACTTTTCCTGAATAGCACAGTGATGAAATATGTTTTGTAAAGCTGAAGACACTCAAATGGCAGCGTCTATCAATGTGTTACTTCCTGGGTGTGATCGGAATATTTTCGTGCTGAAGTGCAAGCCGATACAATACAAAACTAGAGATTCTGAATGTATGTGATCGGTGAATTCTAGCGTGTGAGAAAATGGCGAAACCATCGGAAATAGGGTACATAGAAAAATACTTTTTGGAGACTTATTTTCGGAAGAAAAATATGTCAGAAGAAATCAGAAATTGGTTTTCATAAACAGCATTTAAAGATTTTCATACATGAAAGAGATAAACTTTTCAAAGAATCCAGAAATAGCTTCTGTGCTAAGCATTCCACGTGTTCTTTAAAAAGTCAGAAATTGATAGTTTTGGCTCCGCCCACCTTTTGGAATGATGAGAAAAATACATGAACTTTAAAAAGCATTAAGGGGTTATAAAACGCAATTTCCGGTACTTCTTAAAAACAAAAACACACCACACGTTGGAACCAGCTCAATTGGGTTCCGATTCACTGAACCCAGTTTACTTGGGTTGATTTTTAACCCAACTGAATTTAGAGTGTAATGAGTTGAATAAAATAATATCAATCAAATTATCTACAGACTGCTAATTGTTTGATATTAACTACTATATATATGCAGCTGCGTACATTTCTACTAATGTCTACATTTCTTATGTAGACATTAGTAGAATGCACAGGGCTCAAAATGAGCGGTGTCGCGTCGCTTTTTGCTATGCAAAACTTGCAAAAAGCTACACACAACGTTCAATTATGTATAGCATTTTGCGATACAAGATTGATTATCTTGTATCGCAAAATGTAAATGAAAATTTGCAAACAAATTTGAAAACTAGTTCACTGATGCTTTACTTCTGATTGTGGAACATTCCAGGCATAACTCAGATTAACTCTCCATCAAGCATCATTAGCAATTTCATATGTGAGATGAATTCTATCGGTTTAAATTCTTCCTGTTTTTACAACATTTTGCATAAAATGTCCATGAACAATAACTTCAAGCCCATCAAATTAAAAATCCCAACTTCCATTTTGAGAACTCTTTTGAACAACCAAGACGCATCTGAAAATATCCAAGTCCTTGCAACCCTCAAAGGTAGTTCATTTAAAAAAAAACGTAGTAAATGTTTCATGTGTTGCAGATCATTTGGAAATGCCCAGAAATGGATGGAAAGTATTCTATCTACTTAGAAGAATTCAATACAAAACAGCATAACACAACTCTCGTACATACAAAAATAGCTATGTAATTTTTTCAAGATGCTATTCATTTTTTGGAAATGTATAGCATTTTGCTTCGCAAAGATAAACAAGTTACTTTGAGCACTGATAATGTACGCAATTTCAAAGTGTGGACAAAAACCAATTCAGGACAAATTTAATAAAAATCAGAAATCCAACCTGTTCCTACCTCAAATTACTATAACAAGAAAATATATTTCCTGGATTCAATTTTTCTTAAACATAAGATCGTCCATGAAACCAAGTGAACCAAGTGACCAATAATCATAAATGTATATGCAGAACTCTGAAACGCAAATATATGACAACAAAAGAAAAATATTTATTGACAATCGTTGATTCCTAGAATGCAAAGTTAAAAATGTGGACAGAAAGAAAAGAAATGGGATAAGAAAATTAAACTTATTAAACAAAATAAAGTCTCAAAAACAAAACGAAAAACTATTTTAGGTGCAATTAAATGTAACAGGTCAGAATTACGACTAAAGGCCCACTTTGGAGTTCAAGGGAATGTTTTGACACAAAACCAGGGCTCGAAATAATTTTTTTTTCCAGTCCAGGTCAAAATGTCCTGCCCCAAATAGTTGGTGCAGGTCATTTTAATTTGGTGCAGGTCATTTTCAATATATTGCTTTACACATTGTAAACTGACATATGTTGAATATAAATGAGGAAATGACTTGTTAATTCGCAATGTAATTTAAGTTTATACCGAATTACCAGGGTTTTTTTAAAACTCAGATTCTAAAATTGAGCAGAATTTTACATCGGTCAAAATGTCCTATGGATTTCAAAGCGTGTAGATCAAAGTAAGTTGGTGTCGGTCGTTGTCCTTGTCAAACCACTTATTTCAAGCTTGCACAAAACGGTTTGTAAGGACGGACGTACTTACGGACCTACTAACGAAAGAACGTACGGACAGAGCGTTCTCTCTCTCTCGACGATCATTAGTACATCTAATAACTTCCTAATCGGGGGTCAGGGACATAATAAAAATAATTGCATGTTTTGAACCATATATTTGGTACTACCATCTTCAATTTGTGTTATGGAAATTGCACACTGTTGATGAAATATCAAGTTCTTGCTGCAGATTTTCCCATTATGCAAACGGGAATTTATCCAATTTAATCTTGTTTGACAGAGATCATTGATCTCTGTCAAACAAGATAGAATTGGTCAAATTCTTGGGTACATTATAGGAAAAAATGCTATTTAAAATTTAAATATTTTGACATTAGCGTGCAGAGAGTAATTTTTTAAACATGCCATGGGAGTGAATTAGTTAAATTCTTAGATGCACTGTTAAAAAAATTGCTAATTTAAATTTCGGTATTTTGACATCAGGGAATAATAGGGTAAACATCCAGTATTTTTCCAAAAGTATTGAAAAGAGAACCAATAAGTAACTGTTCAATATATGGTTTTTTAATTCATAAAAACTTCCAATTGTTTGAGATTTTCAATTTACGTAAGAGAGTTTATGAATATTCAGAAAAAACAGGATATTGTCAGATCTGTCCGGGATGGTGACACAACATTCTTTGAGGATGTCGACACTGGGCATTATTGAGATAGAATATCGACCGTCAGAATTCTACTGCCACAAATGATCATCTCTAATAAATCTCGGTTGTGATCTGGTCTTTGCTGATAACGCATTCTCATTTGAGTGATTTACGAGACCAATTGCTTCTGATGGCGGGATTCATAACACGACCCTAAACAATCCATTTCGTCAGAACATTACTGACCATCAAACAGTAACTTCAACGAAATGCCGTATTAATACCTAATAGCAAACGAAAGAATGATACTCTTAACCAACCAACTGCTAAGTTACATTAGTTCACAATAATGCAATATATATATAATACGTATACATATGACACAGCATGCTGTACTTCACGCGAAATCAGAGAAACGAACCTTTTTAAAATAATTTAAAATAATCCACGTGATACAAAATCAAGAATAAACGTCGATTGCATAATAAGTGGCACGGCCGTGGTACGAAACCCTGCTGAAACTCCGGGAGAGTTTCACACAAACGCGTGTACTGGAGTTTATCACACACATTTAATGTAAAATACGGGATTTCCACTGTTCTGCCTGTACGATAAAAGTAAAGTTGTATCGCACATGTGGTGATACAAAACACGTTCGATTTCGTTTCCAACGTGAACAGAGAAGGAACATGTCTAAACAAATCACGTCAATCATTGGTCGAATGAACCGAAGTCGCGATCGCTTGAAAATTCCAAGTTCCTCATTTAAACTTGTTTACCCAGGATATTCAAACAATCAGATTCGGGTCAAAAGTCTACAAAATAATAAAAAAACAACATTCTGGCTGCATGTTCCTTGACAAATGCTTTCCACACCCGATCATATAATGAAGGAGTGTTCTAACTTTATTAGCTATTTAAAACTTTTTGTCGTGTTATTCCCCGCAGTTTAGTCAATATTTGAAGTTCGATCATCGTGACCGTGGCACTGATTAGTTTCGACCGATTGAGTGCCGTAAAAATTAAAAAGCAAATTAGGGTTGATACTCTGCCAATGTCTTGTTGCCAACGAAGGAAACTCGGCAATTATCCAGTTAAATGGGGCTTTTATTTCAATTTTCGTGTAGACTGGTTGTTACATGGGAGGTGTGTGATAAATACAGAACCGCCTTTGGCTCCCGTGATATCCTGAGCCAAAGCAATCTCGTGCGATAATTCTTAGCCCATTCAAACGTATGTGCGGTTCTGTATATTTATGGCAGATCAAACTATTCATTCACATTTTAGTTTCGGATACATAGAGGATATTCACGAAAATTTGATGAATACCGAAAATATCTCGTGAGTGGCTACAAAGAGATATGAGGATCTTCACGAGCGACGCAGTCGCGAGTGAAGATCCTCATATTTTTGTAGCCACGAACGAGATATTTTCGGTATTCATCAAATTTTCGTGAATTTTCTTTTTATTTAATGCTCTACGACTACAAACTCTCCAATTTGTGGCCTTTATTTGCCATTAAGGCGCAAAATTTATGTGCCGAACCGGCGTCCATACAAAAATTACAACAACCAAACTCCAACCATTGGAATGTGTGAATATCCGCACAAAAAGTAGTCCCGTCTTATTTCTCCCCTAACTTTACGATTTACCAAGGCTGGCGAATTGAAATAATCGCAATGTGTTTCGAAGAAATAGAACAATAACAAAAAACACCACTTTCTTATTTTCAATAACAAGACACGTCATTTTATTTTTTTTGAACTCAATGCACTGAAGACGTGTGAAGTTGAACTGAAGAAATTTGAAAGTGATTTCGGCTTTTCACTGGAAGGTGAATGAGAAAGTCAAACTTTGAAACCGCTGATTTAATGAATTGATTTAGTCACTGTCACTATCAATTATTCGAATTCGTTTGTATTTGGGACTCTGGAATTCATTACTGATGTGCTGACTCGTTTAAAGTACATGTGATTCGTCATCCGAACCTACGATGAAATATCGATTTCTAAATATCATTTTGATATTTCGTTTTGCCGACCGACAGGGGAATATGACTTAATTTTTCAGCGTGAATTGATGCCTGAGCATTAAATAAACCCGTTTACGATTTTTCCCCTTTTTACTAAAAGTTTCTGTCGTTCAAATTTGACAGTCACAACAAGCGATACCCGGTCGTTACGCATTTCATCATCAAACTGGTCCTCACCCGAGAGATACCAGTAACAAAAAGGAGGACAATGTATGCGAAATGAATACAGAGGGCAGAAAACAGAGGAGAACTCTGTATACACCTCTTATTGGTGGGAGCGGCGGCCACCCCCGGAGAAATGTTTTCAACTGAGCATTATAATAAGCACATTTTGTGACGGAAGAGGCTAATATTCGCACCTTTCGTGTCCATCTACTACTATTAATTTCCCCACAACTACTATTAATTTCCCCCACATTAATGCCGCCACACTTTCTCTTCCTCAATATTATACATCACTTAAACAATTCTGGCAGTTCTGAGGGACGCGAAATAGGACTGAAACGCGAATAGTACACACTTTTTTTGGTCTTTGGCAGATTAGATAACACAATGATCCATTTCGAACGCCCATATAACGAATTGATGACAGTGGAAGGCCACATCAGTAACATGGAAACAAACGGTATTTCAAAACGTTCAAGCATATAAGATTGCATTCAGGTCTGGTCATTCATTCGAGTAACATTCCTGCTTTGTGTTACTACAGTATGTTCGAAAGGTTTCAGCTGCCTGGTTGTTATTATTCCCTGTGTGTGCTGGAGTTAATTTTGCCCATTCAGCTTCTACTTAAATGTCTGTGTGGATCCCAAATCTTTAGGAGTTTACTTGGCTTGTTTCATTTAAAGGCAAACGTCACTTGGCTTCAAATGTAACTGTATTCCAGCTACAACTTTTAACTGGAATTCATCTCCTCTGACCACGCTGAACGCCAGGTGCTTTTATATTCGCCTAAAAAATCGGAATATAGCCCGGCTAACATATATAAAGGTGCCTTGGGAGACGACACGCCAGAAGAAAACGTTTTCCTTAGCAGTGTGACAATCATAATACTTAGGGTATCCATAACTCTACTTGAACAATATTTTATTGGCTTGAAAAAGTTCGGTAAACAGGCTAATGCCTATGTAAATACCCCACCGTAACATAAAACTGCTTATTGTATTGTACAATCAATGGTGGCTGAGTATATAGAGGGCATGAGTGGCGTCACCGTGAAATGACTAGCGAATGTAATACAAAAAAAGTTTACGAGTATTTACGTTCTTAATGCGCCAGGTAGTCCCACGTACAAGAGAAGTAATGGACTTCGAAGTGTTAGAATATTACTTATCCAAAAAGGCAATACAAATGCACCCTGGTAAGAAATGTGATGTTGATCTTCATGGCGTGTAGACTGCCGATTCCAACCGTCAGGCCAAAATTGGCAGTATACACACCATGTGTTATATCAAAGATGTGAGAGTCTATTGGTCGGCATGGTCGATGCATTCTCAAAAACATTTATCCTCAATACAATTTTGAACAGCTTTAAAAATCTTACAATTCTTTGTGTCAGGAATTCTGTCAGTGCCTTTCAAAAGTATTCCAATATCGTTTATTATAAACCCGATATTATTGAACAGTGTATGCCGCTATGTCCTGTAGATGGGACAAACTAGGATGTAGTGCTCTGAATCTTCATAGGGATGCTCGCATGAACATTTTGGATCATTCACTAAGAATCGTTCATATTTGTGACCATTCAGATCACAACATCTATTTCGAAGTTTACATTGGAGTATCTGACCCCTTCTACAACCTACAGAGTAATACTCCGTATGACTGAATCATTTCTTTTCAATAGTCTCTTCATGGAGTCTGTAGACCCACACGACCGTATATCCATTTCCAATTCATTCCAAAGCTTCACAGCCGAAGGCAAAAACGATTCAGCGCAATGTATTTCCCGAAAATTACTCGAGGAGCGTAACGGGTAAGTTGTTACTTCGGACACTAGGCGTGGGATCAAAGTCGTCAGATAGGGTGGTGCATTTCCGGATATTATTCTGTATAGAGTGACTATTTTGTGCCGTCTTTTACGTTCTCGTAGCGTTATGTATCCCGTTTCAGCATAGATGCGATCATAACTGGTACCTCTTGGCATGTCGCCTATTGTACAAAGAGCACCTAATTGTAAACCATCCAATAAATCTAGTTCAGTGTTGGCACAATTTTGAGAGTTACCGTTTTCTCTGAATTAAAGTTAACCTTCCAAGTCTTGGCCCATGAAGCAATATTCAGGAGATCATTATTTAATATATGTGCGGCAGTAGAGGCATCGTCAACAATTAAGATGAAAGTATCGTCCGCATATAATCTAATATTTGACTAGGTCATTTATGTAGATATTGAACAAGAGTGGATCAGCACAGAACACTGAGGAACACCAGCCGTAATCGTTTTATTGTCCGACATACTACCGTTTATCACATCTCTTTGAGAACGATCATACAAATAATTTTCAATCCATGACAATAGACCACCCCGTACCCCAACTGAGTCTAATTTGTGTATTAACCCCGCATGCCATACCCTGCCAAATGCCTTACTTACATCACAGAATATAAATTTAACTTCTTTTCCTTCACCAAGTGCTGAATTTATGTAATTATCAATATAGATCAGCTGACAGACCGTACTGTCTTCTGGTCTGAAGCCTGGCTGTAAATCGGTTAAACGATTGTTTTCGATAAGAAACGTGTAAATGCGATTGTAAACTATCCGTTCAAAGACTTTGCTTAAAGCGCCTGTTAATGAAACTCGTAGGTAATTTCTTTTGTCATTCGGAGACATTTTTTTATGTAGTGGTATTACATTTGCGAGTTTCCATTTATGGGGGAAAATCCAAGACGAAAGCGGAAATGCTGTGCGAGTGGACTTGACAGCTGATTTGAAAACCGTTTCAGAATTATTTGCTTACTTGGTCGGGGCCACAGGCCTTCGATATATCTAATTTGGATAGCAACATTTCGACTTCGGTGGAATCTGTTTCTACTTCACCGATGGACACACCTCCATGTACTAAGGAGGACAGGTCTCCTTCTTCAGGTGTTGAACACAGGCTTGTAAAGTAATTGTTGAAAACGGTTGCAATAGTAACCGGGTCGCTAATAACCATCTTCAAGCAGATAACTCTACTGTGATGCAGCATACTAATTCGTCCCTCTAGCGTAACGCATTGCCGAGTCCCCTAGTGTAACAAGACGACATCTGCAATGCTACACGCCTTGTTACACTCGAGGGACGACATACAACATACAGTACGGCGATTCCAAAAATCGATTTCTTTCGAGTCCAGATCGCGATTGGATCGAGACTCACACCATTGTTCAAATAAATTACTTCGAAATTAAGACCTCATCAAGAAAATTGAATGAAAATTTCATCCTTGATTAAAACAAAACACAGCGAAGATGGAGTACGGGGAAGAGAAATAAAAGACCCGAGTTGAGAAAATCCAAGGGTCGTTGCCTCCTGTTCTTCAAACTCTATCTAACTTGGTTAAAGTGAATAAAACTTAGATTTTCAATGAAAACTATCACCTCGGGTGGTCTGTTTACTTTCTCGCGTAACACTGTTGTTTGTGTAGAAGCATTTCCTTGGTTCAAAGTGGTATACCAATGGCTCATGCGCATCCTCGCGTCACCAACGGGAATATCAATTGATACGTAACGACCAATCAGATGCGTTCTTAATTTCTACTGGGTAGCCTTGAATCTACAGTGCAATCGACGAATAATCATTATTCTCGCGTCTTTTTGTACAGGTGAAATTGAAGATTGTTGAAGAGAGGAAAATGAACAAAGAATTTCGTTAGCATCGCGACACACACGTGATCCGTTTGGATTGTACTGCTACTTTGGTGTTCGCAGTAATGTCAGGGAATTCCATTTGGTGATTATACAATGGCGGATAGCAGTTACTGCTGGTGCAATTATATCAAAAAGATTTGAGGGCATCCCCACTAGGTTGAGGCAAGAAGCTATCGCCAAGGTCCGGCATTCGTGTGCACACTATAATACCACCGTGAGCCGACATAAATTAGGAAACCATTGTTCAGTATTTGGCAAGTGCTGACTTCGCCTGTTTTAACCATTTACCCAACGCAAGCTATTTCAAAATTTATGATATTAAATATTATATTTTTTTCAGATTTTTCAAAAAAATTCAACAAAACCATGTCACGTGGCCCCTGATTGGAACGAGCTCGATATTTTTTCCACTGGTGAATTTGTATATTACGAGGGTGGATGCTGCCGCTTTGTTAGGGAAAGGGTTAAACTAACATTAATTTGCAATATTTTAGATATTATCCTTCCAGACAGGTCACAAAAAGTACACCAATCTGAAATTCATGCTGACACGAACTGTGGCATAATTATTCTCTGGCTGAATAGCAGAAAATGATATCATAATATGACCTGCAACATAATCCATGGACTGCCTTTTTTAATTAGATATTATAAAAAGTGACAATAATAGCTGAAAACCCGAGTGTGTACTTAATAGCGGTTATTTTCCAATATTTGTCACGACTTTCCCACAAGGCAGAACACAGAAAACTGCAAGCCAGACTATTAGGAGATAATTTAAAATATTCTTTGTAGAACAGGGTTCTCAGCATACATATCTCCCAGCAAGAAGACATGTGCTTCAGACGCGTGATTTATTTACCCATTTCAACGCGTAACACATACATTTTTGCGTGAAAGAAAATTTGTTCTTTTACGACAAACAGGTCTAAAGCTAGTGCCCTCACCCCCCCCCCCCCCTCCCCAATGTCGGAAATATTTTTGTAACCCTAGCCGGTGCAAACATTTTCTCTGAAAGCTGCTAATATGAAAAAAAGTTTTACCATTTTGCGAGATCACAATTTTCATTCGGCAACCGTATATTTCAAGAGAGCAGTGGCTCAGTAGGTAGAGGTGCAGGCTGCTAGCCGAGAGGTCCTCGATTCGAATCCCATCTGCGGAAACCGCGTTGTGTCCTTGGGCAAGACACTTCACCCCATTGCCCACGTGGGGGCACGGTGGCGTTGTGTCCTAAGGCCTACTGCGCGTCGATGGTGCACTTGTCTTCAACCAATGCTAACCCTGCTTGTGTGGAGTTAGTATGTTGGGGAGCCTGACAGTTGCTCGCCGTTGCTCAGTGGTTCTCTCCGGGTACTCCAGCTTCATCCACTCGTAAAACTGTCCGACACGAGGCGACCCTGGCTGTTGAAAGTGTCATTAAACTTAAATAAATACTTATATTTCAAATATGCTTTGTATGAAAGCGCTCGTGCTATGTTTGTGACAATCGAGTGATCATGTATACGAAGGAAAGTTTTGTATTATGATTTTTTGAAAGAATTATAAAGGTAAAAGGAAAGTAATTCTCCAAAATAATATTAACCCTTTGTATTCTAGTGGTATCTTCCATGCCAGTTGAATGGCAGCAATTAGAAGAGTCCATATTCAGTATTTGGGGTAGACGAATGACTATTTTCAACGTGCAGCCTCGGGGCTGCACGTTGAAAATATTGATTGGTCTACCCCACACATTTACTGAACAGCCACCCCATTTAATGACTTTATGACGTATTATGTTGCTGGCCGGAAAACGGCCGCTAGGGTTCAAAGGGTTAATAAAAAAAAAAAACGTTTCCGACCTGTTGTGTTTATTTAGGAGGTAAACGTTTCTTGTTGAGTTAGACATTCGGAAATTTGCAAATGGAAAACCATTTGTAAACGAGCCCCACAGTCAAATACCCGAATGTCTAACTCATCAAGAGACGTTTATCTCCATTGTAATTCATGTCATCGTTAGAAGTGAAAAAATTCTCCAACCCGTTTTATTTGAAGAAAAATAATTTTTAAAAAATGTCATTTTCGATCTCGGTCTATTTGCCATGATCGAATTTACAAGGTGTACGCCGAAGCACGGACGCTGACAACCGTTGCCAGAGAAAACAACTCCGGCGTGTGTTCGATCTGTGATATGAGCGCTTTAGCGCCGTTGCTCGCGCGTTGCGTGGATACAGACAGACAGGTTCTAATTGACCCGCTTCCGGCAAGTAGAGCACGGTTAGAGTGAATTTACCTGAAATTAGAGCATCTAGCCGATCGGCTCCCAGCCAGTCAAATTACGGGTTAAGAATGAACAACGAGATCGAATTTAACTGTTGAATTACAATATTGTTTTAAAGAAGCATAATGAGTTTGATTTCATGTTCGTACCGATGGTCAACGGCCCGGGAATCTTGTCACAAAATTGTAACCCTCTCCCCACCATATTTGGACATTTTGAGATCCCATTTTTGGGCCTGTCGACAAGACACGGAGAGGCGATTCAATAATGAGTTAATCCCACAGCCCCATGGGGCTGTGGAATTAAAGTATTACTGAAACTTTCAGACAATACAAAATAGATTCCCTCAGTTTGCTGTAAATAAAATTTTGTCGAACATTTCTGGAGTAAAGTAATAACGAATAATATTTCAGTATACATGAGTTTATGTTACATGTCCGTGATGAGTATTTACAAATTATACCTGTTCTTTCTCCCCCTCCCCTCTTTCTCTCTCTCACTCTCTCTCTATCTTCCTCCGTCGCGATTCATACTATGCGGTATATTCCCTGTATAAAACGCTGACGATGATGGGCGGCAATTCATAAACTGGGACGGGGGTCCAGTCATCATGGTCCTACCAGAACAAGATTGTTCAGTCGAGATAAACGTCTACAACGCTGAACATTATAGAATGCACAACATAACGACGGTGATCAGTCGCATGCGTTCCACAATATGCAACTAGGGACCTGCGAACCGTTCGAGATTCGGCTCGACTCGAAACCATCGCCGAGATTCGATTCGACTCGATACCTCACCGTCCGATTCGTATTTTTCGAACCGACCTCTGTTCAAACGGCGAATTATATGTGCACTCGCTCGCATCAAGAACACGCCGCCATACGCTAACGATAGTGTAATAAATCGCTCTCTGAACGTATTAGCTCTCCAATTTTGTTGATTATTAAACCCCCGGGCTACCGTACGATCTCTGAGGGTCAGGGAAGATTCGTCCCCGGGAATATTCGTCCCCGGGTTTTTGAGAATATTGTATGTCTATCTTCACTATTAGTGCACGATACTGTGTTTCGCGAGACTTTGAGTTTGAGATTTTTTATCATATTTTCCGACATGCCTTGTTTGCTTTTATAATAATGGTATTTGGTGCTGATGAGGCTGAGCACGAGCCACGACCACCAAGTGGGTAGAATAAAACTGCGAGTCTATGAGTTCAGAATCAATTGGTCTGGAATCGAGTATTCTCGCAGTGCGAGAATACTCGATTCCAGACCAATTGATTCTGAACTCATCCAGCATGCAGAGTACCGGTATTGCAGACTATGGAAGCACGGATGTCGCCGTCGCGCCGGTTTCAAGGTTCGAGATTCGACTCGACTCGATACCAGAGGGATGATTCGGCTCGAGATTCGGCTCGAAGTTTTATCCCCGGCTCGCAGGTCCCTATATGCAACCTTATCAGGCAAAATGTAAAAAAAACGCGTTTAGGCAATAATTTACATACAAAGTCCTGGCTTCGATCAATCATCAGAAGTTTCAGCATTTCTATGTCGCGAGATGCAAATTATGTCCTGTAATGTGGATCAACATGTAGCGGTTACCCAGTATCTCCCCTTCTGCAAGGCTCACGCTTTACGAAATTAGCAAGGAGATGCCCTCTTGCAGCGAAATGATTTGGTGCGTACATTATTGCAGGAGGGGAAGATGTTCAAGGATATAATTATTATTTTAGAATTTTTGTAGTCCCGATTTTATGCGTGAACCGACAGGGGGTGAAACCAGTGTATACCAGTATATATTTGCCAACATTCGGACATACATTTATGCGTGTACCCGAAAACACGCGGAGGGATGGTGGGGGCTGTGGACATATAGAAGTTCACGCATAAGTGCACTGATCTGGTCATGTAAACAGCTTCTCCCAAGTCTTGTCCAGGAGGAGTGTAAACGCCGTTGTGTGAGGACCAGAAGGCCCTATCCTCCACTGGAAGGTAGAACCTTATGGTTCCCACGCGACGACGTGTAAACCTGTATAAATGAATCACTTCTAGTTGGGCCAGCTAAGCTTTCAGGTCCATAGCCGAATGATATATAGAAACGGAGGAAGGGTCGACGGCTGAAGTATATATTCTTGATAAACCACTTCATATGGGAGAATAATTTACCAATTCATAAGTGGGCAGGGCAATAAGCACATAACCACGGAAGGGGGTACCGGTGACAACTCCATCACACGGCCCCACCGGGGTGTTGATGCAGCCATCACAAGTCCCACCTTTATGGCGGTACTTGTCAATATATGAGATGACGACGGCATATATTTACATACATCACATGTCCAATGTTCGCGGCGGTCTATATAACCTGCTAATATAATTTATGTATTATGTATACCGACAGTCGCGATAAATACACATACATGCATATACATATCATTGGAGAAAGTGAGCCGAGTCATCGAGTGTGTGTCCAGGACTATGGGCTTGTGTACTTCGATCAATGACTACTCCATTCCAACTCGTAATGTAAAAAACACCCATCGATTCAAACACACATCGCGTTCTGTGTTTATTACACATCCCATGCATTAAAATTCATTTAAATAAACAAATTTTAATTCCATTGTGTAAACCCAAAGGTGAGCAGACCGTTTGTTTTGTTTGAAACTGTCCTGATCAAATGGATCGATAAAAAATCAAAACAACCTTTTGAGAACCAGTCTAAAATACATTCCTTATCTCTTCTATTGGGCGTGTTTGTTGGAATTCATGTCGTTGTTTCCCTTCGGCTGGTTCCATTCACGCCTAACCATTTGGCGTCTATTACTGATATTAAACATTAAGTATAAATTTAGTAAGTTTGGCAAAACAGCTGGGAGAAACTTATTTAAAAGAAGTCAGAAGCGTGTGGAGATGTACGAAGATTTACCGAAATTAAGTTGACCAATTTAGATATTACGGGATCCGCAGACGAGGCTGGGTCGGGACTGGGTTAACGTTGTGGTTGGAAATGATTGTTTTTTTTTAATATTATCTCCTTTTTGGTTAACTAATGTTTTTGTGAATCGACTTTATTTTGCTTTGGGCATTTTCATTTTCACACAACGCGACAGACGGTCGATAATTGTATAATGAAATTTGGAAACCTTTCGAAGCGTAACTAATGACTCGACGGTAAAGGAACTAGTATAAACGGTTCTGGAAAAAAGTTCCGGCTTGTATATCACCAGTTGAATACAGAAACATTTATGTAATAGCGGCGATTCCGTTGTATACAAGGGTTTAAAGTTTAATGGATGTGTAATAAAAACTTTAATTATGAATAATTAAATCATAGCGAAGTATACCGTATATGGGTTGAAAATTTGAATGAAATTCATATTGAAAGATATTCTGATAAAAAAAAAATATTTCCCAAGTTTCTCAATATGTTGGAATAACAGGATCAATTTCTCGAACAGACCACATGTATCACCGGCCAAATTTGGCAGTTCCACCTGAAGGGCTGATCTCTTTCAGGAAGGTAGTTCGTTATTGCGAAAAAGGAGGCTGCTCTTACTCGGGAAGAACGAAATGGCAGTGACAAGTAAATGCGTTTGGAGTGAATATCAACTAATACTTCCAAACCTTACAAATGGGCTGCAGGCTGAAAGCATTACTTGATTTAGCCTATAATTTAAAGGGACTTTTGAATGATACTCCAAAGAATCCGGGAGACATGATTCCGGGATAGTAGGGATTGAAGGGCGACAGGTTTCTTTATTTATAATGTAGCCCTTTCCGACCCAGAAGCATGAAACGTCATAATTTCCTTAAGTAGGATGGCTGCTGAGTGAATGTGTGGAGTAGACCAATGAATATTTTCAACGTGCAGCCCCATGGGGCTGCACGTTGAAAATTTTAATTAGTCTACCCCTAAATAATGAATGTGGACTCTTACAACTGCTGCTGTTGAACTGACATGGAAGATACCACCAGGGTTCAAAGGGTTAATATAGAAATTATGTAATACTGAATCTTCAGAGAATACAGGAAACATCACTCTATAATGACTTAATTCCCTGTTAAATATACATTGCAAGCGCCCTTGCTATCTCAAAGTCAATTCAGAAAACAAAAACTCAGTGTACTTTTAATTCACTGAAAACATCAATTTATGCTGGGCGCAGCTAGGTTAAATGAAGTGGAAGGAACACGCACCCCCCACCCACCCAATTTCATTACACATCTTGCTTGGTTAAAAGTGTGAAGAAGCTTTCCGGTGATAACAAAAATCACTTTTCATGCCATTTGGAGCACCTTGTGTATCTTTTAAGGCTTTAGTGCCCCGAAAGTGGAGGTATAACTATAGCAACGTTTGACACAAGAAATATCACGGTGACAGTATATCATCCAGTTTTGCGGATTGCAGGCATTGATGTATCTAAGGTTGATATTTTTCAGAAAAGGCGAGGGCGTTAGGTGTTGACGGACGTTTCACGAGCAAGAAAATATTGTCGCAAGTAACAGGTTTGCCCTAAATATTTTGAGATACTTGTCGTTGATTGTATTTCGAAACGGCAAGTAAAAAGAAAATGGACCACTCATCTGTGATTCCCTCCTAGAGGGACGCGGAGGAACGCCGTTCCCCCTACTTTTTTCCGAGGAGGGACGCCGTTCCTCCGTCTTATTCAAAACCTGGAATTGCTTGATCTTGACGAATATCCAACATGCTGTGCAGTTAACAAGACGAAGGAGTGAGGCCGTGTTCAACACAGCAAGGGCGATTTCGTCTTGCTTACTCCCTAAAACCCATGTTAGTTATCAATAAGTTACTCGCTTTTCCAGCTCTAATATAATACATACTTTGGTCGGATATAAATACACAAAATGACTTCACAAAAGTAGCATCCTTGGTACGTTACAGACGCGTTATCCTTGGTACGTTACAGGCGCGTTTGTTTTGCTTTGCAACTCAATCACATTTCATCAGAGCGACATTTCCAAGTTCTTCTAATCAAACGGCCCGTGGTGAGGGTAGGGGTAGGGGTGATTGGGATGAATCGCCCTGATTTTATATGGCTACCAGAGTAATGAAATTCACAGCGAAAAAGGAGAAGGCGATTCTTCAATAATAAATTTCAAAATTTTCCCGGGAATACCCCTTGCAGATCGTCAATGACTGCTGAAATGACGTGCCCCTGTTCCCCTACTTCTTAATTTTGGAAAGCATCACTGCCACTAACTACAAGACAAATCTGCCTTTTATGTGAATGCGAATATCACACAGATCGTTCTTTTAGAGCTTAAATGTGCCATCTGCCTTCGTCGAACATTGCACATGGGACCTTTATGCTCTGAAGAGACGATATACGTTTTCGCTCTACGAGTAGAAAAATGGTGAAAAGGCAACATAACACACACAGTAAAGGAGAACGTCTGTCGAACTGTGTATTAGATTAAGAACCTGAGAAATTAGAACCATATCCCACTCTTTATTATTGAAAAAAAACATGGATCATGGGTATTGAGAAACATTTTGAACAAAAGAGATGACAAATACGATTACAACTGAGGAATGTCTGATCCGTTAATAAAAGTCGTCTTTGAGAGTTTCACCAGTTGAAAATGGTAGACACATATTTCTGCATGAAAGAAAGGTTGATACTGAATGAGAATGCAACAATATAAAGAAAAAATAGTTGGGGGATTGAGTGCTAATTTAATCCTATATTCCTGCAGGTTTATAGAATTAAATTATTTCTGATGTTCCTTGCAGAATACAGTCGCTATTCTGCTGAAGTTAATATTTATTGGGCGATAATTAGGGCCCTGCAAAGGTTCGAGGTTCGATTTAATAAAGAATCTCAAGTTGCAACTGGGTTCGATTCGAAATCTGCTGCCCGATTTGTTTCCTTTCGAATCTGTTCAAAGAAATACATAGAGGATATCTACGCTGTTTTAATGAATATCGGGAATTATCTCATGCGTGTAAACCTAAAAGTTTTATTTTTCTCGAGCGCTTTTTTATTATATGCTACGAGACATTTTATTGCACAATATTCAGCCCAATTCGACGAGAAATGCGTACGTTTCAAAACAATAACAAAGATCAGCTGATCGTTCCTTCAAGGCGACGTGCTGCGGCGTAACGTGACTTCATTTAGGAAGCTATTGAGGAATATTCCTCGATATCTATCGAGTCGATGGATATCAAGAAATATCTTTCAGACAATGGGCGACAATTCACAGGCTAGCATATAATAAAGCTTGGTCTCAGTCATCTACGGCGTCTCACAAGACATTTAGTTCAGATGTAAATTGCATATAAATAATGCTGAAAATAAAGACCGGGAGTAATTTACGCCCCATTAACATAAATAGCATGCAACCACCCATGCTTATTCAAGTCCCACTTGTCACTATTACTATTAAAGCAAGTTTAAAGTTTCCAGACAATGTTGACGATGGGTAATTTCTAGCGGCTACCCTTGTGCGGTGCCTAATGCCGGTAATTCTCGCACCCGTTCCGTCTTTTTAACTATATATACTTACTGGGCAATATTCCAACTACATTGGCAATGCATGCCTTCGATAAATAGAGGATATGGAATGAGTGTTTTTCTCATATAATATTTATGAAACGAGTCGAAGAATTTTCTGTTTGGGCGAGCCTCTGGCGAGCCCAAACGGAAAATTCGGACGAGTTTCATAAATATTATATGAGAAAAACACTCATTTCATATTCTATTTATCATATGACACACACGCACAAATTAGCCACTTAGTATGACTTTTTAAACCATCACCTAACTTGAGTTGCAGACGGCACTTGGAAAAACATCTTCGTATAACTAAAAATTTTCATTTTTTGCTTCCAAAACATAGGTTAAGACCCCTCATTGGAACTAGCGCGACACACTAGTTCCAATGAGGGGTCATAACCTATGTTTTGGAAGCAAAAAGTGAAAATATAAAAAAATAAATGGCGTTGTCCTTGTAGGTAAAAGATTAATACAATATAACCCACCCTAAATAGGACAAATGACGTAAATTCTCCCTACTGAAATTATGCAAATATGACCCAATTGTATTTTGTTTAGCCAATCAAATTATCCAGTTTTGAAATTGACCAATAAAAGTTCCCAACTCTAACTATGCAAATTATGAAAATGTGGCCCAGTTGTATTTTGTTCAGCCAATCAAATTATCTAGTTTTGAAATTGACCAATGAAATTGGCGGAAGGCTTTATTTATCACTGATTAATATGAAAACAAAATATCAAATGTTGTCAGGGCAAAGCCAGCCTAAATATAAGGGAAAGGGGCCTCATATTTAAAGATACTGTAAGTTCAAAATATATTCCGCATCAAAGCGAAAAACCTACATGAATTTCACTTCTCTGTAAAGCTGGAAAAACACACGTGGTGTATATCCAGCTTTAGCGCAGGGACCCAGGGGAGAAACGGTATGTTAGATAAGGTTTAATCTCATTTAACTCATACAGTAGTCGCAAGTTATACGAGACGTAATCGGTTTTCGTCACGGCCAATTGAGAAACGAGATTCTAAAAGACAGAAGTGTTGTGTCATCATTAGTTATAGTAATGCGTGTCAAGAACGAATCCGTTAAGTCACGCGTGAGGTAACTTGTATTGATTCTGCCTCGATACACGTCATCTCCCACCGTTTTGACAGGTGGACAGATGAGCGTCGGTCCACCTGACAGTTTAGGGTAAAAAGTATATATATACCTGGAAGAGCAGAGCATTAGACACACACTTGGGGTCACACACGCGTTGGTGAAGTCCAGGACAGGCGGACTCTGTTTCCTGGCATAAGGGTACCTTCGATCACAGGACCCTGAAACGGCTGGAATCGCCAGAGAGGGCATTCCATGATTGATTTAGCTTAAAGTTGATAGGCGGCTACGGGGCCGAATTCGTGAGAAGGAACACCCCAGGTGGAACGATAAAGTTTAGATTGTCGAGTAGCAGGTATCGGCCTGCAATAGTCAGAAGTGTAGGTTAATTGTATTGTGCGTATTAACCCTTTGAAGCGTCAGACTGATTGCGTTCTGAGTAGTTTGTTTTGCTGTCGAAGCATCGTAATACCGACTGGAGATCGGTGTGAGTGACAATTTCGCCCTAGCACAAAAGGGGCATTTGTGAATCGTGAATTCAACCAGTGAATATTTCAATAGGACTTTCACGGAGGACTTTCAAAGGCACATAAGGTATGAATAGACAATATCTGACCCAAATCAGAAGTACGTGTCCTTATAGATGACGAACTTTGCTGGTCGGAACCCTCCGACAGCCAGAGGTACAGTTACGCGCAGACGTTGACATTTGAGCCTAAGCGGGTGAAGCTCTTATGGCGAGCTCACAGTAATAACATTTCAGATTTGTGAAGCTCTTATGGCGAGCTCACGGTAGTAACATTTCCAGTGTGTAGACTATAGTGCCAGTACAGGGCTATAGAATGACTATATGATTTTTTAGAATTATTTAACCGTAGTGACCCATTTTCTGTGAAAAGAATTGAATTGTTGATTGTTGAAATATTGAAACGGATTTATTTTTATGTGTAAATAAAAGAATCGTTGTTACTTTAAATCATTCTTTCCATTATACAGCCTGAAGTGATTAGGAATCACACCTAACGGAAATCGAACCTATTTCAGGACAATTTGGCAGAGAAGGAATCACGGCGTCGGTCTAACTCAGCTCTCTGCGCCGAGTTCGCGACACTTGGATTCCGACCCTCCACGTTGGTCTAATTTTCCCGCAACTTCATCAGCGGGACTAAATAACCCCACGTCAGCCCAGGCCTTACGGGGCCTCAGGAGTCCCTGACATTGATTGGCGAGCGCTAACCAGGATATTTCTAAAAGGTAAAAAATGGCTGTATGGAAATTTTGTTTTATTTTAACGGCGGTTCTGTTTAGGTTTTGACGCGTTCGGTCAGTTGATGCCGTTCAAGGGTTTAATATCGCAATACAGTAGTCCCCAAGAGGATACTTAATAGCCATTATAACTGCGGTAGGTTTCAGAGTATTGGGGCGTTTAACTACGTTAAATTACAGAGGTAAATTAGGATCAATTGCCATATTTTTTTTTTCTTTCTTTCTTTTCCTTCTTCATTCTTTCTGACGAGTGTTGAAGATAGAAAGAAAAAATCAAAATGGATGTTGTTACACCCCTCGCCCAACTGGTATCATTAGGCAAGGAAATGGGCCTTGAGGGAGCTGAACTTCAGAAGTTCGTTAAAGATGAGCAGAAACGTGAGGCCAAGGAGATTGCCTTACGCAATGACGCAAGGGAGAGAGAAGCCCAATTAGAACGAGAGCGTGAGAAAGACGCAAGAGGGGCGAAAGAGAGAGAGATTCAATTAGCAAATGAGGCGAGAGAGAGGGAAGCCCAATTAGCAAGGGAGGCAAGGGAGGCAGAACGGGAGCTCGAACAACAGAGGCACGAGAGAGAATTAGAGCTCCTCAGAGCAAGGGCCGATGTGGAGAATGAAAGTCGGCGCTCAGGGGATGGGAGTGCAGGGGTAGCAATTCATGCCCCACGCCCCCATCTCGCTCATTTCAATGAAAACACAGATGACTTGGACTCGTACTTGGAGAGGTTCGAGCGTTTTGCCTCCAGTCAAATGTGGCCAGAAGACACATGGGCTATGTGCTTGAGCCCTTTGTTGTCAGGTAAAGCCCTCGAGGCTTATACCAGTATGCCTCCTGCACTTCTTAACGACTACAGTGAGCTGAAGAATGCCATCCTTCGGAGATACCAGCTCACTGAAGAAGGATTCCGGACCAAGTTCCGAGAAATTAAGCAGGAGAAGGGAGAAACAGTACCTCAGTATTTTGCCCGAGCTAGGCGGTACTTTGACCGCTGGACTGATCTCGCAGAAGTGAATGAGTCGTATGGAGCCCTGCGAGATCTATTTCTCCGAGAGCAGTTTTTAACTACATGCTCCAAGGAATTGGGCCTGTTCATCAAGGAAAGGGGTCCGCCCACCTATGATGAGATGGCAACTGTGGCAGAACGCTACATCGAGGCCCACGGTGGGAGTGTAAACGCACCCAAATCGGCTAGGGGTGGGGCAAACGGGTTGGCAATGGCACCCGTCAGGCAACACCACCCCGACCCTCCTGCGTCGCAGACCAGCCGGAAGGGGAGCGCTCCCAAGGACACCACTTGTTTTATCTGCAACAAGCGGGGTCATGTTGCCAGGGACTGCTGGCAGAAGCAGGTAAGGACCACTGGGAACATTAGACCACCTCAGCAGGGGGCCGGGAACGCAGCGCCAAGGGGTTGGAAGCAAGGTGACCGCGTAGATCCAGGGCCCAGTAGGCAGACGGCAGCGTTCTGTCAAACTATCGGTCCAGAACACGGTCCCCTCCGGGAATGTATACAAGAGGGAGAATTAAGGCTGGAAGGCGGGAAGGTTGTCCCGATAATAAGTGGCATGTGTGAGAGGCTCACAACTTCGCAGGAGAAGGTTGATATGCCAGTGTACCCAGGGTATGTGGGACAAAGGGAGATCCGTCTGCTCCGGGATTCTGGGTGCTCCTCTGCAGCGGTTAGAAGGCAACTGGTTGACGACAAGCAATTGTTGGGTCGTCACCATTTGTGTATTTTGATAGATGGGACCGTTAGAAGGTTCCCCATCGCGAGGATAACGGTGGATACCCCATTTTATTGTGGCGAAGTGGAAGCCATGTGCATTGAATCACCTGTGTATGACCTGGTCATAGGTAATATCCCAGGGGTGAGGGCAAGCCCTGATGAGTTATGGTCCAGGGATAGGGGGCCAAGTGAAGGCCCAACGAGTAAGGAAGGGAAGGTTCCCAGGGGGAACCAATCCGATGGTCCGGGGGATGGCCCCTACACGACGAAATGTCGGGAAGTTTCAGGAGGGACGACTCCTGTCCAATTAGGGAGAAGGGGCCGCAGGCGGTCCAGGCGAAACGCCAAACAGCGAGGGAACCCAAGGGGATCATTGGGGAAAGACCCTCAAGCAAATTTATGTGGGGGAGTTGAGCGCCCCAAGAAGTCGGTGTCACCCGTGTGGAGAGGGGAGGCCAGACCCACGCAAATGGCTGGGCAAACTTCCCCAGAATTGAGAGGGCACGGGTCAACACAAGTTGAGTACGTTAAAGTGGATGGGACCGCTAAGGTGGGCGCCCAGGGGACCGAGAAAAGGGTCCACAAATCAAAGGAGAAGCATCCTAGGTGGCGGAGACCACGTAGAGAGTGCCGGGGGCGCACAGCGCCCAATGTGCGCAAGAAGTCGTCGCAATGGACCGGGGGGTCGACGGCACAAGGGCCAAGGACGGCCAGTGTCGTTCGAACGACGGTAATCGCCGGGACGAGTGAGCCTGGGGGATATAGCGCCAAGGGAAGCTCTTGGGAATGCGACAACGACAGGGTATGGGGACCCTGGTGGAATACCCGTAGAAATGACAGGGCGAGAAGTAGGGGTGTGTCATGGGTTACCCAAGGGGATACTGGGAACCGGGCCCCTACCAATGGTCGGTGGTTATAAAGAAGCAATAGTTGGGTGGCTGTGGGCCTGGTGTCTGGGACGGGGGCTCCAGTCGCAAATATTTTTGTGGGTGAGGTGATGGGCTTCGTAAACTCGGTGTTAAGGCCCGGAGGAATTTTCTTATTTTAGTATTATTATTGCTCTGACTGCTGACTAGAGTTGGTTGTGAGTGCGAATGTGAGATACACTGCCCTGTCTGTCGCGTGTGCGTGGACGGGGAGCCTGTGTGTCGAGTTTTGTAAGTACGGGATGCACAAACCCGGTGTTAAGGCCCGGGGAAACCGCGCTTGTTTTTATTGACGAGAGTTTGTTGTGAGTGTGAGGCACACTAACCCCGTCTGTCGCAAAGGCGCGGTCGGGAAATCTGCGTGTTGAATGTGTGAGGCACAATTTTAATCCCCTGGTTGAGCTTTGCGAGGGTGAGGCTCAACATAATGCAGGGGTCGTTTGCCCCTTCACAAGTCATAGGGGAACGGGAGGCGAAGTTACACTCCGTTGGAATTAACCCATCTGACGCAAAGGCGCGGACGGTGTTACTCGTCGGAGTGAGTGCCAAGTGAACTGTTTGCAAAATGGGCGAACGTGTATAAAAATGTGTATGTTTGGGTGTAAATATATAGTATTACAGAGAGAGAGAGTGCTGCAAATCTAAGAATAAGGCTACTCTCCATATGTAAACCCGCAAGACGGGAGCATGTGGTAGCGTGTGTGTCGTGGGAATCGGTATGGCCGACGCATGAGCCCGGTCATGAACCCCACGACCACTAGGGCACGGTTTTGTAGTCTTGAACATGATGGGTAGATTGTAAAAAGGTGTGAGAGGCGAACGTGCGTGGCTTTGCCCCTCGTGTTTTAAGAGATACACAGGGTGTTTCTCTCGGGAAGGGAGTAATCAATGTCAGGGACTCCTGAGGCCCCGTAAGGCCTGGGCTGACGTGGGGTTATTTAGTCCCGCTGATGAAGTTGCGGGAAAATTAGACCAACGTGGAGGGTCGGAATCCAAGTGTCGCGAACTCGGCGCAGAGAGCTGAGTTAGACCGACGCCGTGATTCCTTCTCTGCCAAATTGTCCTGAAATAGGTTCGATTTCCGTTAGGTGTGATTCCTAATCACTTCAGGCTGTATAATGGAAAGAATGATTTAAAGTAACAACGATTCTTTTATTTACACATAAAAATAAATCCGTTTCAATATTTCAACAATCAACAATTCAATTCTTTTCACAGAAAATGGGTCACTACGGTTAAATAATTCTAAAAAATCATATAGTCATTCTATAGCCCTGTACTGGCACTATAGTCTACACACTGGAAATGTTACTACCGTGAGCTCGCCATAAGAGCTTCACAAATCTGAAATGTTATTACTGTGAGCTCGCCATAAGAGCTTCACCCGCTTAGGCTCAAATGTCAACGTCTGCGCGTAACTGTACCTCTGGCTGTCGGAGGGTTCCGACCAGCAATGTTCGTCATCTATAAGGACACGTACTTCTGATTTGGGTCAGATATTGTCTATTCATACCTTATGTGCCTTTGAAAGTCCTCCGTGAAAGTCCTATTGAAATATTCACTGGTTGAATTCACGATTCACAAATGCCCCTTTTGTGCTAGGGCGAAATTGTCACTCACACCGATCTCCAGTCGGTATTACGATGCTTCGACAGCAAAACAAACTACTCAGAACGCAATCAGTCTGACGCTTCAAAGGGTTAATACGCACAATACAATTAACCTACACTTCTGACTATTGCAGGCCGATACCTGCTACTCGACAATCTAAACTTTATCGTTCCACCTGGGGTGTTCCTTCTCACGAATTCGGCCCCGTAGCCGCCTATCAACTTTAAGCTAAATCAATCATGGAATGCCCTCTCTGGCGATTCCAGCCGTTTCAGGGTCCTGTGATCGAAGGTACCCTTATGCCAGGAAACAGAGTCCGCCTGTCCTGGACTTCACCAACGCGTGTGTGACCCCAAGTGTGTGTCTAATGCTCTGCTCTTCCAGGTATATATATACTTTTTACCCTAAACTGTCAGGTGGACCGACGCTCATCTGTCCACCTGTCAAAACGGTGGGAGATGACGTGTATCGAGGCAGAATCAATACAAGTTACCTCACGCGTGACTTAACGGATTCGTTCTTGACACGCATTACTATAACTAATGATGACACAACACTTCTGTCTTTTAGAATCTCGTTTCTCAATTGGCCGTGACGAAAACCGATTACGTCTCGTATAACTTGCGACTACTGTATGAGTTAAATGAGATTAAACCTTATCTAACATACCGTTTCTCCCCTGGGTCCCTGCGCTAAAGCTGGATATACACCACGTGTGTTTTTCCAGCTTTACAGAGAAGTGAAATTCATGTAGGTTTTTCGCTTTGATGCGGAATATATTTTGAACTTACAGTATCTTTAAATATGAGGCCCCTTTCCTTATATTTAGGCTGGCTTTGCCCTGACAAATGTTTTAAAGTGAACAAAACGGACGAGCCATATGATAAAGGCATTTATCACACACCTATTAATGTAAAACATGGGATTTCCACTGTTCTGCCTGTACGGTAAAAATAAAGTTGTATCGCACATGTGGTGATACAATACACGTTCGATTTCGTTTCCAACGTAAACAGAGAAGGAACCCGTCTAAATAAATCACGTCATCATTGGTTGAATGCACCGGAGTCGAGATCGCTTGGAAATTCCAAGTTCCTCATTTAGATTTGTTTACCCGGGATATTTAAACAATCAGATTCGAGTCAACAATTTACAAAATAAAAATAACATTTTGACTGCACTTACATTTGAGTGGGTTAAGAATTATCGCACTCGATTGCTTTGGCCCACGATATCACCAGAGTCTTCGATAAAGGCATGTATTGATGATGTCGTTGGAATATCAGTCGAGAGATTTGACTCGGTTTTGATTAAAAGACCCGATTCGATTGGAGATTCGAGTGTAGCTCATGAATATAAAGTAGCTATTACATCACGTGTGACGTAATACTAAACAAAACACTAAAATCTTGTTGGAATCAGAACGTAACACGTCTTGTTGCTCAAATATGCGTTTTACGGTTAACCACCAATGCCATTAGAAAAAATGGAGTGTTACATCTCCCCTGCAGGAAAGTATCAGCTCCACAGTTTTTTAGTTTACGTTGATTTGTAGTGTACAGTGATCGCAAGTCGTATTATTTTTAGATCAGATCGCAATCGGGGCACGACATACTTACACACCATTGATAGAGATTCTATCAACACAATTGCGAAATCAAAGCCGAATGAAGAAAAAGAAAAAAACAAACAAAGAGAAAAAAAGAAAAAAGGCAAAACAAACGGAAATGGCATCTCAGGTTCAATGCTTCGGGGTTTCTTTTCCGACGAGTGATATTCTTCTGTGACGTGGGGGAGAAAAGCGGAAAGATAATTTCGACCAGATCGCGACACAGTGGACATTTTTTTTTTTTTTTGCTTTTGTTCTCACAACATTGCAGAATCTCACCTCGTCTATTTTCTCACCAATTTATTTAGGAACTCTCAAAAACTGGTATATCGCGACCCGATGGCGATCTGATTGAGAAAGAGACCGTCGTTGCGACCCAAGTACAGTAACACCACCATTCTCTCTCTCTGCTTGTGTGGTCACAGTACTTAGGCAGAATTCCTTCTGATGTGTATGAATTACACTGCCAGGTATAGTTATTTATTTATTTATTGGTGTTTTTAAGGTCACATATTTTTGCACAATTGCTAATCATGACCACGACATGATTAGCCAGTGTGCCTTTATGGAGTGTCAAACCTGTTACAGAACGGCAACCGTGGACGTGTGGGGAAGCCGGAGGGAGTAACCGAAGAGAACTACCGAGCAACGACGATCAACTGTCAGCTCCCCAACATACTAACTCCACACAAGCACGGTTAGCATTGACTGAAGACAAGTGCACCATTGATGTGCAGTACGCCTTAGTACTCAACGCCACCGTGCCCCCACGTGGGCAACGGGTGGGTGGGTGGTGGTGGGGGGGGGTGGGAGGTGTCTTTCCAAAGGATACAACGCGGTTGCCGCAGGCGGGATTCGAACCGAAGATCTCTCGATTTGAAGCCTGCACCTTTATCTACTGAGCCACCTCGCCCCCCTGCAAGGTATAGTTACTCAGCCTCCGATAACACACAGAATCATAACTCCATCATCGTTTTATTTATTCGTATGCAAGGACACTTGCATAGCTTCGATGACATCTATGGCCAAACCATCATCGCCTGACAAGTGGAGAGTCAAGCCCACTTCAAAACTTACATCCCAGGTTGTAGTTTACTTGTCAAACATAATTTGTTTACAACAGTATAGACAATCACTGCTCCACTTCCCAGGGCGCCCTTATCTGCGGAGCTCACCGTATCTACAGTGAAATGGAGTGTCAAACCTGTTACAGAACGGCAACCGTGGACTGGTCACTTCCACGGGTGGGCAATATATCCAAGGACGCAATAATATTAGATTCCAAACACTAATTATAATAATAATCATCAAACATTTAATTAATGAAGCACCGCGTACAACCCGGTGCTTCATTAATTAAAATTTTACTGCTGATTATTTTTATACCTGGTAAACACATGTGTGGACATCACTACTCAAGCGTGCATTACGGCCAATCCACAGCAACTGTACTGTACATGTACACGCTAAAAACTAAAGTGTTAAAAACTACACTTGAAGTGCTGTATTTAACACTTACTAAGTGCTGAACTAGCACTTTGTTCAAGTGTAAAAATCCCAGAACTTGACAGGTGTTACAATAATACCACTTGACAAGTGTAATGTCGCGACACTTAAAAGGAAACAACGCAGATGACGCGGATCAGGCTTGAACTCTCGAGCCTGATCCGCGTCATCTGCGTTGTGTCCTTTTAATTATGTACCCACCAAGCGCAAATCAAATTATGGACGATTCTGGAAGAACCACCAATGCTAGACACATGGGAAGTGCCATCCATTCAAGTTTCAGATGTCTGACGATTGTAATGTCTAAGTACTTAAAGCATTGTACTTTGAGTGTTAAAATCAAACCCTAAGAGTTAGAATGGGTTTAACACCTTGAAAGTGTCAGTTTTAACACTTTAGTTTTTAGTGTGTATGCGATTTCTCTGCATAACATTCTAATTTTAGGCATCTACAGCGATAATAAGAAAAAAAAACGAACTGAATGAACATAATAAAGTTTCCCACGTTTTAATTCACTGACAAGACCAGGTGCTGATATTGATTAATGGAAAGCTTTCATCGAGAGCTGCTCAAGAATCAACGTCATAGTCTTGTAGTCTCATCAACGAAAAACTGCTGGAGAGAGCAATGTCCATGCAAAAGCTCCCACAACATATAATTACGCTGTGACTGTCGGTATATACGGAACTTTTCGAAGCTATTTCCGAATACGAAATTCATTTTTTCTTTGCCATAAATCGATAGAACTGTCAAGTTTCATCACATGAGTAGTATTTCGACTTTAATGACGTATCGACTGGGGCGTGTTGGCAGAAGAATCATCTCCGAGTGGTGTTGCGAGTGGGGTGGCAAAATCACACCCGCAGGGATAGATATTTGGGTGTACGGTAAAGTGCCCTTCGGGAAAATTACCCTTCAGGAAAGTTGCTCTTCGGAAATATGACCTTCTGGAAAACTGCCCTTCAATAGAAATGAGGGGGAAAAAAGTGCCCTTCACATTACAATACAGGATTTTTTAAACACATTTATTTGACATAGGAGAGACTCTTCTCATTTTCAGCTTATGGAATGAATAAACTGAGCAGGTCATTCTTCATGAGTCCATTTGATGTACCAGAGTACTTACACACAGCTACTGATCAGCTTATAGAATGAATGAACTGATTAATTAATTAATTAAAAATAGGAAAATATTTATTTTTTTACAGGTATCAAAAAATATTTTTGAATCTGAAGTTGTATATTAACCCTTTACCTAACATGAACAGCAGACGACACTTGCAAAAAAAATTTCTTGAATAACTATTTTTTTTTAATTTTTTGTCTCAAAAACAGTCGAGCTCGTTCCAACGAGGGGTCATAACCTATGTTTTTGCGACAAAAAATGAAAAAATAATGAAAATTAATTGGCGATTTTTGAGAATAGCGCTGGCCGGTTTTGGTCGTTACGTTGGGTAAAGGGTTAAGTAAATTACATTTATATAAAATGAAAATAAATAAATCATGTTTCAGTAATATGTAAATAAATAAATCATGTTTCTATAATGTGACGGGCACTTTTCCTCCTCCCCATTTCTAATGAAGGGCAGTTTTCCAGAAGGGCACATTTTCGAAGGGCAACTTTCCGGAAGGGCAATTTCCTGAAGCCCGTGTCTTGATCAAATATCTTTTCCCCGAGTGTTAGATTTTCCCATCCCACTCACATCACCACTTGTGAATAATAATAATCTCTCGAGTGCCCGCAAGAACATATGTTTTCACGCGCAACGATTCCTTCTGTTTATTAACCCTTACCCTTTACCCAACGCAGATTATATCAAAATTTATTATTTTAAATACCATTTTTTGAAATTTTTCAGAAAATTTCAACAAAACCATATCATGTGACCCCTCGTTGGAACGAGCTCGACGAGCTCGTTCCAACGAGGGGTCACATGATATGGTTTTGTTGAATTTTTTTGAAAAATAATATTTTTTCAACTGCTGAATTTGCATATTACGCGGGCGGATGCGGCCGATTCGTTGGGTAAAGGGTTAAATACACAGCGGTGTTTTAATTGCAACTAAAACATGTTTTATTTGATTGCAATGACAACTCCTAAACGCGAAGTGATATCTAACTAAACTGTGTAATGAACGTCATCCCCGGAGAGATATTCTTGTATATCCATCGTGACACAAGATAACGAAAAATATATCTAGTTTTGTATCAAGAGGTGAATATATAGACAACAGTTCACTGCTCGAATTCGAGTAAGATTTTTTCATTCTCGAGTGGGCTCGCGGATGATTGTAAAGCCGAGTGAAAGAATCCGCGCGGCCCACTAGAGGATAAAATCGCACTCGAATCCGAGCAGTGAACTTTTGTATTTATTTCATTTTCTCCTTAAAAAAAATAGACCGTTATCGCTGAGAGTGGAATCCGATGCTGGGAGTGAAATACCATTTTCTGCGAGTGGGAGCGGGAATACGGCTTTTTTGGGGGGAGAAAATCGAATAAAAATAAAATAAATATATTAATTATTCTACCTTGAAAACGGATATTAATTTGTCTCCCCTTTATCGCAATTGAGAATTGAATTAAATAATGGGAGCACGACAATCAACGCTTCATGCTATTTTCCTCTGTCACTGATACCAAGCTTGGACATTATTTCTTGGGAAGGTATTGTTTGGGAAGAAAGGTACATGGACATTTTGAGGCTTTGCAAGCTGTAAAAGATAATTAAATAAATACATCTTTAATAATTTCGTTAACGTGAATTTTCAGTTCGTTGCATCATTTACAAATTAGAACATATAAATCGCTGTTCACCAGACCGATATTTTCAGACATCATCATCAGTTAAATAAAGTGTTTAGAGTTAAGGTGATTTCTAATACCAATTTGATGAATATTACGGTTAGTTACTTCCTAACTACAGTCTCCAGGGCATGTCTGGAATAAAAGAAGTGATCACTCCATCGCCGATACTGATGCCTGAACCTATCTATTACATAAATAGCATTCTGATAACATAGATCTTCGAACTTGTCGGTAGTCAAGTACAACTATAACTAGGCACTGTAGAACCACTATAGTCTAATGGATTTTTTAAAAATGTATTACGTCTTAAAAGTACTTATTATTCACGATGTCTTTGAAACAACCTAACCACTTCACAGTTACTGTTTTGCTATCATATTGTGGGGTTAATAACATTTAAAACTTAAATACCATGCAATGATTCTTGAGGTAATGTGGTGGAAATACAAATCAGAAGAACAAAATTAAGTATTTTTGATAAATTAAAATCAACATACCAAAAACGAATGTAAAATGAGCTGTATCGATACATTTTCGGTTCAGAAAAAGAACAGATTATTGCTTTGAAGCCTGTATAAATTGTCGAAGGAGCGTTTCGTTCGTCTGTTATTTTCAAACGAATTAAGGCCAACCATGTTTCGTTCACCTACATTACTGTAACTTGTAAAAATAACAAGTACGTGTGCTTGAATTGCCCATGGTATTCAATTTTTTTCTTTTCAGGAATCACGATCCATTTTATTATAATGACAACACTTAGTGTTCTTTGATGTTGGAGATGAAGTGTTGTGATGTAAAATATTGTTGGAAAGGGCCCCGGGAGCCCTTTCCAACAATGTATTCCACCACAGCACCATCAAACTTTTATGACATTTGAAGCGAAAGCTCATATTGCCTTACGGCTCGATTGAACAATATATTGTTTTTTTTTTTGGTTTTCATTCAATACCCTTTTCCTTTTAGATTCTGTCGCTTATCGCCACGATATAGCCACGGTTGCTGATGTGGCGTTAGGCACCAATAAATGATAATAGTGATCCACGTATCAATGTATCTGTGAGAGAATGTATGTGTATGTGTGTATATGTGTGTATGCAATTATTGTACAGCCATTGAGCACCGTGTGTGGATTCTAGGCTTTAAAATTATTATTATTATCATTATTATTATTGAGTGCACCAAGGCGCCACCTGCAATGCTTTGGCAATGCAGATGGCTCCTTGTTGCACTCAAAGGACGATAAATGGATTTTCTTCGACCACCTTTGTGATACCTGTAAATTTTCTATTAGTCCAGTACGCCTACTGATATTGGGTTCACGACGGAGACAGAAAGCACCAGTAGGCCGTAGTATCGTAACAATTGAAAAGTGGATTCGATTCGAGATTCGATTGGGTTTCGAACCTTTCGCTTGATTCGATTAGAGATTCGGTTCGAGAGAAACATCGTGATTCGCTAGGCCGTATCAAGGAATTCTATACCGTGCATAATCTACCTTCCCATGCAATCAATATCACGGAAATTACGTGAACGATGTACTAAATAATTATTCAACATACTCACATGTCTCTTCATTTTTCTGTAATAACCTTGTTTTTTCAAAAAATCTTTAGACAACAACAACATCACTTACCTTAGTTTCTTAAACTTTCTTTCCTTTCGATGCTTAATTAGTACCTGAAATTCTTTGACCATGATGTTCGTGATTTTTTTGATAACTGCATGAGAATTTTCAGTTACTATCCTTCCAAGGTGATTCAGTGTGCTCAAGTAAAGCCAGGGATCGCATACAGTACGTGGAGAGTGGACTGTAACCAAATCGCCCGGGGAGTGGAGTTATCACCCAAAGTGTCACTTTCAAATTCTGTACATGTGAATAAAAAACATAAGCAATGTTTCAGCCAATGGACTTCCGGTTATAACCCGGAGGTCCATTGGATGGAACTTTGCCTGTGCCTGTTATGCTTGAAACAAATTTGCAGTTATTGCTTGGTGGGATCTCCACTCTGCGGGTGATTCAGTGACAATACACTCTCCACGTACTGTAAATATGCAATATGAAACATGTGCATAAATGAGTTGAAAACTTATAGGCGTTAGTAAAAAAAAAACATTTATCCTCCAAGCTTCAAAAAGCCACAAACGGGATTTACTGCCGCACTATACAATACATCCAATTTAATTAGTATGTAGTCGTCCTTGGTGCATAAATCAACCTTTTCCCTTCAGATTTCTTAAGATAGTCAATCAAAATTGGATTTCTTCAAAAGGACATAGACACAAAGTAGGACAGTGTGGTGTTGCAGGTAAAATTTGTTGGTTCCAAAATTAGTTCTGTCTACGCCAATAAATAATGTCCAGGAGCTTCATGTCTATTCCTGGGTTCTGATATTCACCCCTTCTAAATAATTAACTTATTTATTTAATTAACTTATAATTAAATAAATGATAGGTTAGGGTCTGTGTAACAAGGTGTCCATTCACGTGTTCACATATGTCCAGGACCTTCATGTCTGTGCATGGGTTCTGATATTCGCTCCTTCTAAATAATTAACTTATTTATTTAATTAACTTATAATTAAATAAATGATAGGTTAGGTTCTATGTAACAAGGTGCCCATTCACGTGTTCACAAATGTCCAGGACCTTCATGTCTATTCATGGGTTCAGATATTCGCTCCTTCTAAATAATTAACTTATTTATTTGATTAACTTATTTATTTAAATAAATGAAAGGTTAGAGTCTGTGCAACGGTGTCAATTCACGTGTTCGCAAATGTCCAGGACCTTCATGTCTATGCATGGCTGCTGGGGTACTGCTCATGGGATAAGCCTGCTGGTGTGACTGTTGGACCGTTCCACTCTCCAATAGTCTGACGACCATGATCCTCCTTTGGGAACGAATGGAGCCAGTCGCAGCGGGGGCCTAATAACCTGGATGCGTAGGTAACCCTTAAGTAACCACCGGCCTCGGTATGGGTGCCCGCCCCGTGCTCGCACAGGGGTCGTGTGGTTACAATATGTAAGCGGACGTCCATCCCAGATGTGACTGGATACCACATCGCCCCGTTTTCTGTATGCATCTTCACAAGACATCATATCATTTGCAAACTCCATTTATCAACAGCTTCGTTGGCCCTCTTCTCTTACAATGACTACAGTACACTGAACACTCCGGATTGGTTGGGATACAAGGGAGTGAATAGCCAAACTCCTTTATAAACAAGCGATCGGAAACGTGCTGTCGGCGAAAAAAATACTTTATTTACACTGTAACATGTGGAATTTCTTCGGATGCAGTGACAATTGAATTAAATAATGGGAGCACGACAATCAACGCTTCGTGCTATTTTCAGCTGTTATTGATACCAAGCTTGGACATTATTTCTTGGGAAGCTCTCCCAGAGAGCTTCCCAAGAAGTGATGTCAAAGCTTGGAATTGGCAGAAATGAAAAATTGTGAAATACCCTTCATTGTGGCAATTGGGAGCACGATGGCTCAATGGTTACGGCATTGAACTTCAAACCGAAATGTCCACGGTTCGATCCCCAACAGGATGCCTGCATTGTGTCCTTAAGCAAGGCACTTAATCCCGATTGCCCACATGGGGGCACGGTGACGCTGTGTACTGAGGCGTACTGCACGTCGATGTGCATTTGCCTTCAACCAATGCTAACCCTGCTTGTGTGGAGTTAGTGCGTTGGGGAGTTTGACAGTTGCTCTCGCCGTTGCTCGGTGTTTCTGTTCGGGAATTCCGGCTTCCTCCACCCGTAAAACTGTCTGACACGGGGTGACCCTGGCTGTCGAAATTGTCATTAAACCTCAATAAATAAATAAATAAATAAATAAATAAATAAATAAATAAATAAATAAATAAATAAATTGTAGTATTTGCAAAACGTATTTGAGTTGCTGCTGTAGTTGCAGTGTACCAGTGGCATACGTCGATAATTCCCCTGTCGTAATATTTTTACCTTCCCATCTCATCACGTCGGGGGTCTTAGCTTCGACCACGCAGTGAAACGTACAAAAATGGAGCTGATGGGCATCAAAGACATAAATTGTTGCCTTTAGGGACTTCTCAAAACTTCCAAATTGATTTCATTGTACACCAGCAACAGCAAATGTTAACGTGATAGTCGAGAATTGTTCATGGGTGGGTTATCTGTAGTTGGAAAGAACGAACAATATCTATGCATATTTTTGATACCACTAGTTACTACTGAAGGTTTAATAAGATGAACTCCGTATCTTTTTCCCCTATAATCCACGAAAATCGATTAGAACTTCCGCAAATTACATTGGTCTGGTTCCTGTAATCAGCGACGCAGCTTGATTGCCGATGTATATGAGAATGACATTCCTCATTGTAATGGTAATTTTACATCGATGCTATTTTCTTGATCAATCCGAAAACAAGAGAGAAGATCAATAGAATTGCCATATCTCATATTTCTGATAGAGACACCACTAGTTGAGAATGAACCGAACCACAGGTTAAGCAGTGCTGAAAAGCAAATAAAAAAGACGATATGGCGCAGTGAAACAAGAGCTAACCATATCATGGCCAATATAGTTTTGAGCTGCTCCAAATACCATATCCTGTTCTTAACATTCCTGAAATTAACGAGTTGATGGGCGTCACGAAGATGACCAACTTGGGCGGAGGGGTGCATGTCAACCTGATTTGTCTTGACACTGATGACTCAAGTTCCGGGGGGGGGGGGGGGGGGGGGGGGCGCGATTGCGTTGCGTTAACTGGTTCTCGTCAGATCACCGAAACTTAGCAACGTCGATGTCAAGGTGATAGCCAAAAGTTGCGATTTTATTGGATAAAAGTGTGAATATTTTCGATAATATTTCTGCCTGGGTTAAATGTAAAGCAAGATAGATATGTAACGGACCCCGAAAACAGGTTTGTCAAACTGACTTTAATTCAAGAGATTCTAAATAAAGTATGAAATTTAATGTCCATTATGGTGCACGTGTTCAACGCCATATGGCCTTCTGATAACAGATCAATAGAAAGAGAGACAGTATTCTTTTCTGTTATAATTATCTGGGTAATTAAAGGCCAGTTAAATTGTAATCGTTGGAAACAGTGCATCACATATGTTCTGGACACACACCCATATTACGCATCTATCATGTCTCCGAAATGTCAAAATATACCAAAATGCGAGTCTTTCAAAGGAACTTTAAAGCGAGTGTTAAATTAAGATAGATCTAAGCGGCCAAGTTCAAGAGAAGCGATTAACTGAGAATAAATGTTCTGGCTATCTTAATAAAAATCGGGGGATTTCTCGAAAAATTCATTCCAGCCAATTCCAGTCGGAAGGTGTATAAGGCTGTGGATCGTTTCGAGGCAGTTGACCTGAGGGCACTCAGAGAAGGTTCGAATTTAGCCTTGGCCGTCGAGGGTCATAGGCACCGAGATTGGAAGTCCGCGTATTGTCGTAACCTAGTGAGGGTTGTAAGGGACCGATAGTAGTTTGTTAACGGTTGCGAACCGTAGTGGCATAGCAGCCAAAGAAGTAAAAGTTGTAACGTTGAGGTACAGAGACCGTATAAAGAGCTTGAGGAAGCGCTGGAATAGCTCACGAGATAAGATAATTTTTGGCGGTTCGAGAATTGGTGATGTTGAGAACACTTTGCAGAATATTATTATGTAAGCTTTGTTAAGTATATATCTGAAGGCGAAGAATAACTTAACCCCGTGAGAGCCAGGCAAGGCGCAAAGTGATCGTGAACTGTGGTAGACGCCGATTGAATGGTGAATTGAACTGTGAGAAAGCTGATAGAGTCACACAAGCAGAGCTTTATATGAGTTAAGCTCGACTGACGGCGAAGTTAACCCTGCGAGGAGGAAGCAACGAGAAGTGAATAGATACTTTGTATTTGTCACAAAGCGTGAGAGGATGAAGATGATGTGAGGTTGATCCAGCGGACACAGCTAGCTGTGGGAGACGTCGAGGGCCCTAAAGAATAAACTTTTATCCGCGTAATTAATGTATTCTTCTGGATAATTTTGTGAGTAATTTGTTTCATATTATATTTCGTCGTACATGTAAATAAATAATCTTTCAGTGATTTATCGTTGATCACCCTTTGGCGTTTTAAGCCACAGGCACCATCGGGAATCCTAAGAGTCCAAATCGGATAGGGCATTGATAAGAGGGCAAGGTTTACGTTCGAACTGGGGTTCAGACGACAGTCACTGGCTGTCGGCTGAGCACTGATAAGAACATAAATTTTCCTCCATCACTTAACCCCCGTAATCCTGCGACAGTCGAGCCCAGTTAGTCCTTGGATGGATGACCGTCTGAGCGATCGATTGATTCGGATTACCGCGTTGTGTCCTTGGTCAAGGCACTTGACCCCGATTGTCCATATGGGGACACGATGACGCCGTGCACTAAGGCGTATTGCACGTCGATGGTGCGCATGTCTTCAACCAATCTAACCAATCTAACCCTGCCTGTGCTGCAGTGCGGAGTTACGATGTTGGGGAGCTGGAAGCTGCTTGTCGTTGCTCGGTGGTTCTCTCCGGCTTCCTCCACCCGTAAAACTGTCACCGACACGATATGACCTTGGCTGTTAAAGTGTCATTAAACTTAATAAATAAATAAATAAATAAATAAATAAATAAATAAATAAATAAATAAATAAAGTTCCGACTGATAAAGTATTCCAAACTACATCATGCCTTCCAGCATGCCTTGATGATGTAGGTGGAATATTAGTCAGTCAGAATTATAGCTGAAAACATCGGAAACAATATTTTAATTTGGTAAATCCCAGTCCACTTGTGTATATGTGTTGCAAACAGATCGCAATCCTATTGCCATCTAATCGGGGAAGAGAACACAGTTGTAATCACAGTTCTGTGTGGGTCAGCTGAGATATATCTTCCACAATCATGATGTTGCTGTCTGTTCTTGGCACGTCATTATCAAATTGTACAGTTTCATTTCGAACTTACTGATACGTAGATATCGTTCCCTGAGTAGAAAAGAGCTCCACCTTCAATGCCACTGCACTGCAGATGGAATCTTATTCCACTATATAAACATCACAAATCTGATTTATCAGCGGTCAACAAATGAAACTTATATTTCGGTCTCGTTATTGTTGTGGATCTGTTCTGCCAGTACCATCTCGATAATAATATTTTAAGTGTACCATTCGAGACTGATTTAATTTACCGCTACATCAACACTAACGCGAACACTCTATTTTGCCACACTGGAAGGTGCTCCACATTTATGTTGCCAAAAATCGAACTATCACTTTTTTGACACGAAAAACGGCCAAATATCGCATTAGTACAGATATGGTTATGAGATACAACACCACTGTGAATGAAACACAAAAACAAGAATGACAACAAAAACGATAATAATAATAATAATAATAATAATAATAATAATAATAATAATAATAATAATAATAATTGTTCACTTTTAAACAGAAGATTATTTATATTATCGAATTCAGTGTCGCTTTTGTTACAAACGTGCTTGATAAGATTTAGGAAAAGTACAGAAAAACGCGTGCCTCGACATTGAAATGTCTCACTTGCATTCCCAGTATCGCGTTGTTGACTCACCGTTGTCCTAGGGATGTTGGGCTTGGTACCTTCTGATTTGTTAGGGCGTATCGGAAATATACCCGGCTGGGGCGGAAAGAGCACAGTGCGTAGAACGCAAAATGGCAATGCAGAAGACGAGCGTATTGGGGAGTCTACATATTTTACGCAAGGTTTCTGACGGGTACAACTACGCAGCGCTTCCCTGGAGCAGTCCCATTTTCTATCTGACCTGCTGTGTGTAGATGGTGTGAGGGTGATGGTCTGGTGACGACACTTTAGGTTTCAGCTAAAGTTTTAACGGTGCTAGATAACGAGATCCCACAGCTGTTTCATATTTTATGTATTTAATAGCAATAAAATACCAACAACACCAATGCAGGTAACAACCACGAAAACAAACACGTGTGCAACGACGTACCATTATCAGAGCGGCCACAATCATCATCCCTCTGATGGCAAATCAAAGACGATGTCCGTGAAAATGAACTAAAGGAAAACCGTGTGGAAAATAAAATTCACTTTCCGAGTACAGGTAATTGAATACAAAGAGGAAATTTTTTTCTTCGAGAATTCTCTCCAAGAGTAATTTAATAAGTTATTCGATGGACGTTGGCTAACTTCAAATCATTATGTCATCTGGTGTATGCACAAAACTACGTCAATGGGATATTTGTCGTGTAACAGGGAATGAGAATGTCTCATCAGGAAAAAAGGATTTGTATGATAATATAATTGTAATTTTTAGATATTTGGAATTCACCGGTGGGTTTCTACTAAAAGCTGGTACACACCGGATGCTTTATCCACGAAGCGTCAAAGCATTTTTTCCCTTTTTCTCCTATTTTAGCCATGTCTCCGAAAAAGACAATAAATTACAACCACGCAAAGGTACAAATATCAAATGAAATATACCGCACAAAAAAGTGTTGAACCACTCCAAACATTTCGGTGTGAATGACAGAAAACTGAAACCGAAATTAAAACAACATTTCATGTGAAAGGCAATTCATTTGTTGACACAGGAATGGTCATTTCAGACAAATTCATTGAAGAGCGTCCGTGCTATTACCCATCATCTGCATGAGGGGTTGGTATCCAAAATTCACATTTTCACTGATCAGTATCAGGTGTGTCTACCTCCGACGTGTAAGCACGCTAGACATCTCTGTCTCATATTGTGTAAGAGAGTACGAACTTAATCCTGACCACTTTGAACCAATTCCTGGACAAAAATGTCACACCAAATTCCAAGCCACCTTTCTTGTGCACATACCAGCTCACATACCATTCGATGTTATCCGATGATATGGGACTTTCTACCCGAGGCATTATACAGAGGTATATAAAGTGCAGAAATGTCTCACAATAAAAAGATCTGACGATGAAATACGTAGAGCTTTCATGCGATACATCTTGCTGGTCAGTTTGTGATTTTCCAAACACTACCCATGACCAACTTATTTGGCGTTGTGGGGATTAAGGGTGCACGCTTCAAAATTAATATTTTCTCATGAAGCTACTGGGGTTCATGGCTTACATTACATAAAACATTCGGCCAAATACACTTTTCAAAAAGTAAGAAAACTGGAGTTGTCTACAATTGTTGTGTAGTATATTAATAATGAGGTAACTTTGAGTTTAAAACGAAACTTTAAGTAAAGAACACATGGAAAAGTAACTGCGTACAGTTTGAATCAAGATGTGCATTTTCATTGCTTTACAAAATGAAAAAACTACTTCTGTGAACTAATGTTACCAAAGTCTAACATGAATATTGCGAGATATTGATTTCAACATAAAGTATTGACGTTAACCCTTTGAATCCCAGTAGTATCTTCCATATCAGTTCAATGACAGCAAGTGGAAGAGTCCGTATTCATCATTTAGGGGTAGACCAATTAATATTTTCAGCGTGCAGCCTTGAGGCTGCACGTTGAAAATATTGATTGGTCTACCACACACACGCACTTAGCATTCATCCAACTTAATCAAATTTTTCCAGGGCTGAAAAAACGACCGCTCGTTTTCAAAGGGTTAATGTTTATTGTTTGGCAAATAAAGGTAGAGAGGGGTATACGTCACCAAAATGGAAGAGCAGATAAAGTCTACTGCAATTCTTATGTTACCTGTTATCTACCCTTTCATTCCTCAGTTCCTGTACAGGACTGTGATAGTGAATAATATTTGCACAAAATGCTCGAGTCCATCATTTAGGGACTATGTGGGTATTCAATAACATTTTAATTCCACAACCCCTATGGGGCTGTAGGATTAAATTACTTTTGATCTTTTTATCTTCTGTTCCTTGCTTTGTCGATTATTATTATTATTATTTATTGGTGTTTAAAGTCACATACTTATGCATAATGGCTAATTGTGATCGTGACAGTTTTACGGGTGGAGGAAGCTGGAGTACCCGGAGAGAACCACCGAGCGTTGACGAGCGACTGTCAGCTCCTCAACATTCTAACTCTGTTCAAGTTCCGCTCAAGCAGGGTTACAGCGGTTGAAGACATGTGTACCATCGACGTGCAGTACGCCGTAGTACACGGTGTCATCGAGCTCCCATGTAGGCAGCTGGGATAAAGTGCCTTGCCCAAGGACACAACGCGGGGCATCCCGGACGGAGATCAAACTCGTTACCTCTAGCATAGAAGTCTAACAGTCTACCCTTGAGGCACCGCGCTCCCCTTTGTCGATTTATGCTTGAATACTAATTATTTCACACCCAAATGTATTCGTACCGATACGGTTACACTGATACGGTTACACTGACAAGGTCACACTACTCTTTAACATCACATGCAAATGAGTTGAAGTCTCAGGAAACCAAAAAAAAAAAAAAACCAAACAAAAAGGTCCACTGTACAAATAAAAAAGAGAAGAAGAATTAACCCTACCTGCATGGAATCTTTATGAATGTAAAAGCAAAGAATTCTTACCTGAAAAGACAGAAAAATGTGTTTGTTAGTAGAATGTCACAAAATAATTATTACACACGTAATCTAAGTTTTTCAAGTTGTTCAGCATTGCTGATGTTAAATGCACCCCCCAACGCCCCCCCCCCCCCCAAAAAAAAAAAAACACAGTAAGAAAGATTTAACAGTTCAACTGATGCCGTTATAATTCAATATTACCTAAAAGATTCTTTAAAATGGAAGTATTTTTGGATTATGTTTGTGTGTCAAGTATTGTTCTTCAGTAACACAAACCCGACATTTGCACAGTTTACGTGATATATCATGAGTCATAGTTCGAACATTACCTTCGACGTGAGTTTGGGTTTATAAACCAGATGCCGAGTAATATCGATGCGAGTTGGATTTGTAACCAGATGCCGAGTAATACCGGTACTGATCCAATTTTGATTTTCTTGTAGGTCTACATTCAATATGGTAGGTTTACTCGTCGCCCCATTTTGACATATTTTGTGGTATGCTATCTGTCAATGTACTGTAGAATATAGTTCATTGACGGATATCATATCACAAAATATGTTAAAATTCATTTTGGTCTCATAACCAAATTGAAGTTGCGACAGTGAAACTGACATCTATCCACTTACCATTGAACCAACATTCAACAGTTATGATAAGAATCAAATCAACATCTTGTGGATGCTAATAATGATCCTCGAGATCTTCCTTGCGCGAATCATTCACAAGACTCGAATACGGTACAAGGGGCGAGTAAGTCAATCTTAACAGAAACCAAGATCGAAGATCTTTTCTACGTCACCAACCAATACAAACTGCAGTCTGCGAGAATTGCTGTAGCCTGTATGGTGGATTTGGCAGGAAGACGGCCAATCAGGCTATGCCATCTCCACACAATATATGTAACCAACTGAGTAATTGTTTTCATACATCCACGTTCATTTAATTTTATTTCATCTGTGTTATGATTACTTTGTGCTTGTGAGCGTTATATATTTTGCAAATAAACATTCATTCATTCATTCATTCATTCACAGTAAGATAATATGGTGCCTAGAGTAGAATATGACGCCATCTGCAATGCTTGAGCATTGCAGATGGCGTCCTCTTCAACCCTAGGCACGATATACAGGTTAACGTGATGTTAATTCGTGTCTTCGATTCATCAACGAAAGATATCCTTCATTTGCATCTGAGATTACAGGTTTGGAGTTTTGGTTCAAATGTGCAGTGTGGAAAACTGCTGTTCGCCTTTACGTTAATTTCGAACTCAGAACAAAACACCCAGTTTGCTTAAAACTGCACTGTGCACATACTAGGGCAAGATACAATACAACAGACAGACATAAGGTCATTATTGATTAGTTAATTAATTAATTAATTTAAGGTCACAAATTTCTGCGCAAGAGCTAATGGTGACCGCAACATGGAGAGTGTGTTTATTTACGCCAGCAACTAATTTGTTCAGAGGTCATCTTTTAACTTTTTTAAACAATTGTAATTTTGACATGACTCGTCGCCACCTGCGTCAAAGCATTGAATGGTAATTTCAGGTTGATACGTCGCGAGAGGCGCAGTTTCGCCATAATTCACAATCTGTCACGGTCTTGTCATATATTTACCAAAACTACCACCGCCTCACAACTAATGGACTGCTCTGATTGGTACAAAGAAGTCAAAGACCATTTTCTGATATTTTCCTTCTGGAGAAGAAGATAGTTGATTATATAATACGTTGCTGCTATTTATAGGATGTCGTGGACTTAAGTACCTACATCTGCATTCTGAAGTGACCTTTTCAATATCTAATGCACTGTGCAACTCATCGATTTCCTTTTGCGAGTTGAGCAGTTTGTGGAAAGGACAATACACGAAGTATTCGCATACATGCTACATGAACTCTAATTTCAATCAGACCAACTAAAAGGGAAACACAGGAAGCTGGTAATTTTCTCTCAGATCCATTACTCTCGACGAATTAAACAATTAGGGCAAATGAACGCCCAAGCTAAACGAAATTATTGAATTCGCGAGACTCATCCAAGACTCATCTATAAGATGTGTAGTTAGCGAAATAACATTTAACACTTTGTCCAACGTAACGGCCAAAAACCGGCCAGCGCTAGTCACAAAAATCGCCAATTCATTTTCATTATTTTTTCATTTTTTGTCTCAAAAACATAGGTTATGACCCCTCTTTGGAACGAGCTCGTCGAGCTCGTTCCAAAGAGGGGTCATAACCTATGTTTTTGAGTCAAAAATGAAAAACATTAGATATTCAAGAATTTTGTTTGCATGTGTCGTTTGCTTTTCATGTTAGGTAAAGGGTTAACGAACATTTAAGCATCTCAGAAAGAAGGCACACATCTACCAAGCTACCTAAATTTTAACATTTTATCTGCTTCAGCAGGATCTTTTCTGCCCAGCCCCCCCCCCCCCCCAAAAAAAAAAAATAAACAAAACAAAAAAAAAACAAAAAAAAACAAACAAAAACAAAACAAACATTTTTACCTAGTAGAGGTCTTCTAGTTACCCAGTAGATTATAATTCTAGTGCCACAGAGGGTTGGTGGGGTCTCCCCAAATCATTCATTAAATTTACAACATTTGAAAATTCGAAGAACTAAATTGGAAACCGTTGGAAATTTAAGATTTATTGATTTTTATTATATGCTAGCCTGTGAATTATCGCAAATTATCTAAAAGATATTTCTTGATACTCGATAGATATCGAGAAATATTCCTCAGTAGCTTCCTAAATGACCTCACGCTACGCCGCATTACGTCGCCTTGAAGGAACGATCAGCTGATCTTTGTTATTGTTTTGAAACGTACGCATTTCTCGTCGAATTTGGCTGAATATTGCGCAATAAAATGTTTCGTAGCATATAATAAAATGAAAATCTACTCTGTGTTAGTCAGTGTCGGGAATTACCTCATGAGTGTGGACCTGAAAGTTTTATTTTTCGCGAAGGCTTGTGTGAGTGAAAAATAATACTTTCAGGTCCACACGATGAATTTTTTCAGAAGCTTCCTAAATAGAGAATCTCAAACGAGCCTTTAGGCGAGTTGTGAATCGAATTCATCAAACGAGTTTCAAAAAATCTTATATCCAAACATCACGAGTTAAAGATTCTGTATATCATATGAATTTTCGAATGTTTTTTACACTTTTTATTTAATTCATTGTTGCTAAATTCTCCCAAAACAACCGACAATCAGTTCGTTGGCTCAGACGCTTCATACCATGACGCCATGAATGCGCTTTATTTGCACCAGTTGTCGTAATTGGCGTCATGTGAACTACGTACAAGAATACAATGCTGCTGCTATGGGACCACCCGCCGACTGGACACTAGTTGATAATCAGGAAATAAGACATGGGTTGTTACGTCGAAATTAACGACGTTTCATGTGATATATGACGTTATGCTTCGACGCATGACGTCACCTTGAACGTCGCCTTGAAGGAACTATTAGCAGCTCTTTGTTATTGTCTTGAAACTGTTTGCAGTAGAATTGGGCTAAATATTGGGCATTAAAATATCACGTAGCACATAATAAAAAGAAAATCTACGCTGTTTTAGTGAATATTGGGAATTATCTAATTTGGACCAGAAAGTTTTATTTTTCACGAGCGGTTGCGCGAGTGAAAAATCATACTTTCAGGTCCACGCGGATGAGATAATTCCCGATATTCACTAAAATAGCGTAGATATCCTCTATGTACTTCTAATTTTTGACTACCGGGAGCCTTAATTGGTTCATTTACAGCCTATGGGGAGTGTATATATGTAGATATAATTCTGCTTTCGAAAACCTGCAGTTAGAAAATATTTTGACTCAAAATATGTTGGGGGGCGATGCTAATGGAATTTCCCACTTGTTGGACATTAGGTAGTTGTAATCTGAATTTTGCCCACCAAAGAATGTGGAGGTTGCAATTGCAAATCTGGAAAATGACACCCCTCCCCATCCTATACCTCTTAGCAAAGTCCCTGTATAATTCTTGTTGCCATCATCAGTAAGATATAACCCAATGAATATCAATAGTCGTCATCAGACTTCATTGTATTTCTCATCAAAATAGGTCATGGCTGATTTATAGATTTTATGCGAAATTCAAGAAGAAGACTCAAAAGATTACACGTTAATCATGGCTATGAACGCCTGGAGAGATACAAAACAAATGAAAAAATGTTGAGGTTATATGGTGAAATACGATTTGTTAGAATCAGCACTGGTTTGTGAAATGCGTGGCTTTCCAAATTACACCACCCCCCCCCCCCCCCCCCCCCCCCCGTCCACAGATGAGTAGCATAACTGGTCGTTCGCTAGTAGAACTCATTGAAGTGTATCGCTTTGATCTGTTTTACGAGTGGTCGTCGATTACACAAGATTATCGAAGGTTGAGCTGACACTCCAACTGCCGAATTGTCTTCTTATTGGCTCATTCCTACAGTCAAAACAAGAAGTCCTGTCATGAAATGCGCACAAATAGCACTTCGATCTGCGCGTTAATCTACGCTTTATGACCATAGTACGATTATCGAATTCTGAACATATGGCCTGTGCAGGAGCAATGTTTCAGCCAATGGATCTCCGGGTAACCCGGAGGTCCATTGGCAGAAGCATTGCCTGTGTTTGCTGTGAGTAACTAGGAGAACCTGCCATGCTTTGTATGCCATTCGATATGGCATTTGCGCGCAATTCCTATGTGCAATTAAGCCTAGATAAGCGCACAGTTCGTGACAGGACTTCTAATTTTAACTGTACATATTATGCTGATTTTAATTGAATTAAAATATACCACTGTTATGTATTCTAGTGAATACTAAAAGAATGTAATTGATTTCGAATTATTTATTTATAGACGGTTTAACCCGTTGAACCCTAGTGGTATCTTCCATGTCAGTTGAGTGGCAGCAATTAAAGCGTCCATATTCATTACCTGGGATAAACCAATTAATATTTTCAACGTGCAGCTTCACCCATTCACCTAGCAACCATCCTACTTAATGAAATTATGATGTATCATGTTCCTGGGCCAGAAAAACGGCCTCTCTGTTTCAAAAGTTTAACGCCTCTTTCTTCGCATCTATGAATATATCATAGATTCATAACGAGGCATAAATGTTAAGTCACGTAAATTTATCCGGTCCTTTATTCCTGTGTCGTCCGCTCTACAGCACTTTACTTCGAACGTTGGTAACCGGCGCATATTTAGCCAGTAACGAAAAACTTGTTTTCCAGAGTAAGCAACCGGCGCATATTTAGCCAGTAATGAAAAACTTGTTTTCCAGAAAAAGCAAGCACTGCCCCAAACATTTCAAGAAAACACGTTGTAAGCAATGGGAGAAGAGAGTGGGTGAAGTGCTTCGGACCTCATTGCGTTTATTAGTGCGAATTCAAAAAACATTTAGTCAAGGTTACCATTTGTTTAAGACAATGGCAATAGTGTATGAGAACTTTCATTATTTCGAATTGAGTTCCTGTCGACTTAAATGGCGTTTGAATGCATGCTGTGTCATGAGTTGTGGCAATGGGCACTGTTTCGACAACTTTCGGGGATTCCCCAAGCCGAGAAACTCCATGCAACGAGTGTTTCCTTGTTACCACTTAAAACAAGTCCTCGCCTCCGTAAACAAAAGTTTTTAAACCTGCGATAGCACGTTGTCGAATGATGACATCGGTTCTGCGAATTTAAAGTTGATATTTCACAAAACAAGTTGTCTTGGCTGACACAGAACCCAATCCGACGAACGTGGAAATCGCTTTGTTTACACCTCGCGACCTGTGACCTTGCATGGATTAAAAGCCAAGATGGCAGTTTCGAAAAACTCTTATGACTACAAATTTCAAACGAAATTTTCAAGGAGCGGTGTATATAATTTCCTGACTCATGGGTCATTGGTTTTTTGTTGGCGTTTCACAGGTTCCGTCTTTTAATTATAATTGATAGTACTCAAAAATATCCCTTCAGGGATAACGACTTTGCTTTTCCTTTACAGCAATCGCACTTCTTTGTCCCATAACCTCCGCTATTCAATATGATTTTCGAGAAAATATCTCCCCCTTAATTTTTCAATTCTGTCAATGAAATTAACAGAAAGGATATGAAATCTTTGAATGCAAAATAAAATTTCGAAATGTTACGAAAGTTAAATCAACAGTGTGTGCACCATTTCGAATACTATATATATTATCTTCTTTGGTAACATAAAAATCTATTAAAGTGGCGCCTCTCTGAAGTCCCCCCCCCCCCCCCCCCCACCCGTTATTAGTGTTTAGTGATTTAGTGATTTATTCAAATGCTTTTGCATATACATGATGTAAGCAATTTACAAACAATAATTTCTCTATATGTTACAAACATGTCCGTGGTGGTGGTCTACAATCGTAATTTAACATCCCCCCCCCCCGCCCTCGCCGCTGTATATACATGTATAACAGGTATCTATCCCCCTTGCCTTATTTCTCTGTCAGTATCAGTAAATAAATAAATAAGTAAATAGCCCCATGCACATGCATATGCACACCTATACACCCATACGTGTGTGTATGCATGTATGTGTGTATATACACATACATACTCACACACACGCACACTCACACATATACACATTACATATATGCATACATATATACATATTGCACATGTCTGAGGGAGTGTGTGTGCGCCCTCGCCACACTGGTCGAGTCAATAGTTACATAATATGGAGGTAGTAGCCAGCCGTAACGTTTATAATTAATTCTAGATTATGACAGGGTAAATTTATGAGAAGGATATAGTGAGGTTGTGGCCGGTACCCCCGTCTGTTGGCACCAGATACAGCCAAATTTTCCGACTGGGTAGAGATGCCAAAACCGAAATCTGTAACGCCATAGGACGGTGTTCAATGTAAATTCGTGTTTCCTCCCCTAAACTCTCACTTAACGGGGCAGTAAGTGGTATTCCAGTTTCCAACATCTGTTAACCCTTTATCCAAAGTAACGGGTAGTGTATTAATTTTTAGGCTTTCAATTCTTGCTCGCGAAACACTGGTCGTGGCCCCCCACACGAACGAGCGCCACACGTTTTACAACATTTTTTCACGAGTGTCGTCTGCTCAAAGCGTTGAGAACAGGGTTAGTAGTGATAGTACTTTTATTGCGGAATGCCATTTGTGCACCAAAGTATACTTCAGAAAGTAACGTTTACCCAAATCTCCCCCTCTTGCACAGCACACTCTTCGAAATATCAAGGGAATATTCCCTTGTGCGAAAATTTTGGGTGTGTTTGTGGTGCAAGCGGAGAAGCGTGGGAACGTTAAATAATCAGACGGATGGGAAAACCCAGGTTCTATAGTCCTAGCGACAGTGTGATATTCTAATAATAATATTCTGCTACTTAAAGGTGGTCATACCAAGTCAGAAAAAGATCACTCCAGAGGCGCCACTCCCAGTGAGACGAACGCACACACCCACCCACCCACAAGCATGCCTACAGCTTTATGGTTCACGCATAGAGACTTTGGCCTTTGTGGTTGTAGGTCAGCCGAGAGTGGTAGTTAAACTTAAGGTATGACTAAATTAAGGGCTTTAACAAGTTTGGCCAGGTTACGGAGTTGTTTTGTATTTGTAGAAGTGAAAAGGCTTTGGGCTTTGAACATACTGGGCTTACATCTATAATAGGGTTTTATAAACTTTCTTCTGAGGTCTCTCAGATCCCTACATACAAAGACATAATGGAACTCATCTCCAACGTCCAATTGGCAAAGACTACATTTTCTTTCGGAAAGCTCTTCCGACGTCCAACTGCCTGTTTCGATTGGGAGCCTATGATTTCTTACTCTGAATCTGAGAAGGGCTGTAGCCAGGGAAATCGGGAGTTTACAAAGGTAGTTTTCGAAACAAAAATCTTCTTTTATTACATTATAAAATCTATATTTATTTGAGCTACTCAGCCTTGCTCTCCATTCCTGTATAAATATATCCTTTAATCTTTGCTTAACACTAAAGTCGAAATGTTTTTTATTAACAATGTTTTGATTTAACCAGGCCCACCCCATACCTAAATTACTAAGGAGAATATTAATGTTGTCCAGCCACGGGCTCTTGTAGGTACCACTGGCGTAATGTTGATACAGGATTGAATATATGGAGTTTGATATTTTATTTTCGTCTCCTGACAAACATTGAGTCCAGAAATTTAAAAACGCGTTTTAATTTTGATTCCAATCGGTGTCAATCCGAGTTTGCCAAACACAAAATCTCTTCCAGTTGATTTTTTCAGACGTAAGATAAATTTAAGAAACCACATTTCTAGTTTTTTCAATTATTGAAATATTTTCGCAGGCCCAAATTTCGCAGCCATAAGTTAAAATAGGGACAACAGATTTTTCATATATTTCTAACATAATATCAATTGTTAAAGTATTTTGTCTTGATTTACTTATAATTGAATACATTGCTTTTTTAGCCTCAGTGCACCGTTTGTTTATTTCAGCAGTGAATCTTCCAGTTTTCGAAAACATTACGCCTAAGTATTTATAATTATTGACAATTTCTATTTGGTTCCCGCCCAGGACGAATTTTTCGTTTTTTCCCACACGATTTCCAAATTTCATTACTTTTGTTTTATTAACATTGACATCTAGTTTCCATTGCGTACAGTATTTATAAAACATATCCAGTGTATGTTGTAGATCGATTCTGGTAGTAGATAGCAGAACCGTGTCGTCAGCATACAGCAGTATTAAAAGTCGTAAGAGGAGATGCGTTGAATTCGTTATAGGAGTAGAGGAAACCAGGTTCAGGCCCTTACAGTTTTGTTCGTTTAAGAAAATGTCTAGATCATTGAGATACAGGGCAAAAAGTATCGGGGATAAATTTTCACCTTGTCTGACGCCGGTATCGCTCGCGATCGGGCCAGAGAATTGCCCGTCGACCGTGACAATGGATTTTATGCCACTATACATACATTTGATGACTCCTAAAATCTTACCATCTATATGTGTGTCAAGAAGTTTTTTCCACAACCCTGCTCTCCATACCTTGTCAAAAGCCTTGGAGAAGTCAATGAATGCACAATACAAATTAAGTTTATTGACTCGTAATAATTCTCTTATTGCCCTAAGGGTAAATAAATGATCGAGCGTTGAATAGCCCGATCTGAATCCTGTTTGTGTCTCATTTAATAAATTGTTCTCAGTTAGGAATTGGGATATTCGCCAGCTCAGTACACTGGTGAATAACTTAGATATATTACTAAGTAATGTAATTTTACGATAATTATCTGGGTTATGTGGGTCGCCTTTCATTTTATATATTGGTTTAATCACTCCAATTGTCCAGTCTAAGGGAAAAACACCAGTGTTTAGGATTAGATTAAAGAATTTTGTATATATATTTCTGAACTGCGAAAAAGTTGACTTGATAAACTCATTTAGTATCCCATCATGCCCCGGGGCTTTTCCGTTTTTCAACCTTTTCATGGCTCTTTCTATTTCATCGGCTGATATAGTTTCATTTAATATTGTATTATCAATGTTTTCCGGAGGGTCAGTATGTTGTGTCTCAAGACGATTTTCATCTATTACCAAACTGGAAGAAAGATCATTTTCGAGTTTAGTATAGTAGTCATAAAAATCATTTACCGATGGCGTTTTATATTTGGTTTTCTTTTTTTTTAACAAATTATATATTTTCCAAAATTCCTTACTGTTTTGCTTTTTGGTGCATCTCAATTTGTACCTAAGTTGGTTATTAAAACGCAGTTTGCTTTTCTGGAGAGCCGTTTTATATACACTTCTATAATCAATTAACATATTTCTGTTTTCTATGGTTGGATTGCGTTTAAAAAATTTACGTACCCGTCGCAGAGCAGTTCTCGAGTCAAGGCAGTCTTTACTAAACCATGGTTTTCTAAATATAAATTTCCTTTTTACCTCCCTGTATTTTTTTCTGAAGGTTTGTTTCTCGGTTTTGACTGGAATGTTTTAACGCCTGCATTCAAGTATATTTCACACAACTCTTGATTTATTTTATCTATCTCTTCTGGGGTAGGGTTACGCGTTTCCATCGAATTTAATCTTTTTTCTAATTCCCTTATAGCTAATCTATTCAGGTTTTATCGTAAATATTTATTTTATCTGGGTCCCATTTTGTATAAGCTCTATCCGCCTTTGAATACAAGGTATTATTTGGCTTTACCGTTAGAATCCTAGTTGGCGAGACACTAGTACCGTTAGAGGTTATCGTTGATTGCCCTGTGTCACAAACAACGGGTATTGTTTGGTCAACAGAGCAGTCAACTGTGAAAACAATTGAACAGTGGGCGTCGGAGATGAGCTCATTGAATTCTTCAATCTTGAAGTCCGTCAGGTACTGACTAAACTCGGATGTGCAGATTAAGTAGTCGATAATGCTGACCCCTTTACAAGTGAAAGTGTTGCAATTGGGAAAATGGAAATGTGTTTTCCACACTTTTTCTACGGCCTGTGTGTTTCTTTCTCCGGATTTATCAACAAACCTCCATTGATAAAATGTAGACATCGTTCGTTCAAGAGATATGAAATGAATAAGAAGACCATGTAGCCATAAAAGGTAGAGTACGTGGAGAGTGGATTGTAACTAAATCACCCGGGGAGTGGAGCTATCACCCGAAGTATCACTTTCAAATTCAGTACATGTTGACAAAAACCCAAAGCAATGTTTCAGCCAACTGACCTCCGGGTACAACCAGGAGGTCAATTGGCTGGAAATTTGCTTGTGCTTGTAATGCTTTGCAACAAATTAGCAATTATTGCTTGGGTGGAATCTCCACTCAGCTTGTGAGTTAGTGATAATACACTCTCTATGTACTGTAAAAACCTAAATTATTTTCAGCACTCGCCCGCATATTTAGGCTTCGTCCCAATAGTTAGGCTCCGCCCGAAAATTGGTTTTAGTTTTGCATGCAAGAATCCCAGTAGTTGAATCGACTTGGGTTTGAGTTGACCGTTTCCTGTAGTAACACGGCAAATACATGTGATCACATTTTGACAACCGAGAATATTTTATCACCCTACGAGTTAATACATACATATGTGCATACAAAGCGTGTCTTTTCGTGATCACCGTTTCATCCCCCAAGAATAAATAATAAATAAAATTCTCCCCCACCCCAATTTAAGAATAATCCGATGATATTTATTTTTTTTATGGCCCACATAGTTCTTTTAAAAAACAAACTGGATAGCTGTTGCTTGAACTGCCCCAGGGACCGCATATAATTTTAATCTTTAAACCTTCCCTGCGGTATATCGACGTAATATTGGCAGAAGGAAGCGTCTTGCTTGAACTGTCACACTGCGAATTCATAATGTTCTCCCGACGTATGTTGTTGGGGAAAAATTAACAACGATTTTTATCTAGACGCTGGTGGATTTAACCCATGTGTTAGACCCTTGAGTGCACAGTACAGAGATTTGCGAATACTACCGTCACATTTATGGGGTGGGGTTTCCATCTGAACAATACGTCTCCAAATTCTCTGTGATAAAGCAGCAGAAATATGTGGACATTTTCAACCAGTGCATCTCTGGGTTCAATCTTGAGGTCAGCTGGGTGAAACCTTGCTTATGGATCTTCTAGTACCTCCGCACAGAAAATATGAGATATTTGTCTCGAGAAACACTCCACTCTGCTGTTGTTTTACTCGAAATGCAATTCTTCGACTTTCAGTCTCTTTTTGCATTGACAAATAAAGCATATGTTTAAACTCAACAAAATAACTTGGATGGATGACAAGAAACATTTTTGGCTAAGGACTAACAATGAAAATCTTTTAAATTTGCTCGCTAAAAGAGATTTATAAACAAATACAATTCAAAGCTTCAAATTGCCCTTTGCTGGATATATCAGTGAAAATGTCACTGAAATAAACGATTAACTGATTGCATAAGTTTGATGCTTAGTGGAACGAATTCTGAGGATCGTCCATTAACAGCCCAGGGGCTCAATATTACCATAAAAAATGAACGAAAATGGTGGGAAACTGGAAGATGATACATTGCGGCGGTGGTAGTCTTTTTTGTTGTTTGTGAATGCTTTAGGAAGAGTTTCTTTGTTTGTTCATTGTGGCTTAACCCTTTACCTAACATGAAAAGCAGACGACACTTGCAAACAAAATTCTAAAACTATTAATTTTTTTCATTTTTTGTCTCAAAAAACATAGGTTATGACACCGCATTGGAACGAGCTCGATGAGCTCGTTCCCAAGAAGGGTCATAACCTATGTTTTTGAGACAAAAATGAAAAAGATAATGAAAATTAATTAGCGATTTTTGTGAATAGTGCTGACCCGTTTTGGCCGTTAAGTTGGGTAAAGGGTTAAAGACACTTCCAATATCCACGGTTCTGTCGTGTATGACAGTTTTACGGGTGGAGGAAGCGGGCGTACTCGGAGAGAACCACCGAGCAGCGGCGAACAACTTTCATACTCTACACCGTACCAACTCTGCACAAGCAGAGTAAACAGAAGTTGAAGGCAAGTGAACCATCGGCGTTCAGTATGCATTAGAACACAGCACTACCATGTCTCCACGAGGGCGAATGGGACCCTTTACCCAACGTAACGGCCAAAACCGGCCATCGCTATTCACAATAATCGTCGATTAATTTTCATTATTTTTTTTGTCTCAAAAACATAGGTCATGACCCCTCTTTGGAACGAGCTCGTCGAGCTCGTTCCTATGAGGGGTCATAACCTATGCTTTTGAGACAAAAATGAAAAACATTAGTTATTCAAGAATTATTTTGCAAGTGTCGTCTGCTTTTCGTGTTAGGTGCTCAAGTGTTTTACCCAAGGACACAACGTAGTTACCGCTGGTCAGGATTGAACGTTTAGGAAGAAAATGAATAAGAAGAGAGAAAAAACAATTTGTGTCACCAACAGAGGATATCCAGTAACAAGTAATCCCACAAGAGGGATAAAATAAAGTACTTAAATGACACGACAGGTATTCGATCTCACTCCCAGGCAGTTTCCACCTAACGAACAATACTAAATCACACACACCATTTGGCCACCGGTAGATCCGTTGGCGGAGTCGTGTGCGTGATTTAGTCGCGTTTTCAAGGTGGTGATTGGCCAAGTATATCTCTCGCTGTGGGTCCGATACCCCTCTATGCCATCTGCAGTACAATCGACGTCCTTTCTTGGTTGTGCCGCACACGGGGAATTTGAAAAAAAAAACCCAGATGTTCTTTCTGATTTCCAGTAAAATGCAGCATGTAGAATTAAGTGATACAATCTTTTGTAACCAATAAAGTATAGTTCTTCGAAAACAATCATCGCCCTCTCAAAGAATCCCCCAGCGTGCTAGCAAATATTTTTACAAAGGATGCGATACCCTTTACCTAACATGAAAAGCAGACGACACTTGCAAAAAAAATTCTTGAATAACTAATGTTTTTCATTTTTTGTCTCAAAAACATAGGTTATGACCCCTCGTTGGAACGAGCTCGACGAGCTCGTTCCAACGAGGGGTCATAACCTATGTTTTTGAGACAAAAAATAAAAAAATAATAAAAATTCATTGGCGATTTTTGAGAATCGCGCTGGCCGGTTTTGGCCGTTCAAGCCCACCTCTTTTCTTTTATACTCATTTCCTACAGTATTGCATTTGGCATGAGAAAAATGGTTCATCTTAGCCCAAAATCGATAACTCATTCAGCTTACTAACATAAACCTGGATGGGTCAAAGTCTTGAAGAAACCAAATATTCTGCTGATAAAATCTCCACAATAAATCATTCCCACGAGCTATTAGTTTCTGCCAATAACTTGAATGAGATGCAGATTCCTCGTTATAAAACGGATATTGTTTGCCGGAATATGTACAGCGACTACGATTAACGGATGACGGATAAAATGCTTTATTTGAAGCATAAAATGAGTGGTTACAGAGTCAGTTCTGGAATGACAAAAACAATAGGCACGTTGTCAACGCCCGACAGACACATTAATTTCGTTCTCGAGCAATTACTTTTTCAAATTAATGAGGGAGAAAGGTTTTTATTTTTTGTTTTGTTTTAATAACTGGTAGAATGCTAATTTGTTTTTTGGTCAGGACAATTTCTTCACATGTTCTTGTTTTGTTAAAATTTATAGTAGAGTGCACAAACACTCCCACAAATATTAAAAAGACAACTCCCCACGGGCTAATTTCACTTCACAGAGTTTATGAAGAACCTCCGCAGAGAGAATATGCAGCTGTTAAGTTGAGGCACCTCACTTCAGAAAAATGCTCAAATTAAAACTTCCGGCACTTAATCAGTTAATACTGAAACGCAAAATAAACGACAAATGTCCAAGAGGACCAAGTCATAAAGCTAAACCCTGGTTGGGGGATATATACAGTTAAAACTAGAAGTCCTGCCACGAACTCTGCGCTCTTCTGGGCTTAATTGCGCGTAGGAATTGTGCGCAATTGTCATATCGAATGGCACCCAAAGCAAAGCAGGTTCTCCTGGTTACTCTTATCCGGAGGTCCATTGGCTGAAACATTGCTTGTTCACAGGCCATATGTACAAAATGTGATAACCTTACTATGGCCATAACGTGTATATTAACGCGCAGATCGACGTGCTATTTGTGCGCATTTCATGACAGGACTTCTAGTTTTTACTGTAAAGTACCCGACCGGTTTCGTTCGAGTTTGTACTCATCAGAGGCATGAGGAGACTTCCCGCTCTCTTTATATATGGTTACTTGTGCCGGCAACTATATGAGCTTTTGACGGGCAACTTTTATGACTTGGATAAGTGATTGTTGATTAACAAGACATTGTTGGCGGGCAACTAATCATGGGGAAATTCCGGCGGGTGGTACGGACAACCTTTATGGATAAGTGATTGTTGATTCTTGGCGGGCAACTAATCATGGGGGAATTCCTGGGGGTGGAGGGTGTATTGCATTGGTTGGTAACCCAGTTGGTGCTAGTTTTTATTTACTCTTCAACCAAACAAATCACATAACCCTTGACAACAAATGTAGAATCACAGAGGTTCTTCACTCCGACCCAGACAGTTGCAAAACGACGCCACACACAGATTCTTCAACAGTTGTAAAACGCCGACACACCGAAATGCAATGGATTTTTATTCTAAAAGCCCTCAACCCAATCGGCTTGAAAAGGAAGGATTTGTTAATCGTCTTATTCATCAGTTAACCCTTTACCTAACCTAAAAAGCAGACGACACTTGCAAACTGAATAATTCTTGAATAACTAATTGTTTTCATTTTTTGTCTCAAAAACATATGTTATGACCCCTCGTTGGAACGAGCTCGACGAGCTCGTTCCAACGAGGGGTCATAACCTATGTTTTTGAGACAAAAAATGAAAAAAATAATGAAAATTAATTGGCGATTTTTGAGAATAACGCTGGCCAGTTTTGGCCGTTACGTTAGGTAAATGGTTAATAACCAAATATGAAATACATTTGAGTTCAGTTATATTTATGTACCTTTTTAGAAAAAAAAATACCATCCGTACAATATTTGAGATATTTTCCGTAGAAGAGAGCAAACTGGATGTTTACAAAATATATATAATAAATAGATACTGTATTTTAATCATGCTGTGATGAAACTGTGTGGAAATGAAGGTACATCAATCAAAAAAGGTCACAAATTATAAAGTCTCATGATTGCCTATCAACATTGGAAGACACTGCAAGGCGGGAAAAATGTTTAGCGGGGGAGTTCAACTTCAGTGAGGGAAGTGCCTGAGAACCAAATACATTTTTTAGCTTAAGGTGGATACATGTGTCATTATACTACAATATCTTCTCTTGGAAAATATATATATCCGAAATTTGAAAGAAATCGACGTTCGATTTTCAGATATGTCCGGAGTTTGAAAAAAAAATTGACGCACGATAGAGCCCAATTATTTCCAATTTAACCCTTTGAACAATGGTGGTGTCTTCCACGCCAATTCAGTGTCAGCAAATGGAAGAGTCTATATTCGTTACTTGGGGAAGACCAATTAATATTTTCAACGTGCAGCCTTATGGCTGCACGTTGAAAATCTTGATTGATTTACCATTCAAACTTCACTAAGCAAACAGTCTACTTAATGAATTCGGGCCGTGTCGCGATCCTGGACAGGAAAAGCGGTCATTTGGGTTCAAAGGGTTAAAAAAATCATCGTACGATAGACGACTTCAGGAATATCTGACGCCGATCGTTCTGAAAATCTTTTGACAGATTTTCGAAGCGGATTTCATACCAAACGGACATGTCTACCCGCATGCTGGTTTCTCTCATGCTTGTTTTTGGCGGATAAGATGACCTGCCCTTTAACGACAATAAATTTCTCTTGTTAGTTAATCGAGAACATTTCAGGCGTTCCTTCCCGAACAAATTGAAACCTTCCCTGTGATTATTTATGGAACGTCTGCCACAAGATTCGCTTTATTATGTTCGGATTGAGTTCATGATTACAGAAAAGAATTGGAATTGCCCGGAGGTTTCTTTTAATTGTTCTGCAAGATAATTTGACAAGATCCTTAATTATTGCCCAGTTCTTTGTACTGAATCAGCAGCCTATAACCAACGTAATCAACCATCTTCCAAAATATATATTAAAAACACGACGAAAAATGTCGTGAGTGTATGGTGTGGGGTGGGATGGGATGGGGGAGGGGAGGGGAGGGATCGATATCACTGCATGAATTACAGACTTGGTGGGATTTGCTATTTTACACAAAATATGGAGGCATGCCTGGCAATTTTCGTCATAGGAAGACACTTAATGGAAAGTTAGTTCCTCTTAATTTCCAAAGGCAGTCAGTAAATGTAAAAATGGAAGTGTCAGTGACACTGTAGCTTAACCTGTGTGTTGTCTTTGATGAAAAGGATAATGTTCAATGTTTATGAAAGGATTATGAAATAAGACAAGAATTGTGATAATTGGGAATATGTTCATTTCTGTTCCCTGTATGCTATGTTTTTGATAAAAATAATATGAGGCGTACACTGTACTAAAGAGCTGAGGGGTGGGTTAATATGACCTCACAGTTAATGTATGTGGCCCTCACAGTTAACGTATATCAACAAAAGTTACAAGTTACAGTGAAATTATTCCAAAACGAGTCATCCTGTCAAGTTACATTAAAATCCCTTCATAAATATGGCCTGTAGACTGTGCTAAAGGTTTTCGGGCTTCGGGCCCCTGTAGCCGTCAGTTTCCCAATTGCGTCCAAAGGGGATGTTCTCATCTAGACATTATATGAAGTCAACCTACCAAGTTACAATGAAATCCCTTCATAAATATGACTTGTAGACTGTGCTAAAGGTTGTTGGGCTTTGGACTCTGGCAGCCATCATGGTTGAATGATCGCAAAAGGGGACATTCTCATCTGGACATCATCTGGAGTGATCCTACGAAGTTACAATGAAATCCCTTCATAAATATGACCTGTAGACTGTGCTCAAGGTTTTCGGGATTCGGGCACTTGTAGCCATCACAGCTGACCAATCATGACCAACAGGGGGTGTCATCATCTAGGCATTATAGGGAGTCAACCTAACAGGTTACAATGAAATCCTTCCATAAATATGACCTTTTGCCTATGCTAAAGGTTTTTTTTGGGCTTATCTAGACATTATTTGGAGTCATCCTACCAAGTTACAATGAAAATCCCTTCATAAATATGACCTCTAGACTGTACTAAAGGTTTTCGGGCATCGGGCCCCTGTAGCCGCCACAGTTGCCCAATCACGTCCAAAAGTGGACTTTCTCATCTAGACATTATATGAAGTCAACCCACCAAGTTACAATGAAATTCCTCAATAAATATGTCCTGTAGACTGTGCTAAAGGTTTTCGGGTTTTGGGCTCGGGCAGTCGTCACGGTTGGCAGATCATGCCCAAATGGGGAAATTCTCATCTAGACACCATAAGGAGTCATTCTACCAAGTTACAATGAAATCCCTCCACATTAAACATGCTCTGCATACTGTGCTAAAAGGTTTTTGGGTTTCGGGCTTGGACAGCCATCACGGTTGATAGATCATGCCCAAAAGGGGATGTTCTCATCTAGGCATTATACAGAGGCATCCTACCAAGTTAAAATGAAATCCCTTCAAAAATACGACCTGTAGACTGTGCTAATGGTTTTGGGGTTTGGGGCTCGGGCAGCCATACCGGTTGCCCGATCGCAACCAAAAGGGGACGTTCTCATCTAGACATGACCGCAAACCTGCATATGAAATTTCGTGACGATGAGACAAGAACTGCGGGGTGTAGCCCGTGCTAAAGGAAAATGTGAACAGACTCACAGACTCACAGACTAACTGACTCACAGACTCACAGACTAACAGACTCGCAGACTCACAGACTAACAGACTTCCGCACGCGTGATGGCAATAGCTTATATTGACTATGTCAAGTTAAGCTAATAAGGGTATGGGGATTTTAGATAAAAGTTGAAATTTTAGCGAAAATATTTAATCATTTCACAACCTTCATGAATTTTTCTGCAGAGTAGTACAGAAGCTGGCTTTTTACAATTTTCCCCCAATGTTTGACTATTATTCCCTGTTGAAAACTATTTAAAAATAAGAAAACAGCGTTTCCCGTCTTTTGATGTTCTGTAACTTTTTTATATTATTTACATCAACAATGTGCGCATCGTGACATATAAGGCCAAATAAAAAAAATGAATTGATTCTCAGGCATTTTTTTTTTCAAATCAGTGAGGGAGGGAGGATTTTATTTTTATTTTTTTTTTTATTTTTTTTTTTCATGTAAAGGGTTGAGTATAGTCAGTAATATTTTTGCTGTCTTTCCACTTGAAAAAGATAAAAGGTTGTATTTTAGTGTAATTATAGTATAACTTTTATAACTAACTGCCATAACAACAGCTAAAAGTATTTGTATTTTATTGTTCTTTTTAATGGCATAGATCTGTCAAGCATCATATTCCATTAGAATAGGCCCCAGTAACCAATGCTTGGGGTAGGAGTCCTTTAAAATGGGACACATGGCTCTAAATGATTGGTTAAACTTGAGTTTATATCGGTGTTGCGGCCGTTATCAGCCATTGTGCAGAAAAATATGACCTTAAACACCAGCAAATAAATGAATAATTAAATCATGATCCAGTATATCAGAATTTTCTTTGTTACAGTTTATGGGAGAGTGCCTCTGGGCACTCTCCCATAAACTGCAACAAGAAAAACCAATTTACTGCAAACACAGCTAAATAATTATATGTCGAGAAATGTGAAAAAATGACCATTCCAAGTTTCCACAAATTCTTTAAAAAACATGACATAATAAAAATGTCTAATGAGGAGGTTCAAATCCAACGAGGGAGGGCCTGAGAATCAAAACATTATTTTTTTTTAGCCTAATGCAGATACCGACCTTTTCATTAATATAAAAATCTAGGAGTTGAGATTTGCTAATATACTACTCGAAGTTTGCTAAGCACCAAATATTTGACACATCATTGTGAAATTTGCTTGTGACATATTTGCGATATTTTTGGTGGATATGATTGAGGAATGTATTGAGATGGTCCCCAGTGTTTTCACTAGCTCTCTTGACAGGCAGACTTTTCGTGACAGTCACGGTAAGCATGTACCTCTGCCTTTTCATAATGTTTTCGTGTACTGTCTACATGTACATGACATGTGTAGGGTATTCAATCTTCATTTCAACACAAACCCGTGTGATTTAATTATTGAATATGGCAAATGCAAATGTAAGAAGACATTTGCCTGAAGCAGAAATGTGGCGGGCTGTAGGGATGGTGGAGCAAGGGGCAACCCATCGTCAGGTTGGTGAAGCCCCTGGTGTGCACCATACGGTGATCACCAGAGGCTGGGTAAGATTTCAGCAGTATGGCACACCAGTAAGACGGCATGGTGGTGGCAGAGACAGGGGCAAAGTCTGCAGTTGATGACCGGTTTTTGATCATTAAGGCCCGTAGGAACCGCTTAGCCACAGCAACCCAGCTTCCCAGTGACCTTCAGAATGCATCCGCGGTAAATGTTTCGACGCAGACTATCCGGGCAAGGTTGCACGAATGTGGTCTTCGATCGAAAAGACCATGTATTCGCATTCCGCTGTCCTAGAACCACCGGCAGGCACCATATGAATGGGCCATGGATCACGTTGGATGGACCAGAGAAGATTGGCGACCTGTCCTTTTTACAGATGAGTCAAGGTACTGCTGAGACCACACAGATATGCGTTCTAGGGTATGGAGAAGACCAGGAGAGCGATTCCATGCAGCCAACATTGCTGAGCATGACCGCTATGGTGGAGGGTAAATCATAGTCTGGGGCGGCATCAGCAGGGATGGACTTACATCGATGAGGAGATCCTGGATGTCCACGTCAGATTGTATGCGGGTGCAGTGGATGATAGATTCATTCTGATGGACGATACTGCCCGTCCTCATGTTGCCCATGCTGTCGGGGAGTACCGACAGAGGGAGGGGATTGAGCGTATGGGCTGGCCAGCAAGATCCCCTGACCTCAATCCAATTGAACATGTCTGGAATGAGTTGCAACTTCCAATTTCAGCCCGTCCAGTCCAGCCAAGTGTCCAGGAGCTTGGTGCCATGCTGGCCCAAGAATGGAACAACATCCCACAAAGGACCACCAGGAACCTGATTGGGAGCATGAGAAGGCGTTGCCAGGCTGTAATTAACAGTAACTGGTCTCCTACTCGATATTGAACCCATACCAGTTCGCTCGGTCAACTTTTTGGCAAATTTGAAAAATTTTCTCTTTTACATATAATATCCATTTTCCTTGGTTATCGTATTCAAAAGCTAAAAAATAATTTCAAACACAAATAAAATCTTAATTTCTGTACTTAAATCATTAAAGATATAATTAAATAAGAAATATATACACTTTTCATTACAATATTTCAACTAAAACGTAAAACAGGTAGTTGAATCACTTGGTGCTTAGCAAACTTTGAGTAGTATAGTTTTCACGGGAAGCATAAAAACTTGCAAAATACAGTAAACATTCGCTAAACAAAGAACCACAATGGGGATCACATGGTGTTGAGAAGTGTAATACTATAAGTTACATGGCGTGTAGATGGCTGATACATCTCCATACAAGGCGATGAGTGTTCATATCAGGTGAGGCGAAGCCGAACCTGATATGAACACTCAGAGCCTTGTATGGAAATGTATCAGCCAGCTACACGCCATGTAACATATTTATTATGTCGAAAGTCCATGTAAATCAAGCGATTAATAATTTTCTCCATAAACAAACAACGGCCCGGAATTTATTTTTCAGGAACCACTATTGATAGCACCGCGCAGAATCATGAACAGTAACAGGCACCGGTACGTGTAACCATGGTAATTGTAAACAAATCATCACTTTGCGAAGGGCGATTGCCGTACTTGTTTACAAATGAAACGAATCGCTGCTTGCCACTGAGATCAGTGCTGCTTGCCAACTCGGCATAATCTGGAGGCCCCTTGCGTACATTTACTGTTGTTACTACCTAAAAAGGACTAATAAAGCAGTTTTGAACATTAAAAATCACTTTTTTACTGTAGAGCAAACAATAACAATAACGGCATTAACGCAACTTGAACTACAAATATTATCTTCTGCCCATCTTTTTACATATTTAATGTTTTAAATCACAAAATACGGTATCTTGAAAATATTTACGGAACCTAAATTCTCTTATTTTGTTTTAATTCAAATTTTGAAAATTCGAAGTGAGGGGAATTGCATCAAAATAGTAATGGCGGCTACTCACCTGATATTAATTAATATCAGGTGAGTTACCCGGTACGGTGGAATCTTTAGAAGGTATTCCAGCATTTTGATTGGACAAACTAACTTTGAGACATAATAATGACAGATATTGCAATTCACGGATTATCTGTGAAGTGGTTGCTTCTACTTCGCTTACCAGTTTACCATAAACAGCTAAGTTTCTTATTGCAACTACAATAAACGAAAACAACAGACATCTCCGAGAGCTGTCTGTTACAGTACGTGGAGAGTGGAGTGTAACTAAATCACCCGCGGAGTGGAGTTATCACCCAAGCTGTAACTTTCAGATTTTGTACATATCGATAAAAAATGCAAGCAATTTTTCAGCCAATGGACCTCCGGGTTTAACCCGGAGGTCCATTGGCAGAAATTTTGCTTGTACTGGTTATGCTCTGCAACAAATTTGCAATTATTGCTTGGGTGGAATTTCCACGCTGCGGTGATTTAGTGATAATACACTCTCCACGTACTGCATTTTCGTTTATAAAAAGTAACAAATGGATATATTTTGGCTTTATTTTCTACGGATATCAAAGGTTGTTTTTTAACAATTACTTTTTTTCTCAAGTGGACCTTCTTCACTCGTTTGATAAATTCAAGGGAGATAACTTTAAAGGAAGTAGGGGTGGGGGAATTGTGAGCAGTATTGTGAGTTTATGGGAGGCACTTTCTGCAGAGGATATAGATTACAGAAAAGATTTATTCCTGTGGGAAGTAGTATTATTGTTACTCTCAAACTGGACTCCTAACAGTACGTTAATTTTTTTCAATGTATTGTCATAAGTTACATGATTTGAAGCAAAAATGTTTTTAAAAATATGAAATTTGAATGACATAAGTTATGAGAGGCGCTGTCCGTTAGGTTACGTTTGTTTGCTTGTTTATGTGGGGTTTCATGACACTTTCGATAACCAGGATCACATCGTGTCAGCCTGTTTTACGGGTGTGGAGAAAGCCGTAGTACCTGGAGAGAACCACCCAACAGCTGCGTGCAACTGCCAGAATCTCCGGCTTATCAACCCGGAACAAGCTGAGCGAGCAGCAATTGAAGGACGGTGAACCATCGACGGGCAGTACGCCACAGTGGACAGCACTATCTTGTCCTCGCGTGGGTAATCGGAATTAAGTGTCTTACATAAGGACACCGCCCCCATGGCGCGGGTCAGGATCGAAGTTCGTTACTTCAGGTAAAACGTTAAATTACAAAAGAGACGTTATTTATTTATTTATATTTATTTATTGGTGTTTAAGGTCGCATACGTATGCACAATGGCTAATCGTGAATGTGACAGTTTAAGGGTAGAGGAAGCTGGAGTACCCAGAGAGAACCACCGAGCATCGACGAGCAACTGTCAGCTCCTCAACATTCTAAATCTGTCGAAGCTCCGCTCAAGCAGGGTTACAGCGGTTGCAGACATGTGCACTATCGACGTGCAGTACGCCTTAGTACACGACGTCATCGTGCCCCCATGTAAGCAACCGGGATAAAGTGCATTGCCCAAGGACACAACGCGGGCCGTTTCGAACGGGGATCGAACTAGGGACCTCTAGCGTAGAAGACGAACAGTCAACCACTGAGCCATCGCGCTCCCACAAAAGGAACGTAATCATGCAGAAAGCTGAATAACCATCACCGTCCCGTACCATCAGTATGGTACTTTAGTACTCATAAAAACGGACTTCTGGAAGATCAATACACATTCCACTGACTGAAAGAAAAGAATTTTCAGCGACGAACGAAGATTCTCATTCAAAATACGCTCTGAAGTGTGGGCAAGGTCGTGAACAAAAACACAGGTCTGACAAGAAACTAAAACGTGGCACTCGAGTCTGATTGAGAGAGTGTAGAGCGAGTCACAGTAAGAGGCGAACAACTTTCCAATATAATTATGTCACAACTTGAGTTTCTACATTTTTATACCTGACAGGTAGAAGTGTCATTGATCTATAAAACGTTTGAACGGTACATTAGCAGATATTGAATAGTGAATCCCAGACACGACTGGTTAACTCGGTATTAATGCTTACTTTTCAAGTTCTAGCTGAAGTGAGAGCAGAGTATGTTTTCACTATGGGAATCACGTAAAAATTCTTATAGGGATACCCAGAGGGGAAAGTTACATGGGGATATTTGGCCAGTATAAAGCACGATCTGCACAGTATAAAACAGTTTAACCCTTATACCGGATACAGGCACAAAAGCCACTTTCATATTGTTTGCAAGTGCTGGCCCAAAGTGTATTCTTCCTTGAGAAATCTACCGGCAGACTTCATTTATCTTGGCAATGTTTATATATCATTGTTGGCTGCCTGCACAGGCAGCCAACAATGATGTTGAAACACTGGGCAGTTTTAAAGGATTAGCATAAATCTGCCAAGCCGCCGAATCAAAAAAATATATCTATAAACAGATTGTTGGATTGAATAAGGGAATGTTTCCAGGAGAGTCGGTATGCATGTGGATTGGTGGACCATCAGAAAACGTTATTTAAAGCAGGGATGACATAATAAAAAACAAATTGTTAAGGCGGATCAGTAGTTATTTAATCCTATGGTTCTGAGGGACTGTATGATTAATTGCTTACTCACTTTACCTGCAAAAACAAAATAGCGTCTCCCATTTGCAGTAGACAGTATTGTGTGGGAACATGACATTAGTTATGGAAGATCAGTTGTAATTCACTCCTACAGCTCTGATGGACCATAGGATTAGATTATTATCCATATTCCCAACGAAAATAGGATAGCTCCTCCCACTTGCAGTCGACAGTACTGCATGGAAACATCCCTTTCGGGAATGGGTGTAACCGTCTACCTTAACCCTTTACCTAACATGAAAAGGAGACAACACATGCAAACAAAATTCCTGAATAACTAATTTTTTGTCTCAAAAACATAGTTTATGACCCCTCTTTGGAACGAGCTCGACCAGTTTTTGAGACAAAAAATGAAAAAAATAATGAAAATTAATTGGCGATTTTTGTGAATAGCGCTGGCCGGCTTTGGCGATTACGTTGGGTAAAGGGTTAATAGTTGCAGATGGATGTGGAATTTTGACTTCACCGCACTAAAGTATTTCCGTGACATGATATGAGTAATCTACGGCAAGAGAATGGAATTTTTCTTATCCGCCCTTAAATACGGTATTATCCGACAGTATTATTTCGACAGCCCGGGCCACCTCGGGTCGGACAGTTTTTACGAATGGAGGAAGCCGGAGTAACCGGAGAGAACCACCGAGTAACGGCAAGCAACTGCCAGATATGATATGTACCTGCATGGGCGTGGCGTGCTGGTCATTCATGTAATATTTCATTAAGATATGACCACTCTCAGCCGAGTTACAGACTCGTACGGACTAAAAAATGTGTTTTCCCCAAATGGAAGAAGGGGAATAACACCAGAGCGCAAAGGGTGGACAGCACATAACAGGTGATGTGCGTCCTAGAGGGCATGTCATTCTGGACATCCATGTAAGGTTTCATTAAGATCACATGACTGTCAGCTGAGTTACGGAATCACGGGAACTTGTGCATCCATACAGACATACAGCCCTACGGACGTACATAAGTACGGATGAGCCGATGAAATCCAGTATAGCGCGCTTTTTAAAAAAGTGGAGGATAATGACCGAAATGAAACAGCACTTAGCATTAAAGACCCGGAAGAAACATTTCCTCTTGTTTTAAATCGCCAATGTTCCGCTTAAACCATTAATAATCATAGAAAGTAAAATTCCGAAAAATAAAATTGTAAACGTTTTGTAGGACTGGCCCAAAGGTAGAACGTTTTACGCATTCTCCCATCCAATTGTATCTCCTTCTGACGTTCGCTCACCAACTAATCAGGAGTGGCGCCAAGGGTGGTTGGTTGGCTCAGGGAGCTACGGCTCCGCCCTCCGTAGGGGAGAGTGACCCCCCCCCCCCCCTCCCCCGCCCTTCTGGGAAATCAGCCAAATTCGTCGATGAGATAAAATTATGCAAACACCATAAGGATAGAGATAATACTCCCGAAGTCCAGACACACCTGCAGAATATGAATAACTCGATGGGCAAAAAATAACTGTTTCATCGGCAAAGTTAAATAAAATTGCGAGAGTTCTATTTTAGGCCGATAACAGAAATTTTCTACACAATCAAAGGTCGACACACACCCAGTATCTGTTGTGAGTTATATCGTACTTATTAAAAACGTGTGGTATGTGGAACTAGGGTATCAAAAACAGGTGTCACGGCTAATCGCCATGACACCTGTTTTTGATACCCAAGTTCCACAAGACACATTTTTGGATTTCGTTTTGACTCTCTCAAAGTCTCTAGAGTCATGGATATTGCGACTTTTTCCCAATTAAAAACAAACATTTCTCACATTGGGCAAAACCATGGTCGACCCGGTGGGTCCGGGTACTCTCCCCCCCCCCCATGTCAGTGATCATAGCACCCACTTCCTGACGCCACCCCTGCAACTATTAAACTGTCTTTTCACACGACAATTAAACACCCCGGGTTAAAAGATTAAAGTCAAAAAGGACAGTAAGTTCGGGTCTTGTCATTTCCATGAAACATCGAGTATAAATGTTGCGATCACCTTTCTCACACAATCATGTTTGATGGTATGTCTCTGCTGTATTGGGGGGCACTTGATAAGCAGCCGGGGATTTCTTAATTACATTTCCTTTCTGGTTGACACACGCAGGACACGGCGGATGATATATGTTGTCCCAGGATATCGACAAAAAGACACTTCACATCTTTGGTAATGTCTAAGAAATCATGTTCGCAGGCAATGAAAAATGACGAGTGTCACGGAATCAATTCCCTTCAGATTACAGAACACGACGGGAAATCATAAGAAGTGTTTTCGCGAGTCCGTGAACATTGACTGTTTGGGTACAGGAAGTTGTATTCATAAAAGTAGCTACTTTCTCGATCGGATCTCCTCCTTGGTTCCACATACTTACAAGGGGTTCGAGACATAAAAAATTAAATATATTGCAAAATCAAGGCCGAAAAAAACCAACACAAATTCGAAAATAGCGTTTCAGATTCAATATTCTCGCATCTTGTAGACAGGTGATATTATGCAGTGTTGTGAGGTAGGGCGGGATGTTTTGGTTTTTCGGGTTCGATTTCGGTTTCGGTTCGGTCTTTCTAACTGTTAAGAGCAGATAGTAAATAACACCCAGGCTCCTTAACTTGGAAAAAAAAACCCAACACAAATTCTAAAATAGCGTTTCAGATTCAATATTCTCGCATCTTATAGACAGGTGATATTATGCAGTTTTGTGGGGCAGGGCGGGATGTTTTGGTTTTTCGGGTTCGATTTCGGTTTCGGTTTCGATTCGGTTTTTCTATGTGTTAAGAGAAGATAGTAAATAACACCCCAGGCTCCTTAACTTGGAAAAAAAAAAAAACAAATTCGAAAATAGCGTTTCAGATTCAATATTCTCGCATCTTGTAGACAGGTGATATTATGCAGTATTGTGGGGTAGGGCGGGATGTTTTGGTTTTTTGGGTTCAATTTCGGTTCGGGTTTTCCATGTGTTAAGAGCAGATAGTAAATAACACCTCAGGCTCCTTAACCCTTTACCCAACGTAACGGCCAAAACCGGCCAGCGCTATTCTCAAAAATCGCGAATTAATTTTCATTATTTTTTCATTTTTTGTCTCAAAAACATAGGTTATGACCCCTCGTTGGAACGAGCTCGTCGAGCTCGTTCCAACGAGGGGTCATAACGTATGTTTTTGAGACAAAAAATGAAAAAAATAGTTATTCAAGAATTATTTTTGCGAGTGTCGTCTGCTTTTCAGGTTAGGTAAAGGGTTAACTTGGAAAAATCCGCAATAGTTTGTACGACAACACTCACCACAAAAGCACTGTCTGTTAGTATTTCCATTGGGTTCAGTCTAACTTCCCATTTATCATTCTTAGAGGTTCTAGGGGATCAATTGCTTAGCATAATCAGTCAGGAAAACTGTATCTGTATCAGTATTTGAAAATTCCTCCTCTATCAGGAGCGTCAATATGTCAAAGATATTGTAAAAATTAAATAAAAGTCCAATTCGGAGACGTGGATGGCAAGATAGCTTGACGGTTGTCGTTTATTTGTCCAACAGTGTGGCTATGATGGGTGAAAACATCAACTCAACGTGTAGGCCGGTGCTGCAGTTCGAGGCTTAAACCCGTTTTGTTCCGGGCGATGCACGATTCATTGCGCTTCCAGTCCTGATATTAATCACGAAAGGGGTTTTCGCTTCCATTCATACGCTCTTATGTTGGTGTTCTTGAAGCGCGACAAGTCTTGCGCCGACTCCTTAAGGTATGAGAAAAGTTCTGCCAACTTGTCCAGTTGCCATGGAAGATATTAGACTGATGCTCCGATACTTCGAAAAATTTAGTCGGTAGACATATTAAAGTCTACGTAACAGATATATTTCGGTCGGTACGCATTTTAAACAGTCTTCATGTGGCTGATAATAGACTGATTGCTCCGATACTGCTTTTATCTCAGTCGGTACACATTATAAACAGTCTTCGTATAGCCGGTGTTATAGTCGCGTTAGCTGAACTTGAATCGCCGTCAGTTTACTCTGACTCTCCGGCTCCACTCCAGTCCTTTTAAATTTACCGAACAGCGTAGTCAACGTTTAACGTTGGGTTTGGAATGTCAAGCACAACAGTATATATATCTTCTGACGATCTTCAAATCCGGTATTTTCCACACCAATGACGTGCCAGGCAAAACGCAGAATTTTGAGACTCGTTATCAATTCAGCGTCAATGACGTAACGTTCAAAGACATTTTGAAATCAGCGTCCTCCGTCCATCTCAATTTTCCGTCGTGTGTTTTCTGTTTAAATAACACTCCAAAAACTCAAGTTATCTGCACCAGCGGATTCACAATCGATTTCTTCCAAAATTCCAACATGAAAATATGACCGTTCCTCCTTCGAATACCATTTAATTTATCTTTAACTACGAGCCCGAAAATTCTCCGTTGAGCTGGGTTGCCGTGACGTCATGATCATAAGTCAGGGAAACAAATGAATAAATTTAATCTATTCTATGTTGTGTTCTCATTGCCATATTTTCTCCCCTTATTGACTCGTCCGGTTGACGAGTCAATAAGGGGAGAAAATATACTATTCAAAAAAGTAAGGGATATCCAAACTGATGTTGATATTTTCGGAAAATGGTATTGTATACGCGTGATTGGACACATCAATATGTTACCAAGTTTAGAGTGAATCGTGAATGTCACCGGCCCACGAAAACTTCGTGCAGGTTATTCGCACGAGCGCCGCGTTAATGTCTGTGGGGTACGTTTTGAAATTTTCATTTGGACTAGACGGTCTTTTTCGGAGGTCTCATCGTTGTTTTCTTGGTATAAACTCGTTCATCAATAGTTTCTAGTCGAGACGTAACTTTTGAGGTATGCGAAGACTGACACGTGACGAACGTTTGCGTGCCGTTGGCATGCTGGAAGCTGGCAACAGACAGACTGCAGTGGCTCAAATTCTCAACGTTACTTAATCGGTGATTAGCAGGTTGTGGTCACGCTTCCGCCAGACAGGCAATGCTGATGCAGACGTCGGCCAGGTCGTCCAAGGGCGACAACTGCTAACCAGGATCGTTTCATCCGAACCACGGCATTACGTAACCGTCATCAAAGTGCCTCAGAAATTGGACAGCAGCTGCACCGAGCGACAGATGTGCGAGTCAGTGATCAGACTATCCGAAATCGCCTACACAGCTGGAATTTGTACGCTCGACGACCTCGAATAATTCCACGTTTGACTGAACGTCACCTCGCAGGAAGTCGTAATTGGTGTGGTTCACGACAGCGCTGGGACAATCGTCGGTGGAGCAACGTCATGTTATCCGATGAATCGAGGTTCACTCTCGACTTCCGCGACAGGCGAAACTGAGTGTGGCGGCAGCGGAACGAACGATACCATGACGTAACCGTTAGTCAGCACGATCGTTTTGTGGTGGATCGGATATGGTGTGGGGAGACTTAACCATGACAAGCAGAACAGCATTACATGGCATCCAAGGGCGTGTCACAGGGCAGTACTACCGTGACATGTTAGCAGGTCATGTGGTGCAATTTGTACGACGTTGTCGCAGGATTACAGGAGAAAAACTTATGATCTTATCAGTGCTCAGCCGACAGCCAGTGACTGTCGTCTGAACACTAGATCGAACGTAAACCTTGCCCCCTTATCAATGCCTTATCCGCTTGGGACTTTTAGGATTCCTGAAGGTGCCTGTGGCTTACAACGCCAAAGGGTGACCAACGATAATTCACTGAAAGATTATTTATTTACATGTACGAAGAAATATAATATGAAACAAATTACTCACAAAATTATCCACAAGAATACACTAATTACGCGAATAAAAGTTTATTCTTTAGGGACCTCGACGTCTCCCACAGCTAGCTGTGTCCGCTGTATCGACCTCACGTGATCTTCATCTTCTCACGGTTTGTGATGAATACAAAGTGTCTATTCACTTCTCGTTGCTTCCTCCTCGCAGGGTTAACTTCACCGTCAGTCGGGCTTAACACATATAATGTTCTGCTTGTGCGAATCTATCAGCGTTCTCACAGTTCAACCACAATTCAATCGGCGTCTACCGCAGTTCACGATCACTTTGCGCTTTGTCCGGCTCTCTCGGGGTTAAGTTATTCTTCGCCTTCAGATATATACTTAACAAAGCTTACATAAAAATATTCTGCAAAGTGTTCTCAACATCACCAATTCTCGCACCGCCTAAAACTATCTTATCTCGCGAGCTATTCCAGCACTTACTCAAGCTCGTAATACGGTCTCTAGACCTCAATGTTACAGCTTTTACTTCTTTGGCTACTATGCCACTACGGTTCGCAACCGTTAACAAACTATTTTTGATCCCTTACAACCCTCACTGGGTTACGACAATACGCGGACTTTCAGTCTCGGTGCCTATGACCCTCGACGGCCAAGGCTAAATTCGGACCTTCTCTAAGTGCCCTCAGGCCAACTGCCTCGCAACGACCCACAGCCTTACACACCTTCCGACTGGAATTGGCTGGAATGAATTTTTCGAGAAATCCCCCGATTTTTATTTTGATAGCCTGAACATTTATTCTCAGTTAATCGCTTCTCTTGAACTTGGCCGCTTAGATCTATCTTAATTTACCACTCGCTTTAAAGTTCCTTTGAAAGACTCGCATTTTGGTATATTTTGACTTTTCGGAGACAGGAAAGATGCGTAATATGGGTGTGTGTCCAGAACATATGTGATGAGCTGGTTTCCAACGATTACAATTTAACTGGTCTTTAATACCCAGATAATTATTACAGAAGAGAATATTGTCTCTCTTACCATTGATCTGTAATCAGAAGCCCACATGGCGTTGAACACGTGCGCCATAATGGACATTAAATTTCATACTTCATTTAGAATCTCTTGAATTAAAGTCATTTTGACAAGCCTGTTTTCGGGGTCCGTCAAATATCTATCTTGCTTTACATTTAACCGAGGCAGAAATATTATCGAAAATATTTACACTTTTATACAACAAAATCGCAACTTTTGGCTATCACTTTGACAGACGTCACGGTCGTCGATTCATTTTCCAAGATGACAATGCAAACGCACACAGGACCCGTGTCGCTACAGAGTTCCCCCAGGAGCAGAACATCACTACACTGCCTTGGCCAGCACTAAATCCAGACTATCAGCTCTCTTGTGGGGTGAGAAAAGAAGACTGGAAATTTCGACCAGATCGCTAGATCAAAATCTTCTTCAGGCGGCGGAAGTGATACCTTTCTGTTGCTTGTCGAAAGTGTCCTTAAACCCCATTACAAAAATAAATAGATGAGTAGAACTATAATGCTATTGTCTGAAAAGCAAAACCGTTAATTTTAGTAACAAAAACATTGATTTGTAACCGGGAAACCTAACCTGAATATAGATAGGGCACTTCTCATTCTAGGAGGATTATTTATTTATTTATTTATTTATTTATTTATTGGGGTTTAACGACACTTTCGACAGTCGGGGCACCTCGTGACGAATTCTAGGAGGATATGAGCCATGTACGATTAGTAGAGCTGAGATAAATAAACTAAAGTTATTACGTGGAAACCAATCTTTCGCGCCCGTCTGCCCGACTTCATCAAAGTATTAGCCACAACTCAACGAAAACACTCCATGACGTGCAACTGAGGGGGAGTGGTTCACTACGAATACACCTGCGTGGTGAAGTTTCTACACGTACAAGTCGGGTTCAGTGTACAATGTAGAATCACAAATAGAATACCAATGTGTATCCATGGACGGAAAATAGGAGGAAAAAGGCAAACGCACTCATAGGTTACAATCACGGTAATTTAGCTTTCTAAGAGTAAGGATGTGGCTTCCTACACGATGGGGTGTCCATTTCCAGAAACATGTCGATGTTTTTAACGTGGAAAAAAGGACGTACTAGCTACCCTTTAAAACCTCTGAAAAGCTTAGGTTCAGGGACTGATACTATAAAACTTTTACAATTGTATTTTTTAGAATTGTATTTTCTAGTTATTACTTTGAATGGGCTGAAATGAACCATTATCGTTTTCAAACAATCGGCATTTTAAAAGATATGGCAATTTGCCAACTGGCAAATTGCCACATCTTTCGAAATTCCAATGATTCATTTTCGCACAAATAGCTTCTGCAATGTTTTCGGAGGTCAACTGGATATCATTTTACATGGGACATGAAAATAACTGTCCTGATTGGACCCCTCTGTCATGAGCTTTCTGGTAGAAATCATACCGTTCTAAGGTATGTGATAATTTCTTCAAAAACTTTTGGGTTTTCAACACTACTTCCCAAAACACATCAAATGTGAAATAATTCTGTATTGTTGTCCCGCGGTTTATCGTCTAACTACATGAAACCCATGTAAGTCATTACACGTGTGTATGTTTATTAGTCTGCGTGAAACACACAGACTATTGCTTTTGTACGTTTTTTTCTTTCTTTTCTTCTTTACTCTTCTTGTTCTTCTTCTTTCTATTCTCCTGTCGTCCGTCTTCTAAGCACGTCCGTATCAGCACGATGACTCGAAAACGAATCGTCCTATCTCATTGATTTTTGGTATACTGACAGATAGTCACAAGTTCTCAGCACCCTGTGTTTTTCAGGTCGCTGGAGCCTTTGAGGATGCCCAGTCGGCCACAGAGTTTCCACAGCCTCCAATTTCCTGATACAGTAAATTATCCCCAAGCAATACTACTATGTTATGTTATTTACACTGGAGTCAATGTAAACATTAAATGTAATCTTGTTATTATAATCAGATATCAGATCCACGAACTAAGTTGAGAGAAACCCTTTGCTTTGCAAGGAAATAAAGTATAGATTAGTCAGTTAAATGCTTTTAACCCTCTCCAAACTTCAATGTCGATTCCAAAGATTTTATTTCAGTAACAATAATGTTAAGCCTTTCCATACTCACATTACTGCTCTAAAAATCATTCAAAGAAGGGTCAGAGCAAAAAACGTGCATTTCTGATTCCTTGATCGAACCCTTTTAATACTGTGCACATATGCGTTTTTGTGGTTTCCTGGGCAATTTTTTTATCTGATTCTTATATGAATAGCTTTAAATACTATTAACGAAAACCTATTTCTGATTTTTTAAAAAATATTTCACCCCCAAAATAAGCCTCCGCAAATTCTCTTTCTATTTTGTTTATTTCTGATGCTTTAACCCCTTTCACACAGACTTGAATTTTCTGACTGCAGTAAATTCTGTTTCTCTAGTTTGTAAAGGCATTTGAGTAGTAGTGCTCGCACGTTTCAGGGATAGTTTGCCGGATCTCATTGCCGGATCTCATGTGACGTCATAGTCACGTGACGTAGTGGCGCCATGTTGTATTGTCATGATAACCCGCGTGAGCGGCCATGTTGTGACGTCATCTCCATAGTGATACGTGGTGTGAGAGCGCATGCGCAGCGCGTGTTGTTAGGGTGACACATGTTTCCGTCGTCCATTTTGTATACTGGAGGCCGCCATCTTGGTTTCTATGGTAGCACGTGATTGCTATGTTACCTAAACCCTTCTTTTAGGACAGGGGTATGTTCGGAGGGTGTGTTCGATTGAATCGGAGTATTATAAACAACCCGACAACTTGTAGTATTTCGAATTCTTCCAGAATTCTCTTCTTCTATCTATATATGCAATAGTTTACGTCTATCTGGCCATGTTCCTTTGTTCTAGAGTACATAGAGTAATTGGGGTGACTTCTGGAGAATCCCTTTTTTCTGAAATGAGGATAAGAGTCGTATTAAAAATCCCTCAATGAGGTCTAATTTACTACGATTCTTATCCTCATTTGACAAAAAAGGGATTCTCCAGAAGGCACCCCAATTTGGGCACCCCTTTTTTGAAAAACATATGGCCTTCGGCACCCCTTTTTTCTGAAATGAGGATGAGAGTCGTATTAAAAATCCCTCATTGAGGGATTTTCAATACGACTCTTATCCTCATTTCAGAAAAAAGGGGTGCCGAAGGTCATATGCTTTTCAAAAAAAGAGGTGACGAAATTGGGGTGCCGGGGATATTGCCATTGATATAGGATTTTATTATGCAGAAGTGGGATAACTCTGTACGATTAAGTACAGGTTATGGGAAATCAAGCAATCTAATCGGTTAATTATAATTTATATAAATGATCTAGATAAATGAAACAACAAGAGTACTCGGAATAAGGTAGGAACTACTGGTATTACGTACCACCTTACCTGTAACAGGATGATACAAAGCATTTGGTAGGTTAATACTATCAACGGTTAGGATGGGATCTATAGGGGAATATACCAACCATACTCTGCTGCCGTTCTGTATTACCAGGCATTGACCCCATCCCAGAATACCGCTCAATAATATGAAGCATCTGGTGGATCAGTAGTACCAAGGGCCAGCAAGAGACCTACAAGGATATGTACAGCCTATGCTATACTACCGTTCTAAACTACCAAGCATTACCCCCACCCCCACAAAATCACTAGGTCTACCTTAACGTACTACATATACCAGCCATATAATAAAACAAAGCAATCGGTTGGTTAATAGTACCAAGCACTAACAGGGCCTATAGGTGTATATACCGCCATACTATAGTACCGTTCTAAACTACCAGGCAGTGCCCCTACCCACAATACTCCTATGCCTAGCATTGCATACTACCTATACCAGTCATAGGATAACATAAAGCATCAGGTGGATTAATAGTACTAAGGGCAAGCAAGATACCTATATGGATATGTACAGCCTATATAGTATCCTCAGATAAGTATCCCATAAAAGGTATCCTCGATAGGTATCCTCGAATAATACAATACCAGGCCATGGGTATCCTCAAATACCGAGATGAGGCTAAGAGTCGTCGTAAATTATGCCTCATTTAGGGATTTTTAATGGTCCTCATAACCTCAAAATTCAATGAGGCTATGAGGGATAATAAATGAGGACTCATTGAGGGCTTTTACATAGCCCTCATGGCCTCATACGACAAAAAAGGGATTCCACAGTCACAGTCGTTTTCCAAAATGGGATTCCATAGGATATACCTGTTAAATACTGAAATGAGGATAAGAGACGTAGAAAATTATACCTCATTGAGGGATTTTTCAAGGTCCTCATAACCTCAAAATTCAATGAGGCTATGAGGGATAATAAATGAGGACTCATTGAGGGCTTTTACATAGCCCTCATGGCCTCATACGACAAAAAAGGGATTCCATAGCCACAGGTGTTTTGCAAAATTATGGGCTTCCATGGGATATGGCGATTGGATATAGTCTTTTGTTATACACAAGGGAGATAACCCTGCATACAGATTATGGGAAATCAAGCAATCTGATTGGTTAGTTATATAAATGAAACAACAAGAGTACACGGAATAGGATCAAAACTAACAAGAATAGACCAGAAATAGCTAAATATAGTAACAATAAGCAAAGCTGTTCCAACTGGTAGGCTCTTCTACGCTACTGGAGTATACTCTAGAACAAAGGAACATGGCCAGATAGACGTAAACTATTACATATATAGATAAAAGAAGAGAATTCTGGAAGAATTCGAAATAATACAAGTTGTCGGGTTGTTTGTGGTAATTATCCAGGAAAGTCGTTCCAGAAAATACTCCGATTCAATCGAACACACCCCTCCGAACATACCCCTGTCCTATAAGAAGGGTTTAGGTAACATAGCAATCACGTGCTACCATAGAAACCAAGATGGCGGCCTCCAGTATACAAAATGGACGACGGAAACACGTGTCACCCTAACAACACGCGCTGCGCATGCGCACTCACATCACGTATCACTATGGAGATGCCGTCACAACATGGCCGCTCACGCGGGTTACCATGACAACACAACATGGCGCCACTACGTCACGTGACTATGACGTCACATGAGATCCGGCAATGAGATCCGGCAAACTATCCCTGAAACGTGCGAGCACTACTACTCATTTGTAACTTACTAACGTTGTTTTATCGCCCTTTCTCATAGATCTGCAAACAACTGCAGGAGGAAAGAATTTGGTGTTTTATATGTAAACAGTAAAAATGTGCTCCCCGCCACAGGGGACAAGAAAAGTATATAAATCTAAATCGAGTAACATATTGACTTTAATTTATTTATTTATTTACTTATTGGGGTTTAACGACACTTTCGTCAGCTATATGTTTAACCCTTTACCCAACGTAACGGCCAAAACCGGCCAGCGCTATTCTCAAAAATCGCCAATTAATTTTCATTATTTTTTCATTTTTTTTGTCTCAAAAACATAGGTTATGACCCCCTCGTTGGAACGAGCTCGTTCCAACGAGGGGTCATAACCTATGTTTTTGAGACAAAAAATGAAAAAAATTAGTTATTCAAGAATTATTTTTGCAAGTGTCGTCTGCTTTTCATGTTAGGTAAAGGGTTAAAACAAATTCAACAAAGCCATATCATGTGACCCCTCATGGAAATGAGCTCGTTCCAATGACTGGTCACATGATATCGTTTTGTTAAAAATGTTTTGAAAAATTGAAAATTGGTATTTAAAATATTAAATTTTAATATCGCCTGCGTTTGATAAAGCATTAATTTGTTTGCAAAATGACATCGCAATGCAACTTTTTAAGCTCGCAAAACAATTCCGGGATGGCGGTCTGGGAGTTCCCCCAAGCAGAAGATTTAAAAAATGTGGGATTTCTTGCATCCGACGGCAGTGTGAACAGCTTTTGCAGCCACGTCTTCGAAGCCAGACAGTCGTTCATGGTTATCCATGCTATTTCTTTCACAAATGCTATTTTTGCCTTGACACTTTACGCTTATGTCCGTAACTAAAACACTAAAATATTGGGTTATAGAGTGGCGGGTTCTGGGGATGCGAACCAGGCGCCTTCTGTTTTTTATAACTCAGTTTGTTTGAACATGCACCGAGACCATGGGACACGTCAGTATACGTGATAACACGTGGTCATCCAGTACGGGGGGTAGCGAATGTCCATGTGTAATTGTGGATAATACTGTATCCCACAGCTACAACTAGAGCTCCTGCCAAGAAGCTTCCACAATGACCTTCCATTTTCGAGTTTTTTCCATAGGAAGGCTTCCAAACCCCGCCGTCGAGACTGGGATCACCCCCACTCGAGTTCGCCCCAAATCGCCGCTACGTCTACCTGGTGAAGCCTCGCACTGTGACCATGATCGAAATGACCCCAACCCTAATTTCGATTCCAGGATCCCCCACTGCAACTCATGTCTGTCTTCTCTGTCACCTTATTCCCCAACTAAATATATTACTTAATTCGTATCCAGAGGCGGCGAAACCGGGTGGGTGTGGGGGGGGGGGGGGTAGGGACACGTGCCCATCCACTTGTTGGACAGACATGTTGCGTGGGTACACCATGATTTAAAATGTGAGCTTGCAAAGGTGCTAATATTTAGGCATTCCTGTAATATATTGTTTGGAAATCCAAACAACAATTGACCAATGAATCCCACCTTCGGTCGCAGCGGTCCCTTTCTTCTACTTCGACCATCTTCCAACCCGAAGGTTGGCCTTCGGGTTGGAAGATGAATGAGGTAGAAGAAATGGACAAGACAGTGACCATATCGCGGGTGCTCATCTAAACGAGACACCGTAGTGTGTCACGTTACATTTACCTATATCCGACTGTAATCTTTCCCTCCATTGAGCTGAACCATGGTAGCCTCGAAAATTTGCGCCCCTCCACTTTTTATAGAGCTTCCGCCGCCTCTGCTCGTATTACAAAGAAGTAGTTAGTCTAGAAAAGAAATGGTGCAAGCAACCCGTCCTTTTTTTAAGACTGCCGTGACGAATATAATAAACAGGAAGAGTTCGGAATATTTACGTCATATTTTATAGATAGTAGTTACGGGATATCACTTTCAATTACGGAGATGTCACCAGTGGATAGTTTTATTGTCACGAAGCGATTTATTTGACGAGAAAGCGTTGACAGGTTTTACAAAAAGAACTGTCAATAGAATATGCAAGGAAATGGTGAAAAAAAAAATATCTGGATTTGCGTGACAATATGATCCATCATTATTGCTGATCCTGTATTTGTGATACACCTTGTTCGTTTTACAAGTTTCTTCTTATTTGAAGCGGAAATTTGAATTCTATTGGGTATTCTCCTCTGACAAGCAGTGCTGCTATTTCTGCAAATATGTCCCTTCGCGGACGTTTGACTGTCAGTTTAGAATACCAACGTGTATCCATGGACGGAAAATAGGAAGAAAAAGGCAAACGCACTCATAGGTTACAATCACGGTAATTTAGCTTTCTAATAGTAAGGCTGTGTCTTCCTACACGATGGGGTGTCCATTTCCAGAAACATGTCGATGTTTTTAACGTGAAAAAAAGGACGTACTAGCTACCCTTCAAAACTTCTGAGAAGCTAAGGCTCAGGGACTGATACTATAAAACTTTTACAATTGTATTTTTTAGAATTGTATTTTCTAGTTATTACTTTGAGTGGGCTGAAATGAACCATTATCATTTTCAAACAATCGGCATTTTAAAAGATATGGCAATTTGCCAACTGGCAAATTGCCACATCTTTCGAAATGCCAATGATTCATTTTAGGCGGCAGTTAAATTCTAGAAATACAATTGTAAAAGTTGTTTTGTATTGGATCCTGGAGAAAGCGCGGCTGTGCTTTGGTATCGCTGGCTTTGGTAGCAATTATGACGGTCGCTACAATGTACAACAAGCGGAATCAACAGTACTATCCAAAGAAACGCCGTGAGCTCGCTCACTTGAGAACTATTTTAACCCTTTACCCAACGTAACGGCCAAAACCGGCCAGCGCTATTCTCAAAAATCGCCAATTAATTTTCAAAATATTTTCATTTTTTGTCTCAAAAACATAGGTTATGACCCCTCGTTGAAACGAGCTCGTCGAGCTCGTTCCAACGAGGGGTCATAACCTATGTTTTTGAGACAAAAAATGAAAAAAATTAGTTATTCAAGAATTTTTTTTGCAAGTGTCGTCTGCTTTTCATGTTAGGTAAAGGGTTAAAGACCAATTATTCTCGGATTTCCTCTGATAATCACAGATGCACTTCACGTCGAATAGGTTGCTCTATAACAGAACAAAACATGGTTCTTTTTTGCTGTCCTAGAATAATTCCAAATTTAAGATATTTATTTGTGGAGGGCTCTTTGCAATAATTGTTCAAGGGGCCTTGTTAAAGTTGATGTAATTATTATTGAACGGAACGGGAAAAAATTGTCATGTTACCCAATAAGATCATGTAACCAGTGATCCATCAACTGTATCACTTAACACAACTAGAAGACGATACGTGCAAAGCAAATTCTTGAATAACTACAGAGATTCATTTTTTGCAGGCAAAACATAGCTGACTACTCCTTATTGGAATTGGAACGAGCTCGATGAGCTCGTTCCAATGAGGATTAGTCAGCAATGTTTTGATTGCAAAAATTGCAGACCACAATCAAATTGGAATTGTGATTTTAGAAAATAGCGTTGACCGGATGAAATGTTAATTATGCTAAATGGTTAAATAAACAGAGGACCCCAGTGATTCATAGTCCTGTGTGAAAGGTTTGAACCAGCCAAACTCAACTCGAAACTAATTTAGTGGAAGAGATTAATAGTTTTCGTATAGAATCGCAATGAATTATTTGATTATATTTATTTATTAGTGTTTAGGGTCAATATTTGTGCATAATGGCTAATCGTGACCGCAACATGGACATACAGTCCAGCCAAACAATGAATTTGATATCTTTTTGAAACTAGCGCGCTGTGAAAACGAGATAACAACTTCAAAGGGATGATTTTGAGAATAAACCACGTCCCAAAATACGTGACTTTAAATCACGCCTTATTTATTTTGCAAATGCAGTACGGAGTTCGTCAGTGGGAATGTGTTAACGTCAAAACACGTGACCTGATAGTGCATGTAATTAATTTACCAATGCAATACAATCTTCTGGTCGGTAATTATGTGGAGGTTTAGTCATCATTGTTCATTTGGCAATGCCTTGCAGTCGTTCTTGCAGCAATAGAAGTTCTCGCATAAGCTGACATTGTAATATATCGCATTCAGTCCAAAGGTATAATATGCAAATGTAAACAAGGATATAGCTCTGGAATCTTTCCCAAAGAAGCCGAGCTTCATGGCCGTCGGGGGGTGGGGGGTGGGGTAGTAACCCCGGGGCCCGGCGGTCCGGGGGCCCGCGATTGAACCGAAAACAGAATAAATCTGTTGAAGCTCTTTAACTTTGGGTCAACTGAGCGTCAAAACCAATCAGCATGCATGATGCATGCTGATTGGTTTGGAGCTCAGTTGATCCAGAGTTAAAGAGTTTCAACGGATTCATCCTGCTATGATGCATGTAGCATATGTAGCATGACAGTAAATCGCTTAATGCTGAGAATCCTAACCACATGGCAACGCCTTTGTATACAGTTTTAGGTAAGAGGAAAAGCCCCATAAAACGAGACAAAGAGGATAAAAATAACTGCAAGATGCAGCTTGCAGTTATTTTTATCCTCAATGTACCATCTGTATGCACTAGAGTATGTCCACATGCTTTATCATATGCCAGCTAGTCTTTGAGAGGCAATTGAGTCCTAATAGATATCGGTCGGGGGAAGGGTGACTATTTTCATGTGCCCTTGCCCTTGGTAAGTTGGGTTTGATACAAGGGGGCCCAGGTGGTACCATCTAATTGTCCCCCCCCCCCCCCGGGGCCCGTATTTTCTCTCGGTGGCACTGCCGAGCTTTCCGCTTCGAGCTTTCTAAGTTGAATGTTTTAGTAACGAATTATCAGTTCAATCAGTCCCATGTCAAAACCTTGCCACATATTTGAAAAATCACGAAGAGACGGTCAAAGAAAAAGGACTTCGTTGTTTCACAATGATCTTCATTGCACGAGCTAGCCCATTTTCTATCTCATTTCATATTTTCATTCACGTCCACCAATAATTAAACCGCTCAATGCAGATGAATTTGGTTAGAGGCATTTACGCATCCAAAAAGCTGCTTCTAGATGAACTCAGGCTGGGTCCATTTTTACACTCCCAGAAACAGACTTGAACAAGTGTTTGGTCACTGGGGACGATTGCTATCTCTACACATGTTTGCTACACATTTTTATGATTGGTTCATAAGCGTCACGTGGGAATGGTTTAGTTTGAAGAAGGGAACTGGTTCCCAAGAGAAAACTGCGAGAAGATATTTGAAATAGAGTCGTCTGGTGTCACTAGGGTGTTAACCTGTTCAACTCGGTCAGCATAAATGGGATCATCTTTTGCACTAATGTCGACAGGGTATGGACGATTCTGGTTTGAAGCTGCAGAGAGGGTCAGTGACAATTTAATCCTACAGCCCTACATGGTTGTGGGATTAAATTGTTTCTGATCCCTCCTCTCATGTTGGTTTTCACTTAGTTGTCTGATTATGGACAGCGTCATCAGTTTCTTTATGCAAAAATTTAATCATAACAGATTTTAAATTCACGAAATACCTCGAGCTCGATTGGTAACAACAAGTGAAAATCCGATAGAATAGTGACGTCCCTTGATTACCTCTCATCCTCTGAGTATACCGTGTGTTCTATAGGATGTATATAGAATATGTGTTATTTAAATGAAAAAAGGCCCCGTGATTTGCCAGTTTCATTTTCCATTTCGTTTCGGCGATAAAATTGACAGCGGAAGTACCGCCCACCCATGCTCATGTAAACAAAATCAATTTCGCACGTGTGTACGTCTGCTGCTCAGTAAACTAGAGAAAAAATAATAGCGACCCTTAATAATCTGAAGATCATGGTATAAATAAAATATACCCAACGTAGCTTGGTGTACCAAATGTTCAGAACGAGTGGTGAAGTGGTGTTAACCGCGAACCTTTCACCACGACAACGGCTGTTTGTTAATTTTTGGTAAAAAAGGCAATAAATGATTGCCGCTTTAATTTCACTCTTCGCGAGGCGACGAGCGACAAATTTAGACAAGTTTAATGTGCATTCAGGTCGAGGTCACCAAAGGCAAACTTGGATGTAGTTCCACTGTGGGTGTAAATTTTAACTATTGCTAAAATTTATGTCATAGGCTTTTTTATAAACAGTAAAATATGTAATCATGGTATAAAAGTCAGTAACCAACCTAGCTGTTGCTATTCAATAATAGTTATCGACCTAGCTGGATGTATTCATGGATGCGGTGAGTGTCGCCAAGCCGCGTAGTGACGATGTACTACAGCATGCTGGCAGATTATTGTTCAAATTCAATAGCTACGGTACGTGGAGAGTGTATTTTCATTAAATCACCTACAGATTGGAGATTCCACCCAAGCAATAATTGCAAATTTGTTGCAAAGCATTACAATCACAAGCAAAGTTCCAGCCTCCATGTTAAACCCGGGGGTACATTGGCCCAAACATTGCTTGTGTTTTTTGTTCATATGTACAGAGTTTGAAAGTGATGATTTGGGTGATAACTCCCTCCACTGTTGACTTAGTTACAATCCACTCTCCACATACCATAGGTCGGTAACTGACTTACACCCTGCCTTTTGTTCAAGCAATAAAACGCACGGACTCGCGTTTACTCAGTACACAAGAGGTATTCAAGTGACGTCACTTGAACACTCGGCCCATTGTTCTATCAGGCATTTCAAGTTGGTTACTAACCCCAAAAAGACAAAAGGGCCAGGATGTAATGACTTTTAACAACCTGTCAGCGCGCTGTGATACCTCGACGTTACACTCGCCGCACGCTGGGTTGATAACTGTCACATAAACTACTCTGTTACTCAACAAACATTTAGTTCATCCAAGTGGGTCTCCATGAACACAGAAAAAACAAAATTGATTCATTGTATTTTGATAATTACCAGCAATAAATTAGATCAGCTGAGACAATATCCACAGAATGTACGATCATACAAATGGTAAGTAATGTTTTAACCCTTTTCCCAACGTAACGGTCAAAACCGGCCAGTGCTATTCACAAACATCACCATTCAGTTTTAATTATTTTTTAATCTTTTTGTCTCAAAAACATAGCTTATGACCCCTCACTGGAACGAGCTCACTGAGCTCGTTCCAATGAGGGTCATAGGCTATGTTTCTGACGCCAAAAATTTAAAAAAATAATTATTCAAGAATTTTGTTTGCAAGTGTCGTCTGCCTTTCGTATTTGTAAAATGGTTAATGTTTGCAACCGATATTCAGCATTCTGAAATCGCTTTGGGATGGATAGTATGCGAGTTTCAAGTGCAAGTATCAAGTTATTTTGTGTATATAACTGTTATGAAACATTCAAAACAATATCGAAAGTGAACACATGTTACTCTGGGAATTATTCATAACATGTGTCCCACCGCCATCTTCGGTATTCTCCAGTGCTTACAGCTTTGTTCCATACTCACTAACCCTTCCACTTTACAGACTGCTATATTCCATGTCATGTCGCTGCAGGGATCTGAGTTGAGGAAGTCCAGACTAATAGATCGGGTTAAACCAAAATTCAGACTGCAGCTTTTTCCAACTAACACGCCTATCAACAGTTTCCATCGCACTCATCAAGGCATGAGAATGAAATAATTGGCCTTTTTGTAGATCCATTCTTCATTTGTTCCTCCGTGCTGAACAATCATAGTCCATTGCGACCCCCCCCCCCCCTCCCAACTTCAAACAAATAGGCGCTTTCATGGAGCTTCCATCGCCTTTGGGTGCACTACAGTGTGTAATAGGCTGTACCTCACGTCGATGGTACACTTGTCCCCACTGTCGAGTCGGCTTGTTTTTGTGTAGTAGGATGGAGAAGGGAGCTGACAATTATTTCTTTTCAATTGTTGTCTCCAGCATATAGCTTATGACGAGTCGATCTTGTTCCAATAAGCAGTAAGCTATATTTTTGAGGCAAAAAATCTAAAATGTTCCAAAAACAGTAAAATCCTCGCCCTCTGATTGGATGAGAGCTGGCGTAGTTTCTTTTATGTTTACGTTTCCGATAGCAAATGCTATCGCTTGACGTCCCACGCAAAATATTTGAAATGACGTCGCCCGCTTCATAATTGCTTCATCAACGGAGTGACTAGCAAGCCGCTTCGATTTTCCTGGATTTGTCACACGTGCAGCAGACGGTGTTCCGGATAAAGTGTTGCTTAAATTACAAACCGATTTACGATTGGAACTAAGATGGAATGAGTTTATCTGGTTTATTGATTATTTATCCAGTGCCGTCGTGGGTACGTAATAACCTCTCGTGTATCACAATGTAGGTTTTGGGCTATGGGTAGTGTCTTATTCGCACGTATACGTTATTGTGATGAGTTGGCGGTAACATGGTCTGAGGTTTGCGGCTCGGAGCGTATGTGGAACATACGCTCCGAGCCGCAAACCTCAAACCATGTTACCTTCAATTCATCACAATAATTTATAATGTTGTTACTCACGATTTTTTACAAGACAGTGCGTCGTCCTCACGTCGAGTCAGATAAAGAGTAAACCGATTTACATAATATTTATGCAGGAATTTGAAGAAAGTGACCAGTACCTGTGTGAGTTGACCGCTTGAGTAAGAACAATTTCAATTTCAATTTATTTCTCCACTTTTAACCATTCCTATGGCGTAAAGTGTAAACGTAGTACATTTTACAGTAATATACAAAACAAAACAAGATCGCGCAGGTCCGTGGCGGTTATTACATGAAATAACAAAATATAAGATACATGTATGGGGAAAAGATGTTTTGGCTTTCGAGCGTTTCAACAGGCGTTTAATTTTAAAATGGTCAAGTACTCGCATTCTGTCGAAGGTGGGGGTGGGGGGGGGGGGGGGAGGGATTCTGATTTTTAAATATTCTATCGTATCCGCCATGATATTTGTAATCAATCAATATTTTTCATTTTAGTTAGGAATTCGATCGACTGCATCCTGTCTGAAAGTGCGCGACGTGCTCTTTCTTTCGTGATACAGTCCATCAATGACACTGTAGCTTAACTTGTGTGTTATGTTTGATGAAAAGGATAATGTTCAATGTTTATAAAAGGATTATGAAATAAGACAAGAATTGTGATAATTGGGAATATGTTCATTTCTGTTCCCTGTATGCTATGTTTTTGATAAAAATAATATGAGGTGTACACTGTACTAAAGAGCTGAGGGGTGGGTTAATATGACCTCACATCACAGTTAATGTATGTGGCCCTCACAGTCAACGTATATCAACGAAAGTTACCAAGTTGCAGTGAAATTATTCCAAAACGAGTCATCATGTCAAGTTAAATTAAAATCCCTTCATAAATATGGTCTGTGGACTGTGCTAAAGGTTTTCGGCTTCGGGCCCCTGGAACCGTCAGTTTCCCAACTGCGTCCAAAAGGGGACGTTCTCATCTAGACATTATATGGAGTCAACCTACCAAGTTACAATGAAATCCCTTCACAAAAATATGACCTGTAGACTGTGCTAAATGTTTTTGGGCTTTGGGCTCGGGTAGCCATCATAGTTGAATGATCCCAATCAAAAGGGGATATTCTCATCGGGGCATCATTTGGAGTGATCCTACGAAGTTACAATGAAATCCCTTCATAAATATGACCGGTAGACTGTGCTCAAGGTTTTCAGGCTTCGGGATCCTAAAGCCGTCACGGTTGACCAATCACGGCCAAAAGGGGATGGCATCATCTAGGCATTATATGGAGTCACACTAACAGGTTACAATGAAATTATTCCATAAATATGACCTATAGACTATGCTAAAGGTTTTGGGGTTTTGGGCTCGGGCAGCCATCAAGGCTGAAGGATCCCTACCAAAAGGGGACGTTCTCATCTAGACATTATTTGCAGTCATCTTACCAAGCTACAATGAAATACCTTCATAAATATGACCTTTAGACTGTGCTAATTTTTTTCGGGCTTCGGGCTCGGGCAGCCATCATGGTTGAATTGTCGCAACCAAAATGAGACATTCTCATCTGGGCATCATCTGGAGTGATCCTGTGAAGTTGCAATAAAATCCCTTCATAAATATGACCTGTAGACTGTGCTCAAGGTTTTCGGGCTTCGGGCCCCTGTAGCCATCACAGTTGGCCAATCACGACCAAGAGGGGATGTCACCATCTAAGCATTATATCGAGTCAATCGAACAAGTTACAATGAAATTCTTCCATAAATAAGACCTATAGACTATGCTAAAGGTTTTCGGGCCCGGGCAGCCATAAAGGCTGAAGGATCGCGACCAAAGGGGACGTTCTCACCTAGACTCTATTTGGAGTCATCCTACCAAGCTACTCTGAAATCCCTTCACAAATATGACCTGTAGACTGTGCTTAAGGTTTTCGGGCTTCGGGCTCCTGTAGCCATCACAGTTGCCTAATTGTGTCCAAAAGGGGACGTTCTCATCTAGACATTATATGAAGTCAACATACCAAATTACAATGAAATCCCTTCATAAATATGACCTGTAAACTGTGCTAAATTTTTCGGGCTTCAGGCTTGGGCAGCCATCATGGTTGAATGATCGCAACCAAAAGAGGAATTCTCATCAGTGCATCATCTGGAGTGATCCTACAAAGTTACAATGAAATCCCATCATAAATATGACCTGTAGACTGTGCTAAATGTTTTCGGGCTTCGGGCTCCTGTAACCGTCACAGTTGCCCAATCACGTCCATAAGGGGACGTTCTCATCTAGACATTATATGAAGTCAACCTACCAGGTTACAATAAAATCCCGTCATAAATATGACCTGTAGACTGTGCTAAAGGTTTTCGGTCTTCGGGCTCGGACAGCCATCATGGTTGAATGGTCGCAACCAAAAGGGGACATCTCATCTGGGCATCATCTCGTGTGATCCTGTGAAGTTACAATGAAATTCCTTCATAAGTATGACCTGTAGACTGTGCTCAAGGTTTTCGGGCTTCGGGCCCCTGGAGCCATAACAGTTGGTTGACCAATCACGACCAAAAGGGGATGTCATCATCTAGGCATGATATCGAGTCAACCTAACAAGTTACAATGAAATTCTTCCATAAATACGACCTATAGACTATGCTAAAGGTTTTTGGGCTCTGGCAGCCATATGGGCTGAATGATCGAGATCAAAGGTGACGTTCTCACCTAGACACTATTTGGAGTCATCCTACCAAGCTACTATGAAATCCCTTCACAAATATGACCTGTAGACTGTGCTTAAGGTTTTCGGGCTTCGGGCCTCTGTAGCCACCACAGTTGCCCAATCGTGTCCAAAAGGGTACGTTCTCATCTAGACATTATATGAAGTCAACCTACCAAGTTACAATAAAATCCCCTCTTAAATATGTCTTGTAAACTGCGCTAAAGGTTTTCGGGCTTCGGGCTCGGGCAGCCATCATGGTTGAATGGTCGCAACCAAAAGGGGACATTCTCATCTGGGCACCATCTGGCGTGATCCTACAAAGTTACAATGAAATCCCTTCATAAATATGATCTGTAGACTGTGCTCAAGGTTTTCGGGCTTCGGGCACCTGTAGCCATCACAGTTGACCAACCACGACCAAATGGGGATGTCATCATCTAGGCATTATATGGAGTCAACCTAACAAGTTACAATGAAATCCTTACATAAATACGACCTATGGACTATGCTAAAGGTTTTTGGGCTCGGGTAGCTATCGAGGCTGAATGATCGCGACCAAAAGGGGACATTCTCATCTTGACATTATTTGGAGTCATCCTACCAAGTTACAATGAAACCCCTCATAAATATGAGCTGTAGACTGTGCTAAAGGTTTTCGGGCTTCGGGCTCCCGTAGCCGTCACAGTTGCCCAATCACGTCCAATGTGGGACGTTCTCATCTAGACATTATATGAAGTCAACCTACCAAGTTACAATGAAATCCCTCCATAAATATGATCTGTAGACAGTGCTAAAGGTTTTCGGGTTTTGGGCTCGGGGCCCGGGCACGGTTGACAGATCGCAACCAAATGGGGAAGTTCTCATCTAGACATCATCCGGAGTCATCCTACCAAGTTACAATGAAATCCCTCCATATTAAATATGATCCTGCAGACTGTGCTAAAAAATTTTGGTTTTCGGGCTTAGGCAGCCATCACGGTTGACAGATCATGACCAAAAGGGGACGTTCTCATCTAGGCATTATACAGAGGCATCCTACCAAGTTACAATGAAATCCCTTCATAAATACGACCTGTAGACCGTGCTAATGGTTTTCGGGTTTTGGGCTCGGACAGCCATACCGTTTGACCGATCGCCACCAAAAGGGGACGGTCTCATCTAGACATGACCTCAAACCGGCATATGAAATTTCGCGACGATCAGACAAGAACTGCCGGGTGTAGCCTGTGCTAAAGAAAAATGTGAACAGACTCACAGACTCACGCGTGATGGCAATAGCTTATCTTGAAAGGTCAAGTTAAGCTAAAAATGCCGGGAAAGAAATGTTTGGGGAGTAATGTACGAGAGTCTAGTACCTCCATCACCATCTTCACCATTTCAAAAAGGTACGCATTTAAACCAACTGATATTACATTAGTAATGGTTGAATTATTTCACGTGTGAGGAAACACCGTACCAGCCGCAACGGGAGGGTGGTGGCTCAGTAGTTAGAACACTGGACTTCAAACCGAAATGTCGACGATTCGATTCTGACCACCGGTAACCGCGTTGTGTCCATGGACAAGAAACTCAATCCCAGTTGCCATGTGAGGGCACACTAACACTGCGTACTGGGGGAGGGGTAGTGCACGTAGATGGTGCAGTTGCCAGCTGCTGTTCTGCTGTTAATTCTTCTTCTTCAAGTTGTTCTAGGAGTCTGGCAGTTCCTCGCCGCTGCTCGGTGATTCTCACCGGGTGCTACGGCTTCCTCCACTCGTAAAATTGTCCGAAGCGATATGATTCTCGATGTTGAAATTGGCCTTAAGTCACAATAGACAAATAAACTAGATGCACCAACACTTAATAGACTTGCCCAAACGATTTCATCCATGGGATACAGGTACCTTTTTATACGTCAGTTCACCTCTCCACGCGCATCCTAATACACTAGAATGTTAACTGAATAGCCACTTTGCCAGATCACAAAACTCAATTAACAGGAGTATACATTTAATAGGAATTGGGCCATATTCCTATATTCACTTACAAACTGAACATTATTCTATTATATCGTGTTTGAAAGACCTCCATGAGCCCCGTCCAACAAGAGATAATAAATTAATTGCCTATATTAATGTGTGTGTGTGTGTGGGGGGGGGGGGGGGGGGGGAGTCTGTGGATGTGGGAGGAATACTTCCAACAGACAATAATTTGTATTCAATTAACAGGCGTTTACACTATACTTGTACTGAAGGTAGAATAATTGGTTTGGTGTTATATGCAGTGAGTTATATACATGTTACAGTGTCATTCAATTAAAAGCTTCTGGCAGTTGAAGTGTCGTTAAATCCAAATAAACAATCATTCAGTTAAAAGCTGTACATTTAACTCATAGACGCCGGGAGTCGAGTTTTCTTGTCTGTGATGTAATACGGCAGGTAATCTGGCTGTGACGGTTCGGCAATCTTTGGGCTGGGGGAGAATTAAACACTGAGCAGGTGCTTCTATTCAAGTGTCGTCTGACTGAATAGGCAGACGACGCTTGACTAGAAGCACCTGCTTTACTGTAAGTTTTTCGCCGTATGTCATGTTCAATAAATTCATTCTGATTTCCCGGTTTCTAAGAGTTAAGAGGAGTCCAATATAGTATCAGATTAGGTGAGTTTGGAGATTTTGAAATTTGGCTGGGATCCTGTATTTTCACTGGATAATTTTATAACTGACACAGCGGCTTGTTCAGCCCAGAAGCAATCTGAAGAACGCGTAATAAAATCGGTGCATCGAATCTGTGCTTTAAAACATTTATTTACTTGATCATCATTTGAACTATGTTCAGTAATCTCTTATCTCGATAAAATTGGTATTTATATCCTGGAGTCATGTTTACATACTGTGGCGAGTGGCACCTCCCCTGAACAACCAAATCAGTATTCCCTTTACAACAAATTAAAATATAGGTGCATAGATATACATTGGCTCCTCCATTTCTGATCATTCAAATAGATTTGTTGTTGTTGAAGATATATAAAAAATAGTTCCTACATTAGCAGATTCCCTTATTCTATGGCCCACACGGCGGATAAAATAAAATATAAGCTGGACTATTTTTGGAAGCAGGTAAGAAATTCATAATAATAAAAAATAGTCAATGATTCCTAATTCTGGCTACATTTATATAAGAATTGAAATGAATTATCTGTCGCTTTCTCATAGAATGAATGTGGGATGGGCATGTTACATTACGGCTGCCGCGGACTGGTTACTTTCCATGGGTGGGCAATATTTCCAAGGACGCATTAATATCAAATTCCAAATCCTAATTAGAGGAATAATCATCAAAATGTAATAAATGAAGCACCGGGTACAATCCTGTTCTTCATTAATTAAAAATTATGTTGTTGATGATTTTTATTACCTGGTAAACGCAGACGTGGACATCAGTGTCCATGCTTTGATTACGACCAATCAACGGCGGCTGTACTGTAAGTTGTATGTGGTTCGTAGCAGTTTATACAAAACTTAACACGCCCATCCCACATTCATACTCTGATAATGCGACAGATATTTCATTTCAATTCTTATAATTTAATTCAAGGTGTTTGTTTGCATTACAATGTACCTTGACGCAGCTGACGTCTTTGCCATTTATATCATTGCATTCATATCAACTTTGTGCACCAGGCCGTTTTATTAATTTTCAACATAGGCTAACATACGCAATCCGTCTCGAGTTCTCAATAGAAAAACTAGTGAACACAACCCACGTGATTACTAACAACCCACCTGTAGGAAGTACAATTCAAATGCACCGTTCAACAAGCTCATGTTTCTTTATTTGACAAATCGGTGGGACAAAGTAAAAACAGTCATACGACCTGATACGATAGGAAAATTAATCATCGAGTTATGAAAATTCACATCGCTCAATCATATTCAATCAACTCGGACATCATTAAAGAAGAAATTCAATTATAATTTTAATATAGTACTAATTAGTCCATAGTACATCTCAATATAGAGAAGGCTATACGTATCTGGAAGTGCTAACATATTAAATTCCCCATAGGAATAACACCCAGTTTGCTGCAGTACATCGGAAAAAAGTAAGGTAAACGAAAACCAGAAAAAAAACTATGCGTGGGTATCTCACCACCAAGTTATAGTTTGATGAGACGCGCAGCCTCACCTCATGTTGGCCAACAACGTTCAAAATAGAAAACGGAATAGTTTCGACAACAGTTATTTTATTCTAAGGGCCTGTGTGTTTATGCACTAAATTGCTTGTTATCCCACTTGTCATCCTTCATGCCAAACAACTTATACTTTTCGAAGCGGCGATTATTCGAATCGGTTTCGGTGGCAAAGTAGAGACTACCTCAATAGCGTGCAAGATTACACCATTATGTTGGCCTATTTTGCGATCTGGGCAATATTCCACTGATGCCCACAATCGCCCACATCGCTTCTTGACACGACTTTATGGCAGAGGGTCCTTTCAACCCAAAATTAGCAATCACTCTGCGGCCTTTCAGACTGTACAGTAGCCATATTGAAAGTGTCAATGACACTGTGCTCAACATGTGTAAGACATGTACATGTATAGTATGTGACACAGCAATGACACGCATCTAGGTAATGACCTGATAACAAAGGTACATGTAAAGTATTGTAAAGGTCTGTACATAAATACTGACCGTAGCCTGTAACAAATGTACAGGTAAAGTATTGTAAAGGTGGGTGACAGTTAGATGCCTCTAGCCAGAGCCATATTGAAATATGTACTTATTGTGCATAAGTAGCACTGAATAAATCAAAGTTTGTCAAATTGGTCGCCAGTGGCCATCTTGAAATTTCGGACCGCAGTTTCCCAGTTGCGTCCAAACGGGACGTTCTCATCTAGACATTATGTGAAGTCAACCTACCAAGTTACAATGAAATCCATTAATAAATATGACCTGTAGACTGTGCTAAAGGTTTTTGGGCTTTGGGCTCTGGCAGCCACCATGGTTGAATGATCATAACCAAAAGGGGACATTCTCATCTGGGCATCATATGGAGTGATCCTACAAAGTTACAATGAAATCCCTTCATAAATACTGACCTGTAGACTGTGCTCAAGGTTTTTGGGCTTCGGGCCCCTGAAGCCGTCACAGTTGACCAATCACGACCAAAAGGGGATGTCATCATCTAGGCATTATATGGAGTCAAACTTACGGGTTACAATGAAGTCCTTCCATAATTATGACCAATAGACTATGCTAAAGGTTTTGGGGTTTTGGGTTCGGGCAGCCATCAAGGCTGAATGATCGCTACCAAAAGGGGACGTTCTCATCTAGACATTATTTAGAGTCATTAGAGCCAAGGTACAATGAAATCCCTTCATAAATATCACCTGTAGACTGTGCTAAAGATTTTCGGGATTTGGGCCCCTGTAGCCAACACAGATGCCTAATGATGTCCAAAAGGGGATGTTCTCATCTAGACGTTACATGAAGTCAACCTACCAAGTTACAATGAAATCCCTTCAAAAATATGATCTGAAGACTCTGCTAAAGGTTTTCGGGCTTTAGGCTTGGGCAGCCATCATGGTTGAATGATCGCAACCAAAACGGGACATTCTCATCTGGACATCATCTGGAGCGAACCTATGAAGTTACAATGAAATCCCTTCATAAATATGACCTGTAGACTGTGCTCAAGATTTTCGGGCTTCAGGCACCTGTAGCCATCACAGTTGACCAACACGACCAAAAGGGGATGTCATCATCTAGGCATTATTTGGAGTCAACCTAACAAGTTACAATGAAATCCTTCCATAAATACGACCTACAGACATGCTAAAGGTTTTTGGGCTCGGGCAGCCATCAAGGCTGAATGATCGTGACCAAAAGAGGACGTTCTCATCTGGACACTATTTGGAGTCATCCTACCAAGCTACAATGAAATCCCTTCATCATTATGACCTGTAGACTGTTCGAAAGGTTTTCGAGCTTTGGCCCCCTGAAGCCGTCACAGTTGCCGAAAATGGGACGTTCTCATCTAGACATTATATGAAGTCAACCTACCAAGTTACAATGAAATCCCTTCATAAATATGACCTGTGGACTGTGCTAAAGGTTTTCGGGCTTCGGGCTCGGGCAGCCATCACGGGTGAATGATCGCAACCAAAGGGGACAATCTCATCTGGGCATCATCTGGAGTGATCCTGCGAAGTTACAATGACATCCCTCCATAAATATGACCTGTAGACTGTGCTCAAGGTTTTCGGGCTTTGGCGCCTGTAGCCATCACAGTTTACCAATCACGACCAGAAGGGGATGGCATCATCTAGGCATTATATGGAGTCAACCTAATAGGTTACAATGAAATCCTTCCATAAATATGAACTTTTACCTATTCTAAAGGTTTTTGGGCTCGGGCACCCATCAAGGCTGAATGATCGCGATCAAATTGGGACGTTCTCATCTAGACATTATTTGGAGTCATCCTACCAAGTTGCAATGAAACCCCCTCATAAATATGACCTGTAGACTGTGCTAAAGGTTTTCGGGCTTCGGGCACCTTTAGCCGTCACATTTGCCACAATGAAATCCCTCCACATTAAACATGACCTGCAGACTGTGCTAAAAGTTTTTGGGTTTCTGGCTTGGCTAGCCATCACGGTTGATAGATCATGCCCAAAAGGGGACGTTCTCATCTAGGCATTATACAGAGGCATCCTACCAAGTTACAATGAAATCCCTTCATAAATACGACCTGTAGACTGTGCTAATGGTTTTCGGGTTTTGGGCTCGGGCAGCCATACCGTTTGCCCGATCGCGACCAAAGGGAGACGTTCTCATCTAGACATGACCCCAAACCTGCATATGAAATGTCGTGACGATCAGACAAGAACTGCGGGGTGTAGCCCGTGCTAAAGGAAAATGTGAACAGACGTCACAGACTCACAGACTCACAGACTTCCGCACGCGTGATGGCAATAGCTTATCCTGACTTTGTCAAGTTAAGCTAAAAATGACTCACTCACTAACACGATAACCACGAAGTGTCTACGCCAAATTGCAAGGGCACCGGAAGCATCCGAAGGCAGGGGGCATAAAAAAGAGTACTCCTCTCTTAGTGTGAGTTAAGGCTGAAAGTTTCATAAAGTGTAATGTGACAGTCAATAGTATTAACAGTATATATATCGTCCCTTCAGAGGAACAGGGTGTTATCTGTAATGCTACAGCATTGCAGATGGCACTTTGTCCCACTCAAGGGACAATATAAAGCTTTAGAAATTACCCCCCCCCCCCGATTGCATAGCTTCTTTGTTTGGTGATTATCAACCACAATCCGTCATTATACCTGATACACCGCCAACCCCCATTTGCATTGGTGCACGTAAAATACGCTAAAATGAATACTCGAGAGTTTCCAACTTAGAGTTTCCCTCCCTGTAACAGTTCTCCGGAATTAAAGTGTTTTCACTAGTACACTTCTGCCGAAAAGGGCAGGCGCTACCCTCAGGATGGAGCGGGAATAGCTGATCTACCGCCCTAATATTAATCTCACTTCGCGTCACATGACTCATATCTGGCAAGTGAACGTCCTGGAACTTAATCCACCATTTTCGACACTATAACCGCTTATTTTTATTTCAATAGATGGAATGGATTGAAAATAGCAAAATCCAAATTACCCCAGCGCAAATGTACCGGAAACATTTATTTTCTTGTTACTAAATGAAACGTAATATTAAACTTTATTGATTTCCTTGTTAGTTACCCATACAATTACGGAGTCGTTCCACTAATTACACAAAACAATCAAACCCACACTGAGAACGATATCCAACCAATCATATTACTAAATACCTTGAATAACCAGGTGTGGCTGAAAGCATAATTTGATAGCGTAAGAGAGAATAATTATTATCTCATTTGTCGATGCTATATAAATCCATCTTATTAGACAAAGGAAACGAGGAGTTTTTTGTCTAAAAGACAATGGATTAGATTTGAGAACTGAAAAGCGGAAACTACGGCAGGTGAAACGAAATTACGACACTACAGAATTTTGTGGTTGAGCATTGTCTGTTTGTAGTCATAAATGCCCCCCCCCAACCCCACCCTCCCATCGCCATGTACCCCTAAGAGTGAAGTACTTTTCTATATGTGACCAATGCGCATTCCAACAATCCAGTTGTATGGAGATGAGGGAAGAAAAAAACTCAATTGATATTTTCAAAAAAGCAGTGTAAGTGTGAAAACATTAGTTTCAAGTTATCTACACCAAATTACTGAGTGGACAAAACACGAAATACCATTAAGATATAACATGATGTTAAGCTTAGCCAAGCCGAATATACCATTGTGACGAACGTTGTGACACCAAAAGCCCAAAAAGGAGGCTAGAATCCCTCGAGGCTTATTTGCTGCTCCCAAACAAGATGTCTAACTGCAGTAATTCCTCTTGACATTGGACCTGCGTGAAGCTATTTTGACAGTCATGTGTGCCGCCAACGTTGCTCCGATAACTGTAGCTTCGAAGCCACTTTCAAAAAGCACGCAATAAACGCACAGGTTAGCTTCCCCAAGAGTGTGCTGCAATATTGCATAAAACATAATTTTGCATTTCGAGAGGGAAGTGCTGGAGACGAGCTTCGAACCGTTGACCTCCAGCGCACACAACAACTGATTTATCTTGAGAATAAGAGATCCGAACATTATGTCTGCTGATAAATGATTGCCTCGTGCAATATAGAGGTCGACGGTTTCAGTCTCGATACTCGCACTTCTCTTTCGATCTGTTACACATCAATGTTTGGTAACCATGACCGTCAAAAAGATTTTATCCAGGGATGGACAAACTTAATATCGCAATATATTAAACACTGTAGCAGGACACTCCACCCGAGAGAAAAATATGCTTTTCAAAAAATAACACAAGAGGCACCAGCAATCTTACATCGCATGGGCCACCAAGTTGAATATGGTCCATAGGCTGAAAGGTAAGTCTCTAATGATCCGCAGGCTTGTTTTCATAAATTATAAAAAAAAATATGTTGAGTGAAGTAGGCCAGTTGCATTCTATGCCCACTGACCTGTTATGCGTGTAATTTTGCATCCACATGGGCGAAATTGATAATTCGTTTCTACAATCAGTTCATATTCATGTTATCGCCACGAACTAACTAAACTAATAACACAATAAAATGACATTGTTTTACTCTAAAAAGTGCAAGGGCACCGGAACTGAGGGCAAGGGAGCAGGGTTTCAAAAAGGGCACTTGATAGGAGTAAGAGGTAGGGTCACACAAAATAATTTAATTGATTCTTAGGCAATTTGTTTTTTTAAATCTGTGATGGTGGGAGGGTTTTATTTTTAATTTTTATTTTTCTTTTGCAAAAAGTGAGCAAACATGGAGAGGATTTCGGCTGCCTTTTACATACAGAAATATGGAAGGTGCATATTTATACAAAAAAAATCATTTTTAATTTAAAAAATAAAATATTCCTCTAAAAACAAACTGTAGGTGCTGCGATTCAAAGGCTTCATATTCTTTCGGTGCTCTTCATATTATCTTTGAAGTGAAAGTATTCAATCTTTGGGAATTTGCCTTGTTACATTTTATGGGAGAGAACTCTCCCATAAATTGTAACAAGCAAACATGTTGGAGACGTAACTGAATAAATATGCATCAATCAAAAAATGTAAAATGTTTTGGGTCTCCCGGAGTTTGTACTAATATTGGAAGACAATGAAAGGCAATAACAATTCCAATGAGGGGGTTCAAATTCAATGAGGGTTTGCCTGAGAATCAAAACACATTTTTAGCCCAAGACCGGGATTTTACAATGTATCATAAATCGTAAAGTGACACTCAATAGTATTGACGTTATCTATCGCCCCTTGAGTGGAACGAGGTGCCATCTGCAATGCTACTCCCCAAATTATATTCAGTGAATTTTTACTAAAATCAGTTCTCTTTGAAACCTAAATCCGTCTAAAGGTGAGCTTAGCGAGGAATTTATTAATCGGGCGGATGTCTCGAACATCATGGACAACCGAAATTAAGCATGTTGACTCCTATTTATTTATTTATTATTTATTTATTGGTGTTTAAGGTCACATACTCGTGCACAATAGCTAATCATGACCGTGACAGTTTTACGGGTAGAGGAAGCCGGAGTACCCGGAGAGAACCACCGAGCAACGACGAGTCGACTCCTATTTCTCGTTAGAATATTTTTGTTCTCTTAACCAATGGCGGAAACCAGCATAACTCGCTGGCATGTAAGTTACCAAAGGTTGTAGTAAAATAGTTCGAAGAAAGCCATTATTCAACACAGTTTAACCAAAAAAAAAAAGAAACACGAATGATTTGAACAATGCAATGCAAGAGAGATAACTCCGAAATGAAATAACGCTGACAGCATTTCTTTTCATTTAATTCAACTTTCCAGATGTCAAGATATTTTAAATAAGCTATAACTTGAAAACAGGGCCACCAGGAGTGAAGAACGGGCGTTACGGGCTCTGCGAGCGTCGAAGGCGCGAAGCGATAAGCGTGTGGTCTGGGGGGGGGGGGGGTGGCGGTGGGTTGTCCTCCTTCAGAAATTTGTTTTGAATTAATGCTAGGAGAAGCATTCTCCTGCATTTCCCTGACAATATCTACTCAAATATTTCCATACAGTTTGGGTAATTTATTATCTGTATTTCTGTGTGTATGGTGAAGTTTTTCTCCAAAGATAATAGTGACCACCACGATGCAGGAAAGATCGGTGGAAAACAAACAAACTAGAGCAAGTGTTTTTTTTTTCTCTGAATGGAAGCTGGTTAGTAATGCAACTGCATATTCTTGCTACCTCCAGCAGCGTCTTTCCTTCCCACGACTTTCAGATCACACGTATCGACGGAGCAATCTACATTTCTTTGAAACACGAAAAATCTCGGGCTCCGTGGCAATTGCCCCCCCCCCCCCCCACCCCGCCCCACACACACACACTCCTTGGCACTAGTGCTAGGGCATAAGCTTAGTTTAAATGCTTTTTGAGAACATTACGAGTCGGTTCTGGCCATTACTTAGGTGCGTACCTACGATTTCCTATTAAGGGGGGGGGGGGGGGGATAATATTTTTTTAGGGGTGCCAGATCGATATATGCCACAGGCAAATCCGAAGGCAATAGGCCTGAGGTCGGGGTAGGTATGGCCCTCCCATTGTTGGTGGTTCGGGGTGGGGGCTCCACGCGAAAATTCGATACCCTCAGAGTGAATCTTGGTCCCTCTAGTGTTTTAATTTTTGAGGGAGGTACTGTAATTTTAGTGGGCCATGGCTCCCCTAGGCCCCCTTGGCTGCGTCACTGCCATTAAGTAGCCTAGGGAGTTGCTATAAATGAAACTCACACTAAGGCTGTACAGGGCACAGGGTTAGTTACTCAGTTAATAACCAATTTTTTTTATAGTCACACTTTCTGGTTATAAAATGCTGGCAACTGCCATATCACACACTGCATGAAAATGTTCACTCACTAACCCTTTACCCAACGTAACGGCCAAAACCGGCCAGCGCTATTCTCAAATATCGCCAATTAATTTTCAGTATTTTTTTTCCTTTTTTGTCTCAAAAACATAGGTTATGACCCCTCGTTGGAACGAGCTCGTCGAGCTCGTTCCAACGAGTGGTCATAACCTATGTTTTTGAGACAACAAATAAAAAAAGTAGTTACTCAAGAACTTTTTTTGCAAGTGTCGTCTGCTTTTCATGTTAGGTAAAGTGTCATACAACAGAGAAAAAAGAGTGGTTGATCCTGTGCATTGCCAACTGTATGATCTCAGAAACATATGCCACATTACTGCCTCGACAAATTCAAAATATAAAGGGTAGTACTTCCGCATAAAACTATCCTAGAATTCCATTTGAATTGTTGAATTTCGTTGGTTTGTCATACAGTTCTTCAGTTTAGTCCTTAGAGACTCGTATTAATTTTTGGGATAATGACCACCTTTTTACATCACAGCTGAAGATGACTCAACAATGTTTTTTGCATCATTGTTGGCGTGCAGGAAGCCAACAATGATGGAAACACATTGTCAAGATAAATGCAGCTTTTCAGTTTAGGTATCAAAGAGGCAATTATTTCAATGCATTATAAAGGTGGCAGTCTGTAGGTTTATGGGGACCTAAGAGTTAAAATCGTTTGAGAAGCTCAACGGCAGATATTTTCGACAGATTTGGCTATACATTATAGTGATGGATTTAGACAGTGCCATAAGCACTACGTGACACAGCCAGAAATCAGAAAAAAAACCCCAAAAAACCCAAAAAATCATGTACCCCCACTGACATACTTCATGGGTTTGTCATCGGGCTGAGATGCCAGTTTTCTGGCTTGTTCTGTTTATGTTGGATCCATTAATATATCCAATTGTAATTCATCAGTTAAATTTGATCTCGTTGTTCTTTCTGAACCGTAACTTGATTGGCTGAGAGCCGGTCGGCACCGTGCTCTAACCTCAGGTAAATTCACCCTTACCGTGCTCTAATTGCCGGAAGCGGGTCATTTAGAACATGCCTGTATATCCACGCTACGCGAGCAACGTTCACGGCGCGAAACCGCTCATATATCCAAATAAACGAGTTGGATCTTAACCCTTTACAAACGAATGGGCCACGTCCGTCCACGTAATATGCAGATTCGGGAGCTGAAAAAATATTATTTTTCAAAACATTTCAACAAAACCATATCATGTGACCCCTCTTTTGGAACGAGCTCGTTCCAATGAGGGGCCACATGATATGGTTTTGTTGAATTTTGTTAAAAAAGTTTAAAAAAAATGATATTTAAAATAATAAATTTTTATATCGTCTACGTTGTGTAAAGGGTTAAAACATGCAAGAGCTGTTACTTTTTATTCTAAATTGCAAAGTCTCCGTCATCATTTTATATGTTATAAATATTGTACGCATTGAAGTTGCTAATTCCAAACCAGTGGTCCTCATGAAGAATAGCCCACGAGCCGGTGGCGGGTAAACTATTCTTCCTTGGGATCACTATTTTGGCATAGTCAATAACATGCCGTGCAATAATTATTATTCCGACAAGAGGTGGCCCTGGGTTTTGAAAGTGTCGTTAAACCCCAATAACAATAATGAAAAATAATTATAGCATTATATAAAACAAACCGATAAAGAACTTTGGTACCCATCAGGATTCCAATCCTTAGTGGACTGCCTATCACCTTGCATGCTGATGACGGATGTTTCTGCCCAGGACACAAAATATCTTGACTCGGAAATAAGTATAGTTGGCCACTTTTAACCAAACTGTTCTCATGCAAATTGAATGGACCTAATGACCAATGCTTTTTTAGTTAAATGTACAGGAATTTTTCATCAAATCTAGTCATGGCTGCTGTGATGCAGCCATGACTAGATTTGCTGAAATATATTTTGAACAGGCTTAATATTTTCAATCTTGAACTTAAAAATATAACGAAACAGGATTACGGAAAAATCTCTTAAAATGGAGGGTTGCGTTCCGTCAATCGAACGTCCCAGGATATTCCACAGCAACTTTTAGAAAGTGTGTAGTGCACGGGAATCACGGCTATTTTTAAAACCCTTGATAGGTAAAACTATCGGAAACAGTACAGTTACTCTCAGCCAATCAGAGCAAGGGAAAGTCACGTGAGATATATTGAGACACATGATTGAACGCGGCCCAGTGAGCCGATTCCATTGATATGTCACAGCCAATGCGTTTGTTTAATCAAATTCTATATGGATTTGTTTTTTCTTGTGGGACGAGACAACACAAGAGATTAGAAACCCAAATGGTATGCAATATTGAAGATTTCCTTGAAATCCATATTAGTTAGATCAGAGTACATGGACGTATATTGGAAACATTTCGAAACTTGGGGAGGGGGATACAGTCATAGAGGGACATTCATACACTGATATATATATAAATGGTGGTCCATGTGCCATGGTGGCATCGCAAGAATACAAGATAAAACAGTAACTCTATCGTACCGCTGCATTGAAAAATGAATCTTTCGGCTCCATATGTAACAACTTTCGCCATTTTGTTAACCCTTTACCCAGCGTGACGGTTAAAACGGACAGCGCTATTCTTAAAAATCGCCAATTAATTTTCATTATTTTTTTTATTTTTTGTCTCAAAAACATAGGTTATGACCCCTCGTTGGAACGAGCTCGTGGAGCTCGTCCCAACGAGGGGTCATACCCTATGTTTTTAAGACAAAAAATGAAAAAAAGTAGTTATTCAAGAATTTTTTTTTGCAAGTGTCGTCTGCTTTCCATGTTAGGTAAAGGGTTAAATATGGAGCAACAATAAAAATATGTACTTTTCTCTGCTGTAAAAGTTGTAAAAGAGACAAATCATGCGAGGGAATCTTCGGTAACAGCTTAAAAGTAAAGAGGCTGAGCACACCCATCCCATAATACCCAATAAGAATGCAACGACGGGAAAAATCAAGCTTCGGGTGACCGCATTTGAGCTGGAAGGGCCCCACCCCTGAATGTCTAGTGGAGGTATTATGGTGTAAGAATATATTGGTAAAGATAGTGTTGGCCTAATATCTCCCCTCTCTTTCTCCATCTCTCTCTCAACTATGTGTGGAAAAAAGTTGGGGAGGGGCTCATACTGCCCTTCCCCTTGCAGCTCCGATTTCTTCGTCCCTGTCAGTGTATGAGCTCCTGGCTCCTTACTTGTTGGTCCATGGTTAGTATTATTATAATCTCTCCGATGATTTTGATAACGCCATCAACAGCCAACTTAGATCAGCGCCCGAGATAAAATATTAGCTTGAAAAAACGACGCAATAAAAGCCATCTTCAGTGTGACATCACCTCATGCAAAATCTCAGATAATACATATCCAGGTTGAGTCCTGGAGTCTATTACCGGGAACGCTGCTTGTGAATCTTTTGTTGTTCCAGACTTATTGTCAGTGTGGAAACCTGTCCTAAATTTATTACCATAGACCTTTTTCCATGTTCTGTATATAATCAACTCGCCATTTAAATGTATTAGCTTTTAAAGAAAATCAATTGCAGTCGATAATGCCTTATATATGTTTGGTGTGGATTAATACAAAACACCCGGGAAGTGGAGTTTCCACAAATACATTAATTTCCGAATTCAACGTTAAAGAATAAACTTTATGAGGGACGTCGTGGGAGCGAGGTGGCTCCGTGGTTACGGCATTGGACTTTAAACCGAAAGATCTACGACTTGATCCCCGGGAGGGGTAAGTGCGTGGTGTCCTTGGGCAAGGCACTTAATCCCGATTGCCCAAGCGGGGGCAAGGTGGCGTTGCGTACTAATGCGTACTGCACGTCGATTGTGCACTTCTCTTCAACCAATGCTACCCCTGCGTGTGCGGACTTAGTACGTCGGGAAGTCTGACAGTTGCTCGCTGTTGCTCGGTTGTTCTATCCGCATACTCCGGCTTCCTCCAGCCGTACAAACATCCGATTCCAGGTGACCCTGGCTGTTGAATGTGTCGTTAAACCCCAATAAATAAATAAATAAATAAATAAATAAATAAATAAATAAGGGACGTCGTAAAAATGACCGGTTGTGGCGGGTGTTCATTTTATTTGTCCTGACGGCAATGGCTCAAATGACGACTGACGAATTTTCCAACTACATCATCAAGGCATACCTTCGTGGTAGGCATGCCTTGATGATGCAGTTGGAATTTTAGTCAGTGGGATTATAGTTAAAAAGATCCAAGACTTCTTGGAAATTATCAGTGACTAAATTAAACATACATTTAACAGTCGTTATTTAATTAACACGTACCGTATCGGTGTAGCAGGACATCTTCCCTTGGATATATCCCCCGGCAGGAAGATATCTTACGATATCCCTCCCACCCTGTACATCCCCCACATAAATTTATAGTGAAGTAATCCTGATTTTTTTTCACTATTATTTTGAAATTTGTCTTATTTGATATTAACCCTTTACCTAACATGAAAAGCAGACGACACTTGCCAAAAAAATTCTTGAATAACTAATTTTTTTCATTTTTTGTCTCAAAAACATAGGTTATGACCCGTCGTTGGAACGAGCTCGTTCCAACGAGGGGTCATAACCTAAGTTTTTGAAAAAAAAATGAAAAAATACTGAAAATTAATTGGCGATTTTTCATAATAGCGCTGGCCAGTTTTGGTCGTTACTTTGGGTAAAGGGTTAAACAGCTTAAGCCGTGAACTTTAAGCCGAGGAAGATATCCAGAGATGTGTGTGTGTGTGTTTGGGGTGGGGTATCGTGGCACACTGGTACTCCAAACTGGTCACGCTGCTGTTCTCGAATCGAGTACTACAGACTTTCATTTGTTTGATTGAATCTGTGTGTGAAACAAGTCCGAGTTTCAATTACCAGAAAGAGAGAATTCATATCTTTGACTCCAATCCTGACGAAAATATCACGAGAAGAAAAGGATTGGGGTCGTAGCGACGCACGCCTCTGAGGTCCGATGAGCAAAATCTACTTAGTGATATCAAGGGTTTTTTTTACGGTGAGGTGAAAAAGATAAATGAACAGCTAATCCGCTTCTCTTCGCGTTGCTGGGCATTCGTTCATTATTCAATTCATTCCTTCACTCAAAGAAAGTTCTCACACGCTGTTGGAATTAATCGATAAATGAACAAGTACGATCGAAGAGAGACAACTCGATACATGAAAATTGGTGAGTGCGAGACACATTTCGTTTTCAAGACCTGTGAATTGGAAAGGCGAAACCTTGCAGGCGGGGATGATCGCTTCATCTCTGACCTGAAAAAAGTTGCTATTATACCCCCAAGCGAATTCGAATGTGTGTAGGGGGTATTATTCTGTTTTCAATGCACGTGTTTGTATGTTTGTGCGTGCGTCCATGTGTTAGACTTTTGTTTCAGCCCAATAACCTTTTCGTAATCAATTTCTTTTTGGTGTCGTCCTTTTATAATAATACAATATCAAGCTCCATTTTGATTTTTAAATATTTCCCAAAAGTTTCCATTTTTGTTTCCGATTTTACTACCAAAATGACTGGAAACTTCGAGAACGCTTCGTTTTCGTACAATTCAGTACAGTGGTTGCCATACAATACAGTAGAGTGGTTGCAAAAGTAGTATCTTTCTCGGTCAGATCGCGATCAGATTTCTATACAATTACACACTATGGGTCGTCGAGATTTCATAAATAATTTATTTCGAAATCAAAACCGAATCAAGAAAAACAAACGAAAATGGCATCTCAGATTCAACGTCGTCGCATTTCTTTTCCGAAGAGTGAGATTCTACGGTGCTGTGAGTGAAAAGAGGAAATGCCAAGATCATGTCACATGTTTGCATGTTTGTTGTTTTGAAGGTGTTTTGAAAGTAAGCCCAAATGGAAGTTCAAGTTAAAATGACTTGGAGCACAGACAGGAGTGTCGCGAAGATGACCGATTGGAAAGGAGGTGTAAACCCAATTTGTCCTGACTGTCATGACTAAAGCCCCGACTGATAAAATATTCCAACTACATAGTTAAGACATGCCTTCTTCGAAACGATGGCATGCTTTGATGATGTAGTTGGACTATTTGTCAATGGGGATTATAGCTTTTACCTAAAATGAAAAGCAGACGACACTTGCAAAACAAATTCTTGAATAACTAATTTTTTTCATTTTTTGTCTCAAAAACATAGGTTATGACCCCTCATTGGAACGAGCTCGACGAGCTCGTTCCAATGAGGTGTCATAACCTATGTTTTTGAGACAAAAAAAGAAAAGATAATGAAAATTAATTGGCGATTTTTGAGAATAGCGCTGGCCGGTTTTGGCCTTATCGTTGGGTAAAGGGTTAATAAGCAATCACACCGAACTCAAAATTGGGCATGTTCTGACACAAACATCCCAAATCAGTCACAGACCCCCATTTGCGTGAGTGACACAAGTCTAAGAAGCAAATTTTATCCCATAAGAAAGTACATGATTACCAGCGAAAGCGAATCGATATCCAAAACTCCAATCCAGATGAAATATCTCGACTGAAAAATTATTGGGTGGGTGCCACACACCCCTACATCCCACACCCACCAAGTTACGCCCTTGAACACAGAATTCGGATAATTCTGTCTTACGAACATTCGAATTCCGGACTACACTCCATCCGAAATTCGAGTATTGTAGTCCAAACTCCATTTATGCCCAAGTTAATGTGTTTTATTCATCAGATAGGTGTCGGATTTACTTCCTGGACAATCGTCGTCTCGCTTTAAGCCCATGGGTTGGAAATAGCTTTTATATTAACGTTTTCAAAGGTGAATTTAATTTTGCAGTCGTTTATTCGACCCGAATTGCGTTTATGTTGATGAACAGCGCTATTCACTGTAACTATACTTCATGTTAAGATAAACATGCCGGGAGGGATTATGATATTGACTTAGCGTGCTTCTGGAACAAAACTTAAAAAAGGTCCCAGGAGTTACAATTATTCCCAGGGTCACCTAATGAGACGATCGATAAGCCAGGGTGTGAGGAGCAAATTCACAAACTTTTTTCCTATTCATTTTTTTTCAAAAATACGGTGCATTACTTTATGACTGAAAAGCACCCGTTGGGCGTCTTCCAATTAGAGTAATGCAACTACGAAATTGAATAGAGAATTTCGACCGGATCGTCACTAAATCGCGATCTGCTCGAAATTCTCTCATCGCCCCCACCCCCTCCTCATCGCTATACAATCTCATTTAATCTAAACATAAATACGAGAACATTGACCACCAGATCTTATTTTTGTGTGTTTTTTCTTGATTTGGTTTTGGTTCCGCAATATTTCTATCGGGCAATCTCGACCAACTGGTCTACAAAAGTGTCGCGAGGGATTTCAGTGGTTAGAGTATTGAACTTTAAACCGAGAGGCTGATGGTTAGATCCTGACCAGCAAACTCCGCTTGTGCCGGGGTAGTAAGCTGGAGAGTGTTGACAGTTGCTAGCCACTCCTCCGTGGTTCTCTCTGGACACTCAGGCTTCCTCCATCCGTAAAACATTCCGACACGATATGATCCTAGATGCTGAAAGTGTCGTTAAACCCCAATTAAAAACAAATGAGACCGGTCGAGAAATAGACCGCCTACTGTAACAAACAGTAATACACAGTAATAAACAATGTCTCTGCGAAGAGAAATCCAAATTATCACTTTATTACTCCTCACCCACATCACCGCACTCTGAAGATAAAGGATTAAAAATTTAATCTGCGAATTCTTCCAATAACGCAACTGTGAATTTAACCAATTCAATCTTAGTTGATGGATTCCATTGAGCTCTGCCAAACAAGACTGAATTGGTTAAATTGCTTGTTGCATTCTGTGAGAAATCGTGAAAATTCACGTTCGAGATTCGATTCGATTTCGAATCTTGTCACTGATTCGATTCGATTCGAAACCATCTCGATTATTCGAAAAAAATACCGAATCCGTGAGAGGTTTGGATTTCATACAATTCTTTATTGTGGACTTCCTGAAGATAACTCAAATTCAGTCGGAAAATTCATAAAAATAACATTGCGGTACGGCTCGTTTGTACAATATATCGTCCATTAACTGATTGAGGGCTAGATTATTTTTTGTGATCTAAATTTGTCATACAAAATTTGTTTTATTACAAATTATTGGAGAGTGTCTACAGACACTCTCCAATAATTTGTAATAGAACAAACTTATATAAACAAAATATTATTTGCATTTGACTGAATAGGAACCATGATGAAGGAAAATGTTGGGTTTTGCTCGGGTATCCCCATATTTTTGAAAGACCTGATTGTGGCTTCTAGCACTCAACCAGTTAAGTTCACCAAGACGCCATCTGCAATGCTTTGGCATTGCAGTTGGCACCTTGTTGCACTGAAAGGACGACAAATGGCATTTTCTTCGACCACCGAGCGGCTGAAGACTGCAGTTATTATTTTATCCTCCCTGTATATTGATATTGGACTGACCCATTTCGCTGTAAGTGATCACAAACGTGATGCCATTCCCAGTGTGCAAAATTTCAGAAATGACTCTAATCGACTGAATTGACATATATTTTTCATCTGAAGACAAAAGTCTAAAAATCTATCAAGACACAAGAAATTATTAACTGGTAGAGTGCCAGAAGCCCATATTTGCGCTTTATTCTGAATTGCAGGTACCTAAAGTTAAAGGTTCATATTCTGTGGACGTCCTTCATATTATCTTGAGAGTAAAATTACTTCATCTCTTATCGATTTCCATTGTTACAATTTTTTGGGAGAGGCACTCTCCCATAAACTGTAACAAGACAAAGACGCGTGAACAAATCTTGAGGCTGAGAGAAATTATAACACTCTACCAGGTAAGTTACTCAGACTTTACCATTCAAGATGCAATATTTGGCCAACCGGTCATCCGTTCGTGTAGACTTAAATTTGCGTAACCACAACGCGAACGAAACAAGCGGTCTCGTCAAATTTTGTGCACACTGCATTCCAGGAAACGAGGGTTCAAAGGGTTAATTATTGTTTTTTTTTTCATTCTTTTCAAACAAATTGAACAACAATCGATGAGCTCGTTCCAATTAGGGGCGTCAATTGATATGGATTTGTTAAAATCTGAAAAAAATATATTCTTTTTCAACTGCTTAATTTGTCATACGATATGGATGCTTCCGACTCGTTAGGTAAAGGGTTACGAATCTATTAACAATTGTGAGCTTAAAAAGTGTGAGCAGGTCTTCTCAGAGAAAACATGAGACTGGGACTGGGTGAGCTTCGAGAGCCTTGGGGGTATGAGTTCCAAAGGGTTATGGTAGTCTAGGGATCTGCGAATCGCACATTTTTTTTCGAATCGAATCGTGTCTCTGATATCAATATCGAATCAAATCTCGAATCGAATCTTAATAGACAAATTATTTTATATTGCACCAAAAGGAAGTTCCGGTACACTGTGATGACCCTTACAAGACTCACTGGCACCCTAAACACCAATAAATAAATATTCTCTGCAGCACCGTCGCTGAAACAGCTTGGCCTATTATCCATAGTTTTAGTTTTTGAAGGCTTAACTTGTTACTATTCACGTTTTTAATAACGTGAATACAGTAACAAGTTCAGCCGTCAAAAACTAAAACTATGGATAATGTTCTGGGCAACATGCTCTATTTACCTAACAATTAACCATTGTCAATTACTCAATTAAATATGAAATGAGTTGAGCCTACATGAATGAATTGTCTAATGTCAATTTTATCCAGTTTTTGTTGGAAATGTAACAAACTGAAGCTAGTACGAGAGATTCGAAAAAATCGAATCTTGAGATTGATTCGAGATCGATCTCGAAGCAGACGTATGGTATCGATATCGAATCGAATCTCAAATATTCGTAGCACCCCAGAGTAGTCCCCGTGAAACATCTTGTGTCCAGGGGCCAATACTGTAAAACTTGTGCAGTTGTATTTTATAAAATTGTATTTTCCAGTTATGACTTTAAATAGCATTTCCAAAGATATGGAAACTTGCCAGTTGGCAAATTGCCAGTTGGCAAATTGCCACATCTTTTAAAAGGCTAGTGATTAATTTTAGTCAGTTATATTAATAGGCAGAAAATACAGTTCTAGAGAATACAACTGTAAATTTTTTTTATAGTATTGGCTCCTGGTCTTCTCAGAGGATACATGAGCCTGAGACTATGTGAGCTTCGAGAGCATTGGAGTGTTGGGTTCGAAAGGGTTAGAGTAGTCACTGTGAAACGTCTTTTGTTCAAGCCTTCGCTTTCCTCATAGTACTCGTAGGCATTGGGGCGTGTAGTATCACAGTGACTATATTTTTTAAGTCCTAGGCCCACCCCAGAAAACAGAAATGAAACACACCAAAGAAACGCATTTTCCCAGTTTACATGACGGGCTCGTTCCAATGATGGGTCATACGCAGGGCTTTTTTAATGAAAATGTGTAGTTAATAGTTATTCAAATTGTTTTGGCAAATATCATCTCTTAACAGTGTTAGGTAAAATGTAATTACTCATTTACATCAGGAATGACATTCGTGACTCGGCTGAAGTTGTTTACTAGACTGATAGTGAATGTATGTGAGAGTAAATGATTTAGTGCTTCGCTAATTGAAGACTCCAAATTGCCATTATTGGTACACAGTTAAAAGATCAGATTCCTCCGAGACGGAACTAGCACATTTGAAATTACTTCTGCCACTTCGATACTCGATACGATCTGAAAATTAAGTTCATTTCTGGCGTAAACATGATATCATCATTCATTATCACCGGTAATTAATTAATTATATCATTATTTCCCTGATCAGTTTTTCCGACATAGGCAATAAGAAAACAACTCTATTGAATGTCAGTATCAGGTGTAAATAGGTGTGCCCGCAGAACATGGTAATAGAAGTTGTAGTGTTATTAATAATGATACGATCTTCTCCATTCGAACAGATAAGGCAATTTGTACCATACATAGTGTGTAATTAGAACATTTGATATTGTGTTTGGCAATTTATAATAATATTTTTGTAGTATGTATTTGTACTTGGACATATTTACTGGGTGACTGCTTAATAGCGTGGAATCCGTTACAGAATTCGTGAAAGACGCATCTGTGAATACAGTAGTCGCCACGGACTGGTCGTAATCCACGTGTGGGTAGTGATGCCCACACAAGCGTTTACCCGGTAATAAAAATCATCAGCAAAATTTTAATTAATGAAGCACCGGGTTGTACCCGGTGCTTCATTAATTAAACCTTTGATGATTATTCCTGTAATTAGTTTGCAATCTTATATTATTGCGCCCTTGGAAATATTGTCCACCCCATGTAAAGTGACCCGTCCACGGCCGCCGTAATCTATAGGAATGATGAAGCGCTCGGGTCAAGCCAATATTGAGGTATCCAGACGAAATACCCTTCGAAAAAATCCCTTTGGACATAATCCCATTTGGACATAATCCCCCTTGGAATAATCCAATCACTTTAATTTTCACAGACTGACAAAATCCCTATCACTCACTTTAATTTTCAGAGACGGGTATAATCCTCTCAGACTAAATCTGCAAGGATTTACAAAGGTACGAAGTCGATCATTTATAACATATATTCTTCATTTTTGTTTAATGGAATATTATTTAATTTTCTTTAGTGATATTTGATATTTCATTAACTGTTTACCATACATGACTTGCAGTCGACAGTGGGTGAGATCATACCGAGTTGGGGTCATACATAATGTTATCAGGTCAAAAATGAAAGATATAAAATTCCCTTAGCGATGTTTGGGAATGGCGCTGGTCTGTTGTGGTCACTGCGTTTGGTAAAGAGTTAAATTACACACATTATGTGATAAACAGTAAAAGAAGAAACACTGAAAATGATATGCCCGCATCGGAAAATTAAATCGAGGGGAAAAAAAACTTTGTAAATTGAGGGGATTCAATTTTCTAAACTGAGGGGATTATGTCAGCTTTTGAAAATTAATTTGAGGTGTTTCTGTCCGGGGGACTTTTTCCTACAATCAATTTTAATGACACTTTTCAGCATAACGGAAGATAATTAAAGTTTTTAACATATTTCTTTGCTACGAAGGGGTTGGGATTTGTGATACGCCGCGATCTTTTGCATCGCCTTTTTTCCTGTTTAGAAGTCTTTGGTTCCCCCCCCCCCCCATTATTAAAAGGGAATAAAACCTTAAATCCGAAAACTCTTCAAAGAAAGCTCCTTGCAGTTGACAATTCACTCTTATTTCAGCCTTGTATCGCCAGGCTAAATGTGCAGTTCTCAGTACTGCGGTCGCAAAAGTAGGGTTTATCCCGGGAACGGGAATTCCCGTGTCCCCGTTTCCGAAAGCCGGCCCCGATACTGGGGAAATCTGTAGCTCGGAGCCGGAATCAAGCGTGGCACTATTTGTGTGTTGACCTTTCTGAATTGAAAAACTGCCCCAAGGTAACTTTGTAGAATTTCGTTCGACCTTCCACGCCTGAAATGTTTACAGTACTTATTCCTGACGAACCCTTTTCACCAATCACTGTAGCTCTCAGCCAGTTCTGGAGAACCACCTCACCTCTCTTCAACTTAAAGATCTCCATCCGCTATAAGGATCAAACTCGTCTTCATTTTCAGAATCACTAGTATCACTATTCACTACCTGCTTCAACATCAAAACCCTCTTCACGGCCGTCACCAGTCTCCTCTGCTTGCAGCAGTGGAGACTGGTGACGGCGGTGAAGAGGGAGTTGATGTTGGAGGAGGTAGTGGTGATAATACCTGCCCACCCGTTGAATATTGCCCACCCACGGGCGTACTGTAACATCGATAGAACTGTGATTACAAAGGCGGTCCGAGAATTTCGACCTGATCGCAACTTGGTCACAATTTGTTCGAACTCCCCTGTTCGCATTCCTTCTCGCACTATTGTAGGTTCTCACCTGCCGAACAAAATCAACGAGATCATTCCACCTAGATGCCATTGTCGTTTGTTCTTCCTAATTCGTCTGGAATCACAGTATTTTATTTAAAATTTCGACCCAAGTGTATAATTGTGTCGCGATCGGGTCGCGATCTGACCGAGAAAGGGACCGCTTTGGAGATCGCAATACTTTACCTATGTTCGTTATCCCATTACTGAGCAAAGCCTGGAGTCAATAGAACCTATTTAAATTCCAACAGCTTTTCATTTCCAAATTATTGTATTCGAAACACATGTTTTAGAATAAAATGAGACAAAACTAGGTGTAGGATGTTTTTTATGTCGGTTCTCACACTGTAAAATACATTAAAATCATTCAAACGTCTGGCAACAAGCTACGGTATTGCTGCGGTAAATTGTTATAGTAAAAAATCATGTTTTGTTTGCAATGACAACATTTTTGTTCGATTTATAAGCACAAGTTAAAAATTTGAAACGGCTGCCGGTTAAATGTATTAACTGGTCTCCCTATTAACTGGGTTATCTAAGACAAGTCATCATAAGGTATGGACAATGCTATCAAGGAACTGAAGAGTCGTATGAGCTTGTTCTGAAATATTTTCTAGACTTAGACACTCTTAAACTAAAACCTCGCACTATTACACTTGAATTATTAACTGTTGTTACCATAAAATTAACGTTGGTTGTAATATTTAACGTATTATTACAGACCTATTAACAGTTCAGAATGATGAGGTCGAATTCTTACCTCACAAAAATAGTGCTATATCGTTAATAAAGATGTGAACTGTGTATGTTTAATACTAATGAGTGTTGGATTCATATTGTTGTTGTCACTCTCCAAAGTTTCAGCATCTGTATTTTAAGTTGTTTAGAGGCTAAATCAATATGTTGATCGAATGTTCATTTTATTGTTTCTATAAGTTATCTCCCATGATTCGATTGGTCACAAAATAGGACTCTTTGAAGACAAGGTAACGAACATGTCGTATCGGTTACATGTTGCTTTTATTTGCAGAGTAGCTATAATTACATATTGACTTCCAAATATAAGATACATGCACAATAATTTAGAACTCGTCCCTTGAGTTCCAATGTGTTCTATGTGCGCACTGGCACATAGAACACATTGGAACTCAGTGGACGAACTGGCGACAACACATAAACAATCGTACCGGTACATAGTTACACCCGAGGGGCGAGGGAAATCACACCGCACCTCCCTCAATACAAACTAAATGAACGGACTGCTGACAAACATAATATTTTGTATTGAGGAGAAATAACATAATCCTGAACAAGCGTGTTTACAAGTCAGGAGTGGAGGGACCCCGATGCTGACTAGGAACAATATGTTTTGGATACTGACTCCACATGCAGGTGATGTGTGATACCACTGACATTCTTCAATGAATTTGTCCCAAACGCCCATTCATTTGTCAATAGTAGTATTCACGTGGTATATTGCTTGTCAATAAAGACCTTTCGCAAAACGAACGACGACTGATAAATATCGCGAATGGGGTATTACGTCACTGGAATATGTGTTCCGCTTATCAGTAGTTACGATTGCGGCTTCCCATCAACACTCGCAGATATATCACATGGCAAAATGTCTGAGAAGGTTTCTGAGCCCCTTAATGTGGGAGATCACTCTAAGATCGTGCCTATAGTATGTAGTGTCCTTGAACTCCTAGTGGTACGAAGTTTGAAAGGTAGGATTTTCGCACAAACGGAGTCGGAGTCGTCAATTCTGCGAAAAGCTCTTTTGGCCGCCAGACAAAGTTACAACTACAAGTGGTTTTTCATAATTTTTTATCAGTTGTCTTTGATTTGGCGAAAGGTATCTAAGGCCATGTTTGGTTAATTTTCAGTTTAGCGTTATTCCAGGTTATCAGAACAAAATGCGGAATGAGGTTATTATTAATTATTAATTATATCCTTTTGGGGAAGTGGCGAAATATATCCCTTTCCACAAGATGCATATTTTATCATTTTGCACTTACGTACTACTTCCTTGCATGTGTAGGTTGCCTCAGATAGTAGAATTTATAATGGTCAGGGTTATATACAAAACAGCCTATAATAAAATGTACCATTAGTCAACATTATACGCCTAATAACACCAGATTATTGCCTCATCATTGCCAGATTGCTACAGCAATCTGGCAATAATGAGGCAATAATCTGGTATTTCAACGGATGAAGAAGAAACATGAAATAGTGTATTCTCCTGGCCCAATGTATGAGGTGACCCATTTGAGGAGCCAATAATAAAGAGAATGCTTTTTATGTCGGGCAAAAAACAAAATGAGGCGAATGACGCCAAACCGAAAATTAATTAACCATGGCCTAATGTTGCTTCAAGTTTTTGTAATTTACACCGAAATGATTGCAGTGCTTGGAATTTTTTTGTGTAACATAATTAATGATACTATATTATAAATGTAGGACGAAGCAGGTGATCCACAATAGTTTGCACGAACAAGCACAATACGCTCTGCAAAAAACGATGCATCTCGTTAAACAATGTGCAATGTATCCGACAGTTACTCTCCGTTGCACGGTGGTTCCCTCCGGGCTTTCCGACTTGAACCTGTAAAACAGTTCGACGCGATATGATCTTGAGTGTTGCATGGCTGACAATATTCGTCATTGGAAGAGATTTATGGGAAAGTTAGCTTTCCTTAAATTCCTAAAGCTGTCAGTAAATTTAACACTAAGTGTATCAGAATTTCATTTAAAAATTGGAATTTCGAAATGTTATCGAATTTTTATCATCGATGTACGCTTCATTTCACAAACCTAAGGCATTTTCCTATGGATTAGTAGGGGGTGCGGTGGCGTTGCGGTAACCGGGTCTCGTCAGATCACCGAAGTTAAGCAACGTCGAGCTCGGTTAGTCCTCGGATGGGTGACCGTCTGAGTGATCGATTCGGACTCCCGCATTGTGCCCTTGGGTAAGGCACTTAACCCTGATTGTCCACATGGGGGCACGATGACGCCGTGTACTAAGGCATACTGCATGTCGATGGTGCGCATGTCTTCAACCAATCTAACCCTGCCTGTGCTGCAGTGCGGAGTTACGATGTTGGGGAGCTGGCAGCTGCTCGTCGTTGCTCGGTGGTTCTCTCCGGGCACTCCGGCTTCCTCCGCCCGTAAAACTGTCACGGTCACGATTAGCCATTGTGCATAAGTACATGACCTTAAACACCAATAAATAAATAAATAAATAAATAAATAAATAAATAAATAATATGGATTAGTACAAAAATATAGAAGCTGGCTTTTCACATTTTTTTCCAAATCAGTTTAAACGTTTCACTATTATTCTCTGTTGAAACCCATTTAAGAAAATGATGTTTTCACGATCTTTTGATGTTGTGTTGCCTGTCCATTTTATCAACAGACTGAGCATCGTGGCATATGATACGGACGCTGTGCTGTCATTAATATAGAAGTCTTGAAGATGAGATTTGCTAATCTTTTTCCTGGGAAGAACGCAAACTTGCAAAATAATGTAGAAACACATTCTCTAAAGAAAGAGCCAAAGCGGACATTTAGTGTTGGTAGGTGTAATACTGATAGATATTCTTAATGGAGGATATTTGTGAACTGGTTTCTTCTAATTAGCCGCCATGAAAAGCCAAGTTTCATCTTGCTACTTTTAATAAACGAAAACAACAGACAGCTTCCTAGCTGTCTGTTGTTTTCGTTTATTAAAAGTAACAAAATGAAATTTTGCTTTATTTTCTACTGATGTCATACAGCATAGGTGTTTTCTGAATAATTACCTGCTTCGAAATGGACCTGTCACGTGAGTCTAATAATATCAAGGGAGATAACTTTACCGATAGTCGATTTTTATGACATTAGTCATTGATATGGAAGTGCCCTTAAACCCCAATAAATGAACCATCTGTCAGATTGTGGTACAGGAGATCTCTCCTGCTAGGATGTCCAAATTTCGAAATACAGTTGCTGGTCGTTAAAGTGGACTGTATTCAGAAGGCTCAAACGAAGGCAACGAAAGACCAAGTGCAGAAAGTTCGAGAAAACAATTCTAAAAAAGTTCTTTGTGATAATAAATGTCTCTAAACTAGAGATCGATATCCAGAAGACATTAATTCACTTTGTACTTTTCTTGCGGGTTTGTTTCAGAGGAAGAAAAGCCTTGAATAAATATTGACTGTACGTCAGATAACAGAAACGAGAAACAAAGAAAATGAAACCAAAGTAAAACAAAGAAAAGTAACATAGCTGTCAATCTGATTGGCCATTTAAGTATATTGGGTAATGATCAGAGGAGCTTACTTGGTTAGTTTTATATCGACAAAGATGTCATCCTGAGATAACTTCACGTCAGTCTGAGACCGAAGGTATGTTACAGTTTACTGGCCGTGTTATTAATTCTCATTCTCCTCATACAGTCCGACGTTTCCTTTTCTCCTGGTTCAGCTATCCGAACGTCGCGGCTTCCCCACTAAACTTTTCCAACAGAGTACACGGTCGGTTACTGTCGGTACAAACTTGAAACCCAACTCAAGTCTTTAGAATAATAATAAACGAAATGCGTCCGGAAGGGTAAGTTTATTATTATTATTTTAAAGAATTACTTTCGATTAACCCTTTACCCAACGTAACGGCCAAAACCGGCCAGCGCTATTCTCAAAAATCTCCAATTAATTTTCTTTATTTGTTCATTTTTTGTCTCAAAAACATAGGTTATGACCCTTCATTGGAACGAGCTCGTCGAGCTCGTTCCAACGAGGGGTCATAACCTATGTTTTTGAGACAAAAAATGAAAAAAAAATAGTTATTCAAGAATTTTTTTTGCAAGTGTCGTCTGCTTTTCATGTTAGGTAAAGGGTTAAATAAAAGGTAGTTTTTTATAATTATAAAAAAACACGAACGTTTTTGGTGTATGTGACTACTCGATTGTCGTATACTTATAAACCAACGCTTTTATACAAAGAATATACCCAACATAAGCTCAGTGCTTTAATAATGAAAATTTTGGTTTCGTCAAGTGGTCAACATTTTTTTCATAGTAGCCGCTATCCGAGAGAATGCAGACCTTCGAGCGACCGACAAATAATTTCTTCACGTTCCGATAGACAGGGTCATAAGAAGATCCCACTAGCTTCGGGTCTGCCTTTGCATTGTTTCCATGGACAATTCTTAACCCTCTGAGATATTTTTCATCAAATCAAGTCATGGCTGCTATGAAGCAGCCATGACTAGATTTTATGAAAAAATAATCTAATTATAACACAAGAAATTATTGGTGAAAACATTTTCTTAATTTGCAGAGGGAAAATATGAGTTAATGTGCCCAAATTATACTTATTTCAATACAAAAAGAAATCGTGTGCTGGTCAGGAATATCCGCCAGCAGCATGCAAGGGGTTAATCCCAAACGCCCAAGTAGGAGCACGGTGGCACAGTGTGTCAAGGCGTGTCAATGTGTACAGTACGTCGGTCGTACACTTGCTTTCAACCGATGCTAAGACTTCTCGCATCAGGTTAGTAAGTCGGAGAGTTCAATAATTCCTGACTGCTGCTCTGTACATCTCTTCGGTGCTTTTCTTCGGGCACACCGCCGTGTTCCACCCATACAACTATCCGACACGAAATAACCCTGGCTGTTGAAATTGTTGTTAAACTCAGCAAATAAATAGATAATAAAAACATAGACGGAGACAGGCTTCAGAAAAATCTACGTATGACCCTTTTAGCTTTGTATGGTTCTCGTTTGTTTTGAGAGAGATGGTAGCCGGAGGCGGCAAGGCCGAATCTAGTGGGAATCTTATTTGGTATAGGTAGTTTGGTAGCTTTCATATCTCCCACTAACTGAAGTGAATGGTGAATGACAATAATTACGGTATGCCCATACGAATTCGTGAAAATGCTCATGAAAGCCCGATGAGTCTTGTTAAGCCGGTACGTTTGCCTTATACTAGGAGAGTCGTATATCTGATTTTATTTTATCTTCATTTGTTTTTCTTCCCCCAAAACAAATCGTATTCCAATTCCCACTCGCCAGAAATGGTATTCCACTCCCAGCATCGCATTCCACACTCAGCGATGACGGACTATTGTTTTATTGTTTACAAATCGGTTGAGTTGAATCAATTATAAAGGGTGGCTTGGGGAAAATAAATAAGGAGAGAATTAAAAAAAATACAGAAGATCACTGCAAGGATTCGAGCACGATTGTATCCTTTTGTGGGCCGCGCGGATTATTTCCCTCGGCTAACGCCTCGTGAAATAATCCTCCGCGCACACCACTCGAGGATAAAAATCGCACTCGAATCCGAACAGCGATCTATTGTCTATCACACAATTGTATCACCAGTGGAAGCGACGCCAATATTGTAAAAGTTTTGTTGTATTGGCCTCTGGTCGAAACATTGATTTTAAAAACCATAGTAAAGACGAGGGAATGTATGATCACATCTTGAGAGTGAAAAGTATTTGCACGCTCTTCCTGCTAATGCGCAATAAGATTGCAATGACGGGTTGGTAAAGAAAATGCTATCCAAAACTCTTTCTTTCTTTCTTTCTTTCTTTCTTTCTTTCTTTCTTTCTTTCTTTCTTTCTTTCTTTCTTTCTTTCTTGTTCTTTCTTTCTTGAAAAAAGGTCAGGTGGCAGGTAGCCGCTAATGCCCCAGTTCGTACATCCCAGACCTCCTGCCCGTAGGGTAAGCACTTTGTCAGTCTCGTACATTAAGGTATCCTCGCCTGTACTAGGGGTAACTGTATAGATGGATTCGAGCTTAGACGAATGGCGCGATCTGACTGAACCTACTGAAGACTTGACCAGGCGCAGGCGCCGAGACGGGATCAGGGATACCTAGCAAGTATGTACTAGTGCTACAAGTGAATGGTATAATGATGGGAAACTCTAGCACAGAACAGATGGTGGTAGCCAGTAGTGGTTGAAATCTATAGCAACGGGTGAATACCATAGATGTTGAACATGGGGCCGATAGTTGTGACCGTGGACAAGTCAGCAGTAAGGGTTTAACCCTTTACCTAACATGAAAAGCAGACGACACTTGCAAAAAAAATTCTTGAATAACTATTTTTTTTCATTTTTTGTCTCAAAAACATAGGTTATGACCCCTCATTGGAACGAGCTCGACGAGCTCGTTCCAATAAGGGGTCATAACCTACGTTTTTGAGACAAAAAATGAAAAAATAATTAAAATTAATAGGCGATTTTTGAGAATAGCGCTGGCCGGTTTTGAACGTTACGTTGGGTAAAGGGTTAAAGGGTAGGAGTGATGTGGCCATCCGCTATCTAGTAGCTAGGTGCCTGTCCTCATTACCCCCACATTAGTCCACATCAGTCCACATCAGTCCAAATCGGTCAGCGTTGATCAACATCAGTCCACAAAAGTCTTCAAATGAGGAACGTCCCTTGACCCCGATGGCTTCATATAATAAAAGACGAGCTGAAATATCTCGGCCAAGTCATAATATGGAGCAATGGCGGGTGGGGATTACAGTAGTGGGGTGGTTTGATTGGATATTATAAGACTTGGACGATGGTAGACTCCGGATCGGATCAGCGAGAGTCGAGAGTAGAAAGGATTAAATTAAATGTTAGGTTAGTGTCAAGCAGTAAGGGAGATCAAAAGCGTACGTTAATACAGTATTCATTTATTAGTGAAGCTTAAATTGTCATTTAAAGTACTTATCGACCTGACAGATATTCTAGCGAAGAACACCACTGAATTCCATCAGCATCAGAAGTACAATTTTATAAATAGCAATTAATGCCGTTTGGAGAGAAATAAACCCGGGCTTTTCTATACTTATTCCTCATTTGGCAAAAATGACGATTACTGAGAAGTCCTTTCGCAAATTTTTATTCCCACCAAATCATATAAATACCAAAACCCCGCGAGAACCACACTGGCTTCGAGGTTGTCAGAGAGTGTGGAGGTGTGGATAAAGAGACTGAATGAATCCCCCAGAGTAATACTCGACAAGGGGCATTTGAGGATACTTACCTTACTGGGAGAATTTAAGTGAAAGTGATTGAAAAATATTTAATCAAATACATGGAGTTAACGTGGAGAAGAGAAGGTGTTTTTAACCACGTCTGTTGCATCGGTACAAAGGCTGATCTAGGAGACACATATAGAATATATCCATAGTAGCTCGGTGTACCAAATGTTCACCACGAGTGGTGAAGTGGTGCTAACCGCGAGCCTTTGGCGCGCGGTTAACACCTCTTCACTACGAGTGGTGAACATTTGGTACACCAAGCTACTTTGTGTATATTTTATTTATACCATGATCGTCAGATTAATAAGTGTTTAAATGTTAAATAAATCAATATTCACACGTGCGATTCTGTTTTTGTTTACATGAGCATCGGTGGGCGGTACACCCTCTGGCAATTTTGTCGCCGAAACGAAACGCGAAAATTACGGGGCCTTTTTTCATTTTAATAACATAGTAACATACTGTTTCGAGTTACGATCCTTTATTAGCATGCGACAACGTATGTTTGCTAATTTTTGGTATTTTATGAGGTAAACTCATTTAAAAACGTAATAAATAACTGCCGGTTTCATTTCACTCTTCACGAGGCGACGTGCGATAAATATAGACATTCAGGTCGACGTCACCAAAGGTCAACTTAGATGTAGTTCCACCGAAGGTGTAAATGTTAACTGTTGAAATCCCATTGCTGACGTGTTCACCACGGTTGGTGTGTGGAGCTAAAATTTATGTCATAGGCTTTTTATATGTAGTAGAATAGGTAATCATGGTATAAATCTAGTTTTTCACTAAAACTACACGCGTATTGCCAAAGACGGGAATTATGTTTTAGCCACGTCTGTTGCAACGTTACAAGGTCTGAAAGAGGAGTCGAGCCATAATAAAATGTATAACCTTATATGAAGGCCGGGAGTCGAATTTGACTACAACTGCATATATCATAAAGTCTACCAGCACGTAGATATTTACTGAAAACAGTGTCAATTTATATATGCAATTATTATTGGATTAGCCTATAGGCATTCATTTTATTTTCCTGAAACTGAATTGACGAATTTCAAATAGTAACGCTACGTGGATGTTATTTTTGGATTACATTTCGGTGCTATATTACATGTGAAAGATAAAGCTACAGTTAAAACTAGAAGTCCTGTCATGAACTGTGCGCTTATCTAGGCTTAATTCCGCGTAGGAATTGTGCGCAATTGCCATATCGAATGGCATCCAAAACACGGCAGGTTCTCCTGGTTACGCATAGCAAGCACAGGCAATGTTTCTGCCAATGGACCTCCGGGTTACCCGGAGGTCCATTGGCTGAAACATTGCTTGTGCACAGGCCATATGTACAGAATCTGATAGCCTTACTATGATAATAACGCATAGATTAACGCGCAGATCGACGTGATATTTGTGCGCATTTCATGACAGGACCTCTAGTTTTAACAGTAGGACCTCATTTTCACGGGTCGGGGTGTCGGAAGCCCACGGTTTTAATCCGTGATTGTCCCAGGAAAATCCGTATCGGACCCGTAGACATGACCGTGGTGTTCCAGGAGAAACCCTCGCGCTTCCACCGCCTTCTTTTTTCCGTGGAGCGATTTTCAAAATATAGCCGATCCGGCAGACATTGGGTCCGGATTGACCACGCAAAACGCCGGATAGACGACAGATACGCTATGGTTGTGTCCCGGTGTCTACGGTTAAGTTACCATTACATGGCCATGACATAATGGTAGAGACCGTAGAAGAACCGCTGCAGAACCGTAGCATATCCGTAACACGTAGCATGACCGTGAATAACCGGGACAAACCGTAGGACAACCGTGGCTTGTCCGTAGCTCTTCCGGTGATAACGTAACAGTTGGAAAACCGTCACATAACCGTAATAATCCATGGCGAATCCTTGGTATTTCCTTAGCACAACCTTAGTACATCCTTAGCGTTTCCTTAGATCTTACGTAGGTGCCGTAGCCACACCTTAGTGCCACCACAGAAATTGTTTACCGTGGCCAAAACACGCCGGTTTTACCACGGATTCAAACCATAGAGATCCGGGGCCCAAACTGTGAAAGTGAGAACTCCGCATAAGCATTCTCATCTACTGATCATCATTTGGATTTAGTTGGGGTTACCATTGTAACAATGATTGTAACTTTTTTTCTATTTTCAATTAAATTGCCTTTTTGTCAGAAGCATGTATTGTATTTCTTGAAGAACGTAAAGCTTCAAATCTGCACTTGGCAGCTATCCAACCCAAAATTTCTACGTGCCATACAAGGCGAAAGCGACTGACTGTGAGTGAGAGATTTAATCGGTGATCTCCCATGGTATATCGTCTGTTTGGTCACGCACTCCCAGTCGTTCGAACAACTCGCTAACTGTTTGACAGTTAGCCAGGAAGAGGCCATAAGAAGGCAGAACAAATGATAAATCTTGGAGAATCTAAGGCAGATAAACCGGGTCGTTTCTGGTGATTCCAGGTATTTCCATACAATGAAACACACCGCTCTGGCCAATAGCGCTGCATGTTATCGGGACAGGAATAAAGAAAAACGATTCCGGAAGAATTCGTAACAAGTGAAGTCCATTTCAGTAATTTTCGGGAGTTTTGGGGCCATTTCCGGTAATTACATATATTCCCATCGAATCGCACAGAACCCTAGAACACACCTCTTCGATACTAGAGTTCTTCCTGGGGCCTCCCTTCATCGAATGCAAGATGGCGGCCTCCAGTAAAAAAATGGACGACGGAAACACATGTGAAGTTAACAACACGCGGTGCACCTGCGATCCAACACCATGTTCCACAGTGACAATTCCACCACAACACGGCAGCTCACTCGGGCTAACAAGAAAATACACAAGACACTCAAAATGCACTGGATTATATCACGTCTTTTCCGGGGTCAGCGACCGAGTACCCCAGCGTATGTAAACCACATTTCCTACAACTAAAACATATTGTACTCTTACCTGTACAACACGGTGTTTTGGGTGGTAATTGTGTCGTAATGCCTACTCTATGAAATATCGTTTGAAACATAAAAAATGTTTTAACCCTTTACCCAACGAATCGCCCGTAACCACCCGCGTAATATGCAAATTCAGCAGTTGAAAAAATATTATTTTTCAAAAATTTTATATTTCAAAAACATTCAACAAAACCATATCATGTGACCCCTCGTTGGAACGAGCTCGTGGAGGTCGTTCCAACGAGGGGTCACATGATATGGTTTTGTTGACATTTTTTGAAAAATTTAAAAAAATGATATTTAAAATAATAAATTTTGATATCGTGTGCGTTGGGTAAAGGGTTAAAGTAGACCGCTATGTCTATAAGCTAAAACTTTGCTTGGGCTCCCTGTGCTTTTTCGTGGGATTTACTTAGCGTCTGGGTGGAAACGTACATGCACGGACGTTTTAGTGGTAATGCCCTCTGGACGTACTGTATTCAGGAATGCCAAACCGGGGTGACTGCCAACTGGGGTCCTGACTCAGAGTGAGCAAGGGTGTCTCCCAAAATTATGTCCGTTTTTAAATGCGGGTAACCACAACCAATTTCCATCTGTGAAAAGCCCCTATAGGTACTCGGTAGGAACAAAAATCGAAAAAAATCTCCGGCAGGTGATGTGCTCTCCTGACCAAAAGTAATGGAAGCGATTACTACTTTCTCATCCCACTACACACTACCCACTATTCTACAACACCGATTTTGTTTCTGATATCACTGATTGTATGCATCTAAGCGCAACAATTCTAAAACGTTGTTCTATACAACCATGCAGCTGATAAGATCAACGGAAAGGTGATGATAATTCTGGTCTATTAGTAATAGAATCGTCTACAGAAGTGGTAATGTAGCTTGGTCTGAAGAGAATATCTGATGGAATTGCTATTTTCCAATCGAAAGGCAAAAACCGTATTTGTAAGTCCAACGATTTGAGGGAAAAATGCCGATCAACTGCAGTGTCATCGTACAGAAGGATAAGAATTGGAGTGGTTATCGATTGCAGCTAACTTAAAATCATGCGATCATATCCAACTTTTTGTTAGCTATGTTTACAGATTTAACCCTTTACCTAACATGAAAAGCAAACGGCACTTGCAAACAAAATTCTTGAATAACTATTTTTTTTCATTTTGTGTCTCAAAAACATAGGTTATGACCCCTCATTGGAACGAGCTCGACGAGCTCGTTCCAAAGAGGGTCCTAACTCATATTTTTGAGACAAAAAATGAAAATATAATGAAAATTAATTGGCTATTTTTGAGAATAGCGCTGCTCGGTTTTGGCCGTACGTTGTGTAGAGGGTTAACTTGAAGACAATCACCAAGTTGGATCTGACTTTTATAGATCTCACTAGATTCAAGTGAATCAATGAACATTTTCAATCTCCAGCCGCAAGACTGCAGGTTGAAAATATTAATAAATCAACCCTACAAATTGAATGTGAGCTCTCTCAATACCTGATATTTACAGCACGGCCGCCGTGGACTGGTCACTTTGCACGGGTGGGTAATATTTCAACGGACACAATAATATTAGATTTCAAACACTAATTACAGGAATACTCATCTAAAAATTAATCAATGAAGCACTGGGTACGATCCGGTGCTTCATTACTTACAATTTTGCTGATGATAATTTTTATTACCTGGTAAACGTACGCGTGGACATCACTGCCCGCCCGTGGATTGTGACCAGACCAGGGCGGCTGTACTGTATTTAATATAGATTAAGAGGTGTAGAATGATTACACTATATACATGGGAATTTGGCAGATAACCACCTTATAGAGGCAATCTATTTGTAGGGTATTTATAGCACAGAAAGGCGAGAACACAAGATGGGAAAACTGCAGTTAAGGAACCACCGGATTAAAAAAAACAGTGGTTTATGAAATACAAAAATTCATTTCCTAGGTCTGTAGTTTCTAACTAACGTACATGCAGGAAAATGGTCATGGATGGATGGCCACCAATCATGTGGTCAAATACAAAATTATAATGTGTTATGTAATGCAGGTGCTAATATGTCAACATGCCCAAGTATCTGTCGTGACTACCTCCCGACTTTCAGCACGACATGTTATAAAGTCGTACTGTATAAAATAGGGTGGAATTGAGGCTGTTCCATTCAAGTCGCAAAATCATACGCTTGTTATATTAACCCTTTACCTAACATGAAAAGCAGACGACACTTGCAAAAATAATTCTTGAATAACTAATTTTTTTCATTTTTTGTCTCAAAAACATAGGTTATGACCCCTCGTTGGAACGAGCTCGACGAGCTCGTTCCAACGAGGGGTCATAACCTATGTTTTTGAGACAAAAAATGAAAAAATAATAAAAATTCAATGGCGATTTTTGAGAATCGCGCTGGCCGGTTTTGGCCGTTACGTTGGGTAAAGGGTTTTAACGAGGAAAATTAAAGACCACACATTCTGCAAACAAAAATGTGAGTATCTATCTTACAAATGACGGTCACGTTCTCATTTAGAAACTTTTGGTAAGCAGTCAGGTGCCCATGGTATTACGAGATTTTAATCAGACGTGCAGATTTTGATTTGATAATGGACAGAAAAAACAGCAGGTAGCACAACAAAAACGCAAACTCGTTTGAAAACTCTTTTTTGTCGAAAAAACGACTTCAGCTCATCATTTTGATGCTGTTTTACTCTTCCGTATTATATAATTGTGTCCACGCAGCAGGAAGTCGGCCAGTCTGTCCCAATCTTCGCCTGACTGTTTATTTATTTCTGGACACAGGGTTTCCAAGAGTCTGTCTGGTCAGCACCAATAGTTTGCCCCATACAATGGCAAGGATAAGCAGTTCTGAACACTTTGTAGATTAATAACATTTCAGTTGACGTCACTGAAATGTTATTAATCTATCTCATATCGCTTGAGCAATACAGTTAAAACTAGACTTCCTGTCACGAACTGTACGCTTATCTAGGCTTAATTGAGCGTAGGAATTTCGCGCAACTGCCATATCGAATGGCATCCAAAGCATGACAGGGTCTCCTGGTTACTCATAGCAAACACAGGCAATGTTTCTACCAATGGACCTCCGGGTTACCCGGAGATCCATTGGCTGAAGCATTGCTTGTGTACAGGCCATATGTACAGACTTTGATTGCCTTACTATGGTCATAACGCGTAGATTAACGCGCAGATCGAGGTGCTATTTGTGCACATTTCATGACAGGACTTCTAGTTTTAACTGTAAGTGTTCATATTCATCACGAGAGAGACTTCCCTGCACTAAGTGAATTTGAGACTTCGCTTCCTCAGACTGTTTATTTTTCTCTGAATAAAACATATGCTTCTTTTACATTTTGCGACGTCTTTATAAACAACCAGAATCCGACAAAGATTGAAACGAGATGGAAACAATTTAATCTCGTATTGCTCCAGATGAAATACTCCAAATATGCACCATTGAAAGTTTGACGTTTGCCTAGAAGCGAGCACTTTCTTGGTGAATAAAGAATTGATTTGTTTATCCGCTCAATGGATTCGATAATAATAACATTCCTTTATCTTTCAGTTACGGTTACTAAAACATGAGACGCTGTTGTTCCGGCTGACTTCTGATATTTGCACAAAGAAAAGGACGTTTGAAGTTTGGGTCATGTCGACCTGCATGCCTTTTACCAAATGATATTGCATCTTCGGCTATTACTGCTAAGTCGGTTAACCCCTAGCACTATGGTAGTGAAACAGACTTTTCTCTAACCACTCTTGTTTACCATTGCATTTAATCAATTAAATTTTGTTTGACAGATCTCACCGAGCTCTGTCAAACAAGGTGTATTTGGTTAAATATCAAACTGCATTGGGAGAAATTTTTGCTGCTGAAAGCGGTATCATTTTGACATCAGAGTGCAGGGTTAATGTCAAAATGTCAAATAGTGTCTGCCCTAGAGTCACAGGCATGTGAATGGTGTAGGAATGTGTTTGAATGTTCTGACTTTTCGACTTTTTCAGGAAGCTATATGTTTTTTTGTATTGTAACTTTTATTTCACTACTTAACTGGTTGTTAACTCTTTTGGCGCGACAGGCGACTAAAGTCGACAGACGGCAGACCGCGGAAGCCAACTGTGTGTGTCCATTTCCAAGTGCTTTTAACCCTTTACCCAACGCAGACGATATCAAAATTTATTATTTTTAATATCATTTTTTCAAAAACTTTCAACAAACCATATCATGTGACCCCTCGTTGGAACGAGCTCGTTCCAACGAGGGATCACATGATATGGTTTTGTTGAAATGTTTTGAAAAATAATATTTTTTCAACTTCTGAAGCTGCATATTACGCGGGGCGAAGTGGACGATTCGTTGGGAAGAGGACTGAACAAACATACGTATTCCTATATTTCATGCACAATTTGTGTCCTATCCATGAACAACGATATCGTCCCTTGAAAGTATAAAGGTGCCATTTAAATATATACTGAAAATCTTTTGAAAAACTGTCAATGAGATCATTAGAAAATCTTTTAAAATAATAACGCTTTAGTCTAACAACCTATACTTTCTGTAAAATTCCTGATGAATATTAGGCGCTAAGAATTCTGTTTCTCAGATTATTCCGCGCCAAAAGAGTTAAACACAGACCTCTTTCGTAATCCTCTACAGATGTATCTCAATCTGTAACAGGCTATGTGCTGTTACCAGAGTGAAATGAAATGAAGTTTATTCAACAAAATACCAAATTTACAAGTGAGATTTGTTCAAAGAGTTTTACATGTATGGAAAACGCTGGTAAATTGTTGGGAGACAACATAGCCACGTTGGCTGTCTTCCTGTTGCCCCCAGGAAGTGAAAAAGACTACACAGAAATGATTACACAGAAATGGAGTAGACTGGATATTTTTGTTCATAAGTACCACTGCCCATGGCTCAGCTATTGAGTGAATGTTCAGGAGAAGGAAGACCTCGAATCAACATGCTGGCCCCTTCCCAGTCTACGCGAAAGACTGCACCCGATATGCGCGAGTGCAATCTGACAGTAGACTACAAAATTGGACAACTAAGATTAAACGAGAGATGATGGGTCAAGACATGATAGGGAGATTAATTCGAGGTCGGGTGGGATGAGATAACTAGAGAAGTCACCGGCATAAGATGGCAATGGCGTCCTACGATTAAGAATGTTTTTTTCTTGGCAGGTAAGACTCGAACAGCCTTCGCCTTGAGTAGAAGTGTTTAAAATATGGCTCGTTTGTAACTATGAGGTGGGAATGTTATTGGCAAATAGGACGATTTCTGTCTTCATTGACGTCATATATAAGGTCGCCATAGTGCCACAATGCCCTATGTCCCACTGGCACATAGAGCACTCTGGCACACAGACGACGACTTCTTTCTCTCATATCAAGGGTCCCACAGGGGAGTGTGGCGACGCGCATGTGTTATTGAGCGTTAGGGTCTGCAGTCTGGACACCTTTGATACGAACAGGTAACATGTGAGGAGTAGCTTGCTAAGCATTCTTTGATAAGTTGTTTCCTGAAAACATGTTTGGAAAGTAGGGCCCATAAGTTAGCATCAATTCCATTCCAAATCTTTGGAAAGCTATGTTTTGGCAGTTTGGCAGAGAATTGGGTTCTAGCTTTCTGCGATGTATCATGCCAACTTGTCTTGTTTGATGTCCGGGTAAAAAGTGTACACTAAAAAATGTTCTGAATGAGTCCGGCAAACTATCGTTTTTCCAGTCGTGCATGAATAGCTCCACTGAAAAGTGTGGCAAAAATAATTGTGGGATTCATGTTGTAGTATTCTATGGACCCCTGACTTCAAAGGGGGAGGCACGATGTTTTGCACGTATTGGTGGTAAAATGTGTTATCAGGCCATCCTTCGATGCAGCCCTTTCGGGTTAAATCGATTTGACGAATTCCGAATCAAATTGGACAAAAGATTTCAAATCGAATCGAATCTCGAATAGAATTTCACCGCTTATCAAGCTGAAGATATTGCACCTTCTTTTTTACAATCGTTCATGTCGTCAGTCTCCATCCCAGTTCTGTGTTCAACGGCGACTCGTCATTTGGGAAAATTAATTAGAGGAGGAACATTCCAGAACAGGATCGAATTAGTTTCGGACAGGAACTTCCTTAATTTCTTTTTATCATCATATCTCCTGTACTCGAGACCTGATGGTCTCAGAAAAATTAAGAAGAAACTTGATTGGATTATGAGACCATCTCAATGATCCCAAAAATTTTCAAATCCGAAAATTTTTCAAATCCATGCGACCGGAATCGAATCATCTGAGCGATTTCCAAGTTTCGCACGGCCCTATCCTTTGACTAAATTAGGCCTAATTAGGTACAGACTGTGCCTTCCTTGCAAATCGTAGCACACGTGCGCAATCGAACAAAGTATCGAACACACCTCATGTCGATCATACACCAATTATGTGCCACAGTAGAAATCTTAGATGCCGGTGTGACAGGAATGGAAGTCCGTAGGAACGTTAGTCCCTCTGGACTATTATTCCGCGGAATTATAGTCCTAGGTCTAACATTTCTAGGAATAGTAGTCCACCGGACTACTATTCCTAGAAATGTTAGACCTAGGACTACCGGACTACTATTCCTAGAAATGTTAGACCTAGGACTATAATTCCGCGGAATAATAGTCCAGAGGGACTAACGTTCCTACGGACTTCCATTCCTGTCACACCGGCCCAATCAAAAAAAAAAAAAAAAAAAAAAATCAAACATGGAGACCGAAGCAGTGTTACCGTAAAATGATGCGTGTACACACTAACACCAAATATGGAACTGACCAAATATGGAATTGACCTCATAGCATGGCTGCTCACGTGCATTTTGTTTTCTCCACGCCCACAAGATAGAAGTTAATGAAGGTTGGCAGAAGTGGAGCAGATTAACGTGCACTACCATGATAACACACCTGGGAACCACGGTGCACGTTGAAAGTGCTACTTACTACCAACCGTCATTAACGTCCATTAATGAAGGTTTGTAGTAAGTAGCACTATCACATTGCAGATGATGCCTTGTTGCAGTCAAGGGACAATATACAGATCAAATGAATGTGATTACTGACCGATTTTGTGACATCGCATGTATGTAGGGAGGACTATCCTAAGACTTATTTTCTCCAGGTTACAGGTAAATTGAATTTAATTACTTTTCATGGGGAGTGATAGAAAATCAAGTACTTGTTAGGACTAGAAACGATTCCGAGCACCTTTCAAGCAAAATGCAAGAACTTTTCATTTGAGTGAGAACCATGGCATTTATTCCGTTGGGTCATGTGTTACACTTTCCTGTCCGACAACTACACACTTTGAACGACTATTTGGAATCAATACCCGGATGGAAGGGTTAACTCTTTACCTAACGAATCTGCCGCATCCACCCCGCAATTTACAAATATAGCAGTTGAAAAATTATTTTTGAGAAAATTTCAACAAAACCATATCATGTGACCCCTCAATGGAACGAGCTCGTCGAGCTCGTTCCAATGAGGCTGTCATACGATATAGCTTGTTGAATTTTTTGGTAAAAATTAAAAAAAATAATTAAAGTGACGCAATTTGAGATCCTGTGCGTTGGTAAAGATTTAAACCAAACCAAAGGGTTAACAGGAAATCATATTCTTCTGAATTACGTGAACCTTTGATGTATCACCGTATCTGAACTCACGTCAACTCGCCTCTCTGAAATGTGTCGCGACAGAAATATTTTTTAAATTACATTACACGCGATTAAGCGACATCATTACATTAAATGATTTGGTGAACTGCAGTTGTTGATAATTGTTTTTTGGGAAATGTGAAGAAGACTGAAAATAATTTGGTTTGATTTCGTAAAGTAACACGACTGCAGACACTGTTGATAATAAATGACTTGAGTCGTGCAACCGTTTATTTCAACGGGAATACGAGATTTTTTTATGCTTGAATTCCAATGCTGACAAGTTTTGTCATTGAAAGAGATTTACAGGATGGATAGCTCCACTTAATTTCCCAAAGCTGTCAGTAAATGTAACACTGAAAAGGGGGGGGGGGGGGGGATTTCATATAAGAATTGAATGCAAGCTAATTTGTATCATCAATGTGCGCTTCATTTCACAAACTTCAGGAGTTTTCCTAGGGTGGTATACAAAATACAGGTGCTACAATTTTTTCCCCATCAGTTAACCCTTTACCCAACGTAACGGCCAAAACCGGCCAGCGCTATTCTCAAAAATCGCCAATTAAGTTTCATTATTTTTTTCATTTTTTGTCTCAAAAACATAGGTTATGACCCCTCATTGGAGCGAGCTCGTCGAGCTCGTTCCAATGAGGAGTTATAACTTATGTTTTTGAGACAAAAAATGAAAAAAAATAGTTATTCAGGAATTTTGTTTTGCAAGTGTCGTCTGCTTTCCGTGTTTGGTAAAGGGTTAAAATGATTGACTCATATTCTCTGTTGAAACCCATTTAAAAATAAGAAAACGGAGTTTTCACCATCTTTTGATGTTATGCAACTCTTTTTGTTCATTATATCAACAATGTGTAAGATCGTCATCTATAATACAGACACTGTATTTTTCATTAATATAAAGTCTAGGAGGCGAGATTTGCTATTTTTCCTTCCTGGGAAGAATACAAATTACTGTAAAAACACATTCTCTAAACAAAGAGCCAACGTTGACAGTTACTTAGTGTTGGTTGGTGTGGTACTGATAGATATTATTGATGATGGATTATCGGTGCAGTAGTTGTTTCCAATTAGCTTACCATAAAATTTATTTATTTATTTATTGGTGTTTAAGGTCACATATTTCTGCACAATGGCTAATCATGACCACGACAGTTTTACGTGTGGAGGAAGCCGGAGTACCTGGAGAGAACCACCGAGCAACGGCGAGCAACTGTCAGCTCCCCAACATACTAACTCCACACAAGCAGGGTTAGCATTGGTTGAAGGCAGGAGCAACATCGACGTGCAGCACGCCTTAGTACACAGCGTCACCGTGCCCCCACGTGGGCAATGGGGGTGAAGTGTCTTGCCCAAGGACACAACGCGGTTGCCGCATGTGGGATTCGAACGGAGGACCTCTCGGCTTGCAGCCTGCACCTCTACCAACTGAGCCACCGCGCCCCCGTAGCTTACCATAAAAAAGCCAAGTTTTATTTTGTAACTTTTAATAAACGAAAACAACAGACAGCTCCATTGGAGCTGTCTGTTGTTTCCGTATATTAAAAGTTACAAAAGGAAACTTGGCTTTATTTTCTACTGATGTCATGGGTATTTTCTCAACAATTACTTGCTTCTTAATTGGGCCTTCCTCGCCCCTCTAATAATGTCAGGGGAGATAATTTTATCGAAAGTCGATTTTCATGACGATATAAGTCAGTGATGCAACGGCAAATTCAACAGCCAGAGTGGTATCGTGTCAAACAGTTTTGGAGGCGAAAAATGCCGAATTAATAAGACAGAAGCATCGAAACCACCGTGCAGCAGCAGGTAATTGACTATTTCCTTCATTAACCGAACCCAAAAGAAGACGCAGAATGCAGTGCCATGGTGCTCCAATTTGGACATGCTTGGTTGCGTTCTGTGTCTTAATAAACTGACACGGGGCAGAATCAATTTCCTAAACTCGAGATAGAAATGTTTGAAGTTACACAAAACATTGAACCATTTTTCGCAATTGCCCAAATGGGAGCACGGTGACATATTGTATTAAGGCTTACTGCACGTCGATGGTATGCATGCCGTCAGTCGATGCTGACCCTGTGTGTGCCCACTCCTCCATTTGGGTGCATGGAAATGTGTCAATACACAGACATTCCTGTGATATATTATCCTCAAATGGATCCAGATTTAGCAGCATTTGGCCAATTAAGTGAGTTTGGTTTATTTTTAGAGCCCTGCTAAACACAAATTGTCACTTTGAATAGAATCTCGAGTCAAATCTATTATTCGAACTCGAATTGAACGTCACATCGAATCGGTTTTATAGGCGAAGTTAGAAGTTTAGAAGTTGCCGATTAAACCAACTGGAGAGCACCAAACATTACAGTAAAATACAATGTTTGTCGAATCATGTTTAGCATTTCAGCCCACCTCCGAGGTCACTGAATGGAATTTGAATAGATTTGTCGCCATTTTGTGCTCTGGTAACTTTTAGTAATTTAACTTTTGTGATTAGTTTATATGACTATCTTCAAAGTTCGCAAGTGGAAATTCTCTCTGAAGGCGACTTCCCAAGGTAACGATATTTGTCTTGCATTCATTAGTGGAGTTACCATACTGAGTTACGTCCCGTGAGTTTACGATGCAATTCTGCCCACGTTATTGGACGTTTTTCACTCAAGCCACATGCAGGGAGAATGTAACATTTGTCGGAACCCGGGCTTTGTCGTCGTTGCTGGGGAAAATAAATTCACGCCGCGTATTCAGCCAAAAACGCAAGGAGTGTCGCCTGAATCCCTGCGTGAATGTATTCTTCACCTTGACGTACCCGCCCGTTTTCGTTTTTGTTGGGGTGGTTCTCATCCTGAAGGTATCAATGACTTTTCCTCAAAAAACATAAATCAACAGGGGTTCACTGAAAACACCATTTTTAATACATGTAAATAAATATAAATATGGTGATTTTTGACTTACATGAAATCCACTGAATCAGAAAAACAAAACGACAGTCACACCCCACCCACACAGTTTTTGAGTCATTTGCGGGCCCGCATTCTCCGTTGTCGTTGGTTTCCCTTCCTCGTCGCTGGTGTTTGGACTTTGGTCGTCTTTTCTCTTCACTCTTTCACTGCCGTCTAACGTATTGTCACTTTACCGGACGCCTTTGCTCTAACAAGTGACGGAATGTCACTCTACCTCTGCCGTCGCAAGGCCACTAGCATATTTGCAATTTACTGGACGTTTTTCACTCAAGCAGTCGCCACCAATCTGGTTAAACGCTTCCCTCCATTTATCTCAGAATAATGTTCATACATGCAAATCCTACTCTGTCTACGCATGACTTGCCTCCTACAGCCGGTAATGTCGTCTACCTCAAAGCGAATTTTCGTGAGCTCCCGGATCTCGTTCTTGCTATTTCTACTTATACACTCGTATACGGTCACTGATTTGGCCCCCGACTGTCCCTACTCTAAATTGAGCCCTTTGTCTCCACTAACATTACAACGTGTCTATACTTTCGCACCGATGCCGCACCTCATCTAACCTATAGTACGGACATCCCCAGCTCCTAGCCTACGACCCACAGTCTTACGCGCCTTCAGACTGGAATGAAATTTTCGAGAAAATCCCCGTCTTTTATTTCGATCGCCATTAATTAACATTAATTCTCATCTTAATTGCTTCTCTTGAACTTGGCCGATTTAGATCTGTCTTAATTTAAAATTCTTTCAAATTCTTTTTAAGTGTGCAATACGTTGACATTTCTGACATTCCACTGTCAAAATTTGATGCGTCCCGCACAGCACCAGGCACCCCACGTACGCCATTATAATTAGGAGATTATCGACATTAAGGACCATATAATTGGATGATTGATCACCTTGGATGGCTAAACGAGTATCCTTATGTTTGAAGCTCATTAGGCAAGTTCGTTGCTTCAGACCAAACATGCGCTAATTGGCGTTACAGACTCCTATTGGGATTCCTCTCAATTAAACTTATCACTTTTATGACTGATTTATTTACACAGATGGTTTACTTGACAAATCGGTTTTTCGGGTCATATACGTATCTTTGGCTTTTAGACCGAAGGAGAAAAATTATAAAAATTATATACACTTTTTAAACCACAAAATGGAAAATTCAAGCTATCACCTTGACAACATTGAATTTTGGAAAAAAACCAAGGTAAGAGTAAGATCACCAAGAATGCGACGAGAATGTGATCTGAGATTTCAATCCATCAACATGTCCACTCTACTTCATCAAAAACCAAAAGGAACGGATGCGATAATTACAGGTACCAAGCACTGCTGCACTAGAAACTAGCGACAAATCATCTACGGCATTGTTTAGAAACTTTAAATTTGTTTTTAACAGTGGCAGTGACTATTGAAATTGCCATTAGCATGGGTGGTGGCATGCGTGCATGTGCTAATTTCTTAATACATCTGAAGTTACGCACACTCTTTACTTTCAGCATTATTTAGGGACAATTTCCATCCGAACTATACATTTTGTGGGAACGGCGGATACCAAGCTATATTCCTGGGAAATGATTCGAAAGGAGAAGAACCAGGCTGCCAATTTTGAATCGAACCGAACAGCAAATTAAGATTCGAAATCGAATGAAACCTCGACGCTTGGCAGGGCCGTACTAGGTTTCTACTCCAACCATCTGAAGTGTGGTTGAAGTAGAGAAGATTGACCAAACTATGACTAGAAAAAAAATACTAAACAAAAATGGTGCCTTGCGGATATTTGTTCATTTGTTATTATGTGTTTTTACGCGTGAAGTGGCAGGAAAGCACGGGGAGGCAGCCTCGAAGGTATAGCATGTTAATCGGTGCTTCCCCTCCCCTCCTCCTCTCCCCTCCCCTCCCAGGTTCTGAAACTCCTTCTGTCGCACTCATCAAAACCTCCGAAATAAGGAACACGCATTTCTGCAGATCAGTATTTCTATATTTGTGCCCCACAGGACCAAATATTTATGTTCCGTCCAATACACATTTTGTCACTGAAATTCTACTGCTTTTGCACTCGGGTAAATAAAAATTTCTTTTGTTACATATAGGAATGAATATTAAAAACAAGAGACCCCACGGGGCCTGAAGCGCTCGCCATGAACAGAACACGATATAAAAAGAGTCCAAGAATGAGTCTACGTTAAGCAATCCATCTCCATAGGATACATTGTTAATCCTTGAGCCCCTCAGGAGTGACAAAAAATAGTCCAAGAGTCATGCCTTTTCTTCAGTTGATCATAATGTAAAAGGTGGGGCTCCCCTATGAAGCCCCTTGATACAACCTATGTGGATTAATCTTAGTTACACACGTCAAGAGGGTACTGAATACAAAATTTCTAATTCTTCAGCTATCTGGCCAATTTCGACTATCACAGGAAGCCCAAATATTTACCCAGGCCCTTGATTTGAACAAAGTTGAATCTGACCTCCCTAGAGATGTTGTATACCAAATATAAAAACATTCTGACTGTTGGGTCTGAAGAAGAACATTTTTAAAGACATTTCTTCGTATTAAATTAGGTAAAAATTTGGGCTACCATGGCGAGCCCAAATATTAATCTGCGGACCCAATTTGAACAGATTTGAATCTGACCCCCTTGTTGTATACCAAATATGAAAGTATTCTGACTAGTGCATCTGAAGGAGAAGATTTTAAAGAAATTTCCTCATATTGCACTCAGTTAAAATTCGGGCTACCATAGGGAGCCCAAATATTAACCCAGGGAACCCATTTGAACAAATTTGAATCCGACTCCCCTAGAGATGTTGTAAACCAAATATAAAAGGATTCGGACAGGTGAATCTGAAGAAGATTTTTGAAGAAATTCCCTCATATTGTACTAAGTTAAATTTCAGGTTCCCATATGGAACCCAAATATTAACCCAGGCACTCGAATTGAACAAACTTGAATCTGACTCCCCAAGAGATGTTATGTTGTATACCAAATATGAAAGCAATCCGGCTGGTGGATCTGAAGAAGAAGATTTTTAAAGAAATTTCCTCATATCGCACTAAGTTAAAATGTAGGCTACCATAGCGAGCCCAAATATATACCTAAGGACCTGATTTGAACAAACTTGAATCTGACCCCCCAAGAGATGTTGTATGCCAAATATGAAAGCATTCTGACTGGTGAATCTGAAGAAGAAGATTTATAAAAATTATCACCCATATTGAATTAAGTTAAAATTTGGGATTCCATAAAAAGCCCAAATATGAACCTAGGGACTTGGTTTGAACAATCTTGAATCTGACCCTCATAACAATGATGTATACCATACATTAAAAGATTCTTACTGGTGGTTCTGAAGAAAAAGATTTTTTAAAGAATATTCCCCATATTCCCCATAAGGTAAAAATTCGGGCTCCTGTATTGAGCCCAGATATGAACCAATGGGCTTTATTTTAACAAACTCGTATCTGCCCCCCCCCCCCAACCCCCCAACCCCCCTCTATGGATGCTGTATACTGAATATCAAAATATTCTGACCATTGGTTCTGGAGAAAAAACTTTGCAAATATGCTGACTCAGCATTTTTCGATGCCCCCTACAGAACACCCTAACAAAACATTACCATTCAATTTTACTGGTCCTTAGGATGCTCCATACCAATTAACAGTTCTCTGTGCCGTGTGGTTTGGGAACTATGGGCGTTTGAAAATATTTCTATTTTTAGCTACTGGGGTTCCTATGGAGATGTGGGAATTGTTTTTTGCACGAGTCAAGTATTTATGACCCAATAATACGACATACCAAATTTGGTTCAAATCTGACCATCGGTTCAATAGAAATTTTGGGCGGGCCCAAAAATCTTATTCCTCCCATTACAAAGCCAAATATTGCTTCGCGAACTTCGTTTAAACAAATTTGATTCTGCACCTCAAAAGGAAGCTCCATAACAAATATCAAGTCATTGTACTCACTGGTTCATGAAACGAAGATTTTAAAAATATTTTGGAGCATTTTCCCCCACCCTCTCCCCATGGGGCTGAGCAAGTTGAGTTGAAGAAAAATGCAATGCCCTTCGGGACCATCACTAACACAAACTTTCACTTGAATTGGCCCAGTGGTTTTGGAGGAGAAGACCAAAACGGACGACGGACGACGGTCGGAGAGCGGTGAGATTAGCTCAGCTTGACTTTGTCAAGGTGAGCTAACAAGATACAGTAGTTACAAAGCAGACGAAGAAATTCGACCGGATCGCAACTAGGTCGCAATCCGGTCGAAATTCTCTGTCTACTTTTCTGTCTACATCACTATAAATGCCACCTGTAGAAGAGAATTGTACCTTTTGTTTATTTGTCTCGAATGAGTCTTGTCCTTGCAATATGCTATCTCTAAAATTATCATCCGCTGGTGTAAATATGTGGTAGCCAAATGGCAATCCCATGTCGATTCGACCGAGAAAATAAACCTCCTTGGCGATTCGACATTATACGTTACAAGCGCAGAGTCAGAACAGTTATGACAAATGACCGATGATTTTGTTTGATAAATTGGCTTTGCTGGTCAGTCTGCCCATTGGGCAATTTGCAATTGTAGGTGATCTTTTCATGTCCGCTGCGTGAATCTACTCGCCTCTTATAATGAAGTTACAAGAAGCGTAATCTGTTAATTTCCTGTCATCATATAATCGTTTTCCAATGCGACTCGTCATTTCTGTTTCAATCATAGTCTCTCTCATTCTTCGGTGGCGCAATTACTTTTCCTTCATCGACGTCTGTTTCCCACAAAAATCGAATTTCTTATCTCTAAAACCCTGAAAATGTATACGCGTTAACCTCAAAACTTGCACTCATGGGAAAGTATGGAGAAATGTTGTGAACGTAACTAAACCGCAGGTAAATTAATTAACTGTTCGCGTTTGAAATCTTTCCTAATCAGCTCAGAAAATAGTTCTTGGCTGGATTATTTTTTTCTAGATTAGAGCAGTCGAAAAATAGTTGGAACAATTTCAACAAAACCGTATCATGTGATCCCCACAATGGAATGAGCTCGTCGAGCTCGTTCCAATGAGACTATCACGTGATATGGTTTTGCTGAATTTTTTTGAAAAAAAATGAAAATAATTAAAATTATTTTGATATCCTGTGCGTTGGGAAAGGGTTAAACCAAACTATGGTTGATATTTTCTCAACAATTACTCACTTCTAAATTGAACCTTCAACGCTCGTCTAAAAATGTCAAGGGAGATAACTTTATCGAAAGTCGATTTTCAGGACGATATAAGTGAAGGATACAGCGGCACTATCTACAGCCAGGGTGGTATCGTATCAAAAAGGTAAATTAACCGAAGGATATGCTCTCACGTTACACACCGTTAGAAAGTCTCCGACAGGGGCGTAACTATTTGGGTGTGACACCTACCCCCAATAATTTTTCAGTCGGGACATTTTGGTCAGGATCGGAGAATGAGATATTAATTCTCTCTTGCTAGTAAACGCGTACTTTCTTTAAAGTGTAGATTTGATGGTTACACTTGTGTCACAAACACAGTGGGTCATACAAATGGAGATTTGTCGTTTCCAATTCTGGTTGTTTGGTGTGTGACCGATTTAGAGTATCGGTACAGTATGCGCTACCTGAATAACAATTTGCATCATTTCTACTACATTTAAACAAGGTCTATATTCTAATAAAACAAATCTGTTTCAAGTGTGCTGGATATGAGAGATACAAGAGCCAAAAGCGAAACAAATTCGTCTGAATAAAGCTCAAACAGCACAGGAAAAAACAATTTTCACCTAGCCTTCGGTCTGATGAAGACAACAAGAAAGAATACACACAGACAATGAAAGAAATGAAATGTGGCGATACAAGTTCTCGTAAGCCAAGTTCTGTCTGAACGGGTGTGTAATACAACGCGTGGTAAAAGTGGAAATCAAAAGGTAAAAAATATACTGTTAGACAAATTTTGAAAAGTATTCTAGTAAGTCATAACTCCCGGTAAAACCTGATATTAATATACTTTTCGAAAATTAATAGGAACTGGAATTTTGAAATGTCAAGATACTTCCATGTATTACATGAAAGTATGATAACTGGATGATTTAAAAAAAAACAAATGCAGCCAGTCGCCTTGAAATGCACCAAGTAGCCCGCTTGGGGGGAAATTTTACAATTTGTTTTTTATAGCTGGTGCGAAACGGCGTGAGGATGTGCTAGGACTGCCCCCGCAATAGGATAGTCCCACTGAAGACTTGTTGTTCACTGTTCCTGGTGCAGGGACGGGAATGAGTAAAACTTGCATCTACAAGACCATTGCTAATGGGTTCCGAGGCCGCCTAAAGCACTTAGATGATCTCCGTATTTTATTTATTCACTAACAAATTTCCATCAAGTCTGGAGTTTTTCAATTATAATCCCCACTCACTAATATTCCATCTACATCATCAAGGCACGCCTTCCACGAAGGCATGCCTTCATGATGTAGTTGGAATATTAGTCAGCCGCGACTCGTTACATCACTATCGGGACAAATCATATTTACCCTCCTACCCCAATCCGTCATCTCCGCGACGTCCTTAGGCTCAGGTAGCCATTAATTGCCTCCGTCCTGTTTCACTTACTTACTTAACAGGACTAAATGAAAGCAGCAAAGTAATATTTTTTCAAGAACAGAAAAGAAAATAAATTGACCTCAAAAACGTAGAATTTCAAAAGTCACACATTCTAAGAAAAATAGCTTCACTTTAAGACTGGAAAACAAAATATTCTACGCTGCTCACGGATTTGTAGGAAGCTTCTTTTTACAGGGTTAACTCTTAACCCCTGAGTATTCTCAAAACAGCTATTAAATCAAGTCATGGTTTCGCGATGGCCGGGAAAGCAGCAAGTAGAGAGATAAATTAATCCTTTACCTAACTAAATGGTGTAAAGCAGGCACCGCTATTCACAAAAATTGTTATTAAAATTTTCTTCCCTTTTCAATGTTTGCCTCTAAAACATAGCACATGACCCCTGAATAGAACGAGCCATGTTTTGAAGATAAAAAGATAAAAACTGAAAGTCGTCAGTTATTCCAGAAACCGCTTTGCAAGAACTGTCTCATGTTGGTAATGGTAAATGGTTAATACCGAACCATCTTAGCAGGTTTCCCGCCACAATGAAGCTGCTACGTTTTCGTTTTTTCACTAACTCTGTGCATGTAGGTCTAGTATGGCATTTGTTTCTTGTTTTATAAAAATGTGTTCCTCAAATTGGACTAAATTCGTCGAATGATAAGCTAAATTTGAATGGCCAGCTATTTCTCTGGGTGACGACTTTTTTTCCATTATCAACCTCAACATCTCCAGTTCACCAAGCTTGTCAACCTTACAAGTGTACGAGCCAAATTGAATTTCAGGAACGGGAGTTCGCAGACAACGGTAAGTATAGAATTCCATCAGCACTCAATACTCCATCAGTCTTGTACATCTCTCGTTGCCAAGAAACACGGATGTAGAAGGATGCACATTGTCAACGCGGAGAAAATGTTTAGGGATGGGGTAGGAGGAGGGCAGTAAGGGGTAAATGATAAAATCAATTCTTATTGAACTTGACAACAATGCATAAAAAGTACCCAAACTATCTGTTATGCAATCTTGTTGGGGACATTCCTGTACTTTGTGGAAATCGGTTTCCGCTAGGAGGTTGGTGGAATTAAAAGCCACGCTAAGAAATTTCCAATATTCTGATCCTGTGCGAGGTGAATTCTCCTGACAGCAAGGGACCGGGACTCTTTCCCAACAGAGACAGAAAACATCTCTGGAACTTAAAATGAAATGTGGATATTTGCTTGACGTGGCGAAAGAAACTCTGAAATCTCCCTAATACTTATACGTCTACTAACTTTTGAAGATAAGACCATGTCGTTTTAACACGATACTCATATTGCACACACAAGACTTACACATTCTTTATAAGTAATGATCAGCGACGCGAATATGTTTCATGCCAGCATAAAATGACAGCCGAGCACACTCTCGTACACTACGGATTTTAATCTCGTAATACGGCGTTAATTTAGTGTAGTTTCATACCATCGTACACTGTAAAAAATATAGATTCTTTTTAGAACAAAAACTGGTTCTTATCTTGTCCCTGAGATGGAACCAGTTCTGTTTCAACAGTATTTATTTCAAATCAAATAAATTTATAAAGATTAACATTAAATATTAACAGAATTAAACACAAATTGAGGGGGGTTCAGCAGTAAGTTTAGAGCGTATACGAGGTTGTCTCAAATCATTATTAAGCAAAGGAGATATGAACAGTTGGCATATCGAACCAGTTTTGGTTCTGTATAGAACCAATATACCAGGTTTTTATATTCGCTTTGTTTCAAAATGTTTGGCGACTGCGTTGAATAAGCTCCAAGTTTACTGTTGAATCTACTTCAGTTCATGTATTATTCTGTTGAAATTGGATGCAAATCTTGGTAAATTTATTTGATTTGAAATAAATACTGTTTAAAATAAACTTGGTCCATCTCAGGGACAAGATAGAACCAGTTTTGGTTCTAAAAAGAACCTTTATGGTTTGCAGTGTAAGATAGATTCTTTCTCTATGAAGACACACTTCTTAATGTATTTTAAATTGCTTTCATGATTTTAAACTCGATTTCATATTCAAATCTATTTCGGTCAGTGAGTTGATTACCCCTCTACCCAACGTATCAGCAACAATCCTTCACAGATTAAGCAGTTAAAAAAAAAACATTCACCAAAACCACATCATGTTACCCATCTTTGGAACGAGCTCGCGTAGCTCGTTCCAATGGTGGCTCACACGATGATGGTATGTTGAAACTGTTTGGAAAAGTTTCAACAAAACAATATCATGTTACCCATCACTGATTGATTGATTGATTTTAGTCAGTAGTGCAACATGTATACAATAGAAACAAAACGTATACAAAGAGGTAACATTATTCACGACTACATGATTGCACCACAGGGAGATGGCGTAACCACTAGTGGCTGTCTTCCTGTCATTCCCGTTAAAAAAATGAACAAGAAAAAAGAGAGAAAAAAAACGAGAAAAGAAAAGAAAAACAAAATGAAAGAAGTGAAATGAAAACTAGAAGCAGACTTGAGAATCGAGGCAATCCTGAGGAAATGCTTACAACAGCGTGTTCTCCAGTAAGAAGATAGTTTATAGTCCTACTGCAAATGATATGTTAGGCTGGTTCTTTCCGTCATATAAGACATCTATTCTATGTTTTCTGACATGTGATGAAGATTGAGATCAACAGAAAGGTAGCGATGAGATAGACAGAGCTACGACCTACAGTCGGGGCATAGTGGATCGTTACAGTTGACATGTAGAGAGTATGAGCTTAGTTTTGAACGAAGGGTTCAATATTATTCCACGTCCTAGGGAAAGTATGTATGGGAAGGTTAGCAGAGAACTGAGTCCTCGGTTTATCTGTGCATAATTTACCTGACTGTTTGGTGTCCATACCGGAGGTATTTTGATATATTTTAAAAGTATTCTCAAAACGTCCAGGCAACATTTTGTTATGCCAATCATGCATAAACAACAGAACGTGAAGTCTATACAAGTCTGTGGATTTTAAAATGAGTTGGTTTCGAAATAGTGGGTCTGTGTGTGCATTGAATTTTTTGTTGGATATGATTCGGATGGCTTCCAGTTGCAGTTTTGTGAGCGCTCTGGTGGAGGGCGAGTGCCCCCAAATTTGAATACCGTACAGCATGTGACTGTGGATTAGAGAGTAATATAATGTTCTCAAGAATGTTTGTGGCAGAGTCCTTTTCACTCTATTTATGGCATAAATAGCCCTAGAAATTTTAGAACAGACAACCGAAATATGGTGCCTGAAGTTCAGATTTTCGTCTACAAAAATTCCTAAGAATTTGCCATTCGTCTAGCTAGTTACAATGGTAGTTCACATGATGCTGGTTTGCTGAAATTGCTTTGACTTTGTTCAACAAATCCATATCCTGTTACCCATCATTGGAACGAGCTCGTCTAGCTCGTTCCAATGACACGTCTCATGATGTGGGTTTGTTTAAATCTTTTTGAAAAATGTAAGAAAAAAAATTAGTTATTTGTGTTTAAGGTCTCATAGTTCTGCACAATGACTAATCGTGACCGCATCTTGGAGATAAAGTCAACTTCAGTCAGTAGTTTATACCCATGTTGCCCATTTTAGAGCACTTCCCACCCAAGCAATGGTGACTAAATTCTATTTTGCCAATAAAAAAGAGATTGGTTACCACAGGTAACAAGCACTGCTTCATGTCCTGGGGTTCTTACAGGAAAGAAATAATTAACCCTTTACCCAAGGAATCGGCCGCATCCGCCCGCGTAATATGCAAATTCAGCAGTTGAAAAAACATTATTTTTCAAACAATTTCAACAAAACCATATCATGTGACCCCTCGTTGGAACGAGCTCGTCGTTCTCGTTCCCACGAGGGGTCACGTGATATGGTTTTGTTGAAATTTTTTGAAAAATTTCAAAAAATTATTTTTAAAATAATAAATTCTGATATCGTCTGCGTTGGGTAAAGGGTTAACAGAACAAATTCTGATATCGCGTTAGTTGGGTGAATGTTTAACCTGGTATTCGTTAGGTACTTTCATTATAGCGTGTGTTATAAATCATCGACGTTTAATATACCGATCATTGATACGTGGACAATTTCGGTCATCACGCCCCCGCTGTGGTATCAAATGGTATGCGATACTGCTGATACTGGCCGAAAACACAGAGAGGGATACTTCAAAATCGAACACGGAACGGGGTGGGAACTGTATCCTCAACTCCCACCCCCCGCTATGAAAATATTACTAAAATCCACAAACCGTCAATTAAGTAAGATTTTTCACACCTTCATCGTTGTACAAATGCATCAGTTTATTTTTCTCGGCAAATGTTGTTAAATCCGAATTCGATTTGTGCCAGATACACCAAGATAATGTGGTAGATCGAACCCAACCAGTTCGGAATGGAGATAAAGAACACGCAGTAGCAACAATTACATCAAAGATTTGTCACCTGCTTTCGTCTAAAATGGATCTTGAAATCGAGATTTAATTATGACATGAGGGCAGGTATATAATACAAAAATCCTTAGTCAGTGAAGTTTTCATCTGGTGTACTGTCTCGCTTCAAGCTGAGGACCTTCACTGAGCAGTATCGTATTCGTCGGCTAGTAGTAGTAGTAGTAATTTATTCAAGCAAAAATAACATCTACAGAGAGGCAGATTGCACAAGGAGTTAACAGAAACATGATATGATTATACATGTAATAAACTGATAACAAATAAAATAACTAATTTGAATACTGACATGGCTAATGTAGCATACATAAAAGCATATACAATCAAGACCGTGTGCCACTTTAATGACCTACGATTTTGCAGTTATTGTTTCTCTTTTCCTGAAGAACAGCAGGATTATGTTGCAGATGGAGTGGCATAATGAGGGCGTATTATTTTTCATAAGAACTTATCTTGTTTGCTTACATTTGAAAAGTCCGCGTTGTTCCTGTTAACCCTTTGAACTCTAGTGGTATCTCCCACGCCAGTTCAATGGCAGCAATTAGAAGAGTCCATATTTATTAGTTGGGGTAGACCAATCAATATTTTCAACTTGCAGACTTGGGTCTGCACGTTGAAAATATTGACTGGTCTACCCCACACACTTACTGAACAGCCATCCTATTTAATGACGTTATGACGTATCATGTTCCTGGCCGGAAAAGCGGCCGCAGAGGTTCAAAGGGTTAACGCAAACAACTATTTTCTGATGTTTGTATAGGCCGGGCAGTCCATTACAAAATGCATCTCAGATTCCACATCGCCGGCGGCCTTACATACATCAGAAGCGTTACAAATCCTATGCCGACTAGTGCGATACTACTTGGTTGAAGGTCCTCCGCTCGATCCGATACAGCACACCAGGAAACTACCTTGTGCTGATAATCTCTATATACTACAGTAGTACAGAACGGCCGTCGTGGACTATTCAGTTTCCATGGGGTGGGCTGTATTTCCAGGAATGCAATAATATTAGATTGCATACACTAATTACAGGAGTAATCATCACAAATATAATCAGGCCTGAAAATAAGCAGTCTGACATTTGCAGAATGAGACCTCTAGAGGGTGAACTTGATGAAGCTATCCCATACAGTGGGCCAATTGATCCTCTGGGTACCTCTTTCTGTTTAGTTTTGAGACCCTGATTCAGATTGAGGTTCACAGAGGGTGAATTTAGTGATGCTACCCTGCTGTGCAGGGTAGCATCACTAAATTCACCCTCTGGGGACCTCATTTTACAGATGACAGTCTGCTTATTTTCTGGCTTGAATATAATTAATGAATTTTTTAATTTTTGAAATGATTTTTATTACCTGCTAAACTTAAAGGCATGCGTGGACATCACTGCACACGCGTGGATTACGACCAGTCCATGGCGACTGTACTGTTGTACCCATTGCTGTTATCACTTATTATTTCTCTGAAACAATAAAGTGATTATTTCCTGATTTTGAGCAAATGTTCACGTCATAGAAGATAATCACTGTTTTGGCAATAAGTACGTTTTAACGTCAATGGTTCTCGTAACATGCTGATGTGGATTTGAGGACCAATAGATAAATAAATTAATTAGAAATATCCCCCAAAACGTGATCTGCAAAGAGTTAACATGAACTGTGTTAATAAGATGACCTACGGCCAACAAGTTTGATAAACGTCAACTGAATTCTCATATCAGTTGGTGACTAATTAAGCTTTCGCAAAGACGGAGTTTGTACTTGTGGGCTTTCTGATTTCCCTCCCGTATATTTTTAATTAGAAGAGAGACCCAGAGTGACCGCGTGTTTGTCATAGCGCGGAAGCAAGGAAGACTTCAAGACCATCTCCCCATTAATATGGGCATGCTGAAGTTATTTCCTTCCACTTCCACTAATTGGACCACAGCAGGTTACCAAATATAATTAATTAGCACCAGGAGGTGCCAGTCAGTGGACAGCACGTAAAATGATTCCGCCATAATGACGATATATCTAGTAATGTATGCGGCTCACGAAAACCATGTTGTGTTGGAAAAATATTTGTACGAATCTTCCGCGGGAACAAGTCTCAGAACACATACACAGAACGACACGTGGGTGTGAATGGGTTAATCGATATGGCACGAGTGCCAGCGTGGAAGGATAGAACGATATGCCGCAGGCCTCGAGTTGTATCCTTCCGCAATGGCACAAGTGTCACATCGATTAACCCATTCACACACGGTTGTCGTTCTGTGTTTATTACACGACTTCACGACTATAAGACAATTATTCGAAGGACAGTCGGGAATTCATTTGACAACTATCAACACAAAGAACACATTTTATCGTCAACCAAATTTGCGAGGGGAACCCATGTCAGTATTTCGTCCCCTGAGTTCCAATGTATTCTATGTTTCTACTGGGACATAGAACACATTGAAACTCAGGGGACGATTTTGGGCTATTGCTAGGGATTCAAATTATAATTGCGGTGCACGGTTTGTAGAAAATTCCTGTGAAATTTGGCCTTTGTTTAAAAATAGTCCATCAATAATTTCCGTTCAGCACATATGTACAGATTTTCATTTTCCTCGTGGTTTAGTGTTGCTGTAAATGTTGACTACACAGAACAGGCGTGTAATAAAATTAATCGTTTTCATCCAAGCAAATGCGCGCATTCTACTGACTCAATTTTCCGTACACCACAAAGCAAGACGTTTTGTGGGATGTTGTCTTAACAAATAAAATGAACAATAAAGCACCAATTGAAAAACATATCGAGTCTCGTATTTTGCTTCTAAGTGAAACAGCACGTTAAAAACACTGAATGTAAAGTGTAAGACATCAAAAGCAACGTGGAATCAATTAAATCTATAACTAAAAAAAAAAACTTTAATGCAGATGAATTTTTAGACGACATGGGATGCGAAGTTATAAAAGTAGTTGTCCGAAAGTGATCGAAAAAATCATCACGCCGTGTCATTGTTTCTGAATATAGGCGGTTTCTATTTTTATCTTGGCGTCTGTCCAAAAAAATGGCTGCCACGAACAATAACAACTGTGCATTATTTTAAATTAGATCACAAACTTTGTAAATTTTTAAATAAACTGCCATTATGCATCGAATAAACCCCACAGCGCACGTATCGACAACGACAGTCTGAAATAGATTGCTTGGACAAATAAGCTATAAATAGAAACACGTTCACATAAACTTTACTTTTGCCCTTCTAAGAAATATAATGCCGACGAGCATGGAAAATGACATAGCACGGAATATCCCGAGAGTAATCGACTAATTAGATCGGGATGAAAAAATGCTACTTGTCATTGTTTGGGAAAAATAATAAATTTCCACCTTCGAGTTATTTATTTAATCGTCACGAACGCTTTCTACTGAAGATAGATTAAACGTAGATACTTTTGGAAAAGGAAAATTGTGGCTTTGTCAAAAGGTTACCTTATATTTTTCGGCTTATTTTCCCTTTGGGTTCTAGTTTTTTGTTTCGTTTTGCAGTTTTCCCAAATTACGAATGTAGTTCAATCACCAGGACTGTATTTGTATATCCCACTGTAGGCTAGGGCATTGTTGTGTGAGTGTGAAGCCTGCTATTGTCGGGTCGTAGAGAAATTACGGTTTTCACCCAATCACAGTTGCGGGTTTTGGAAAATACAGTTTTCAAACAATTCGTCCAGCGGACAAGTGGCTGAAAAACGATACATGCTCAAACCCCACTCCCTTTCCCCAAAAGCAACAAAACAACAACCACAACAAAACAAACAAACACAAACCCTCACCCATATAAACATGGGTTATAACTTTGTTTGATATTATCAAAATAACAAATGCACAGATAATTTGTAAGATTCATCCCCCTTTCTCCCAAAACATTTCAACTACCCTAACGGCCAAAGCCAGTCAGCACTATTCACAAACATCGTCATTCAAATTTTATAATCTTTAATTTGGGTCTAAAACATTTAGCTTACGGCTCCCAAATGAGGGGGTCATAAGCTATGTTTTCGAGGCAAAAATGAATTTTTTGGCTTGTTCAAGAATATTTTATAGGTGTCGCCTTTTATTCGTGTTAAGAAGAAATATGAGTAGAACGAAATGGCAAGTATGCTTCGGGGGCATATGTTTAAACTTTGAGAGTACGGTCGTATGCTAATGTTTGGAGTAGAACGTTGTTACTAAACAAACGGTTTTACTCAAGCTCCCAGGCCACTAATCTAATTCCGCAAGGAATCCGACGCTGTTAGAGACTGTTTGTTTGCCCACTTTTCGAAGAGTTTGCGCACAGACAACCGTTGCTTTAATATGACCTCGGAACAATGATTTTAAGTATACAGATTTATTTCAGTAATGAAAATGAAACCTACGTTAACTGGATTTTTATCTCCTCTAAATCACTATAAAATATACTCATTCAGCGATGATGTGGAACTATTCGCTAAATCTCATTTTCACTTGTCTGGAATCGGACGAGTGGGTGTCCCGAGCTTAAACTTACCAAGAAATATCCACAACTTGCGGCGAAAGCAACATTACTGCATCTAAACATTGGAAGTTGTTAATATCTCCATTCTTTATCGCCAAAAAAGAACGCTTCCTTCACACAAATTTATATGCAGTGGGTGTTGCAATTATTATTTATTGAACAGAAAGGCAGGTTGTTGTGCTTATCAGTCACACCACACCGTTACTGTTTAAAATACTATAACATACTGGAAACCAGCCAAAAATAAAACTATTAAACTATTTTTGGGCAATGCTGACCTTTTTGTTCGATCTTGGAAGCCAAAGAGTGGACCTGACAATTGGTTTCTCTTTATGTTATTAGAATGTTGCAAAGCAGGGACGAGAAATATGCCAAGTATTTTTATCTTAACCTCAGTCGTATGGTCAAAGTTATTACCAAGTCTATCTTAATAATGGACTCCTCTAAAACAATACAATTTTTAACATTGGCGATGCCATTTTTTGCAAAAGCAAGAGGATTTAATGCATTTGTACCGAAGAACGTTTGTTCCATTGTACATGAGCTCTTAGGGAGCGCGGTGGCTCAGTGGTAGACTTTTGGACTTCTATGCTAGAGGTCTCGAGTTCGATTCCCGTCCGGGACAACCCGCGTTGTATACTTGGGCAAGGCCCTTTATACCGGTTGCCAACATGGGGGCACGATGACGCCGTGTACTAAGGAGTACTGCACGTCGATGGTGCACTTGTCTTCAACCGCTGTAACCCTGCTGAACAATGTTAGAATGTTGAGGAGCTGACAGTTGCTCGTCGATGCTCGGTGGTTCTCTCGGGGTACTCCGGCTTCCTCCACCCGTAAAACTGTCACGGTCGCGATTAGCCATTGTGCATAAGTATGTGACCTTAAACACCAATAAATAAGTGCATGAGCTCTCTCATATCATTATTTCCTATGATTAACTTTTAAGCTGGAGTAATCATCACCGTCAATTACGGTTAGAAGTGTAGGCAGCTTGTTACCGGTAGTTTTGTTTGTTTAATGGTATAGTTTACAGTGTAACAACCCAAACCGCACGATATGCAAAAACGCGAATTTACAAATCACAGTCTGATGAAGACTAATCCCAAAACAATTGAACGGATGGAGCACTCTGGTTATAAACAGAAAAGTGCCCACCTGCCAACATATTGTAGGGGTGGGGTGGGGGAATATTTCTATAAATAGGCAATGCTCAACAAGAACATTTTTTTCGATGATTTCCGATTTTCCGACGCCTCCCAGTCCTCGATTGGTATTTAAAGGACATACTTCGATGTCTGAAAAACTGATATGTTGTTGCGGTGTACAACTTTTCATAGCAATGTCACCAGAATATTCAGAATATATTGTATTTATTATTGACAAAGACAAGTGCTTAAACTGGAAAGTTGATACCGTGTTCCTAGGTTTCGTGATAGGCGTTTCTTTGGTGTTTGATAATGTGAAAGCTGCTACGCTGTGACTGCAGTCACAGCGTAACAACTTTCACGTTATCAAACGTCACCGGTGGGGATGTTACGGCGTTAACTGGCAGGACGCCACACTGTGAGATGAAATGGGTAGGTGGATTGAGATGCGACGTTTTCCTTGTTGTTGCAGAATAAAAGAGATCGGTGATATACAGATATACTGTGATTCGTTAATGCTAATTCTTCATTTGTATTATTGTAATTATTATGTATATATTTTAGGCAATGTTCTGTCAAAGGGATCATAGGGGGGGGGGGGGGGTCGGTCGATCTTGTGTTAAATTTTGTTCACAAGCGTTAGAGAAAATGATCAAGTCAGATTGTCTCCTAATTATGGAGATGAAGAGAATGGTTTGCCCAAAAAGCCACGTTATTCTAGTAGTCCAAAAAAAACCCCATGAAATACAGAGATAATTTTAGTTGGTATTGTCAAAACTTTAAATTTACACTTACTCATAAAACACATTGCACAAGCAAAGGACAAGCACGCCAGCAAGAAAATCTGTACAACTGACCAAAGCAGCGCACGACGCTCACCGCCAGTCCACCAGACATCGACTATCGCCCCAATACTACCAACCCTTCCCATCTGCAGTGGCAGCGAGTTTAATATTTGCCACCTATACTTAGCATTCATAATCGCAATATTGTTGCGATACAGTCGAGTTGACAAAGCACAAATAATTTGAAAGATGCAACAACAGATTCATTCTCATTACCAATATACTCTGACTTTTCTTCGGTGGCCTTAAACATTTTGGCAAGAATGGTGTCGAAATATTTTAACACTTTAGTGTCATTTTCATCGATGCGATCGTCATGTACAATTCTTCCTATGTAGCAAATAGACGCGTCCACTACACATTTGTTGGAATTTCAATTCTCTAGACTTAAAGAGATTTAGTATTAATTTATTAGGTATCGCTGAACTAAATATATGAATTAGAGTTACCCGTCTTGAAATGTTGCACTCAGAAATGATGCAATCTCTAAAAATAAACAGTCTTGGGAGAAATATTTTTTCAACAAACCATTGAAACATTATATTGACATCTTGCATTATTGCTGAATATTCCTGAGAAAAAGAGAGGGTGATTTTATAACTTTTGGACCAAAAAAATACAATTTACTTTTGTGTGTTTTTCTATGGAATTCCCTGAAAAATATGTACACGTTACCGGTACTTCCTTTCGTGTTACTTTGTCTCTCTTATTTGTTGCATTGCCTCCTGTTTTCGGGTCAGAAAAAAGTTGTCTGAAAGGTATACCTGACAAAGATATTTGAATGCCAAAATTAAAGTGATGCGATCATATTTTCTTCGCCGGAACGTTATAATGGTGGCCTATGGACAAATATTTAGTTTTGTTATACCATTACTAGGGCTGCACGGTATATCGATAAACCGATATATACCGGTATTCAAACCAATATCGATTGAATACCGGTGTAATTACAAAAATATCGGTTTATCTTCATTATTTATTTACCCTCAATTTAATTTTCAAGATGTCTTGAGCTTTTTAACTGTAGATCCGAATGAATAATATTAACCCTTTATCCAAGGAATCGTCTGCTTGAGCCCTCGTAATATACAAATTCAGCAGTTGAAAAAATAATTTTCAAAATTTTCAACAAAACTATATCATGTAATCCCTCATTGGAACGAGCTCGTTGAGCTCGTTCCAATGAGGGGTCACATGATATATTTTTGTTGAAATCTTTGGTTAAAATCTGATAAACTAATTTTGAAAATAATAAATTTTGATATTGTCTGCGTTGGATAAAGGTTTTTCGAACCGCATCATCAAGGCGTGCTAATTCGTTCCGACTGTGATGCCTCGAGTCTCGATTGTGGTACTTGTGTTCATATATCTGCACAGTTTTCGATATACCGGTATACCGCGGTATTTTTTTGAATACCGATACCGGTATTCAGTTTTGAATATCGTGCAGCCCTAACCATTACAGATCCTGTCTTTCGGACAGACGTTCATTTTGTTGTCTTAAAGCAATTTTTTCTTTAACAAAACGCAAGCGTAATGTTTTCAAGGGTTACGTTCAAATCACTTTGACATTTAGCAAGCAATAAATCTGCTTCCATTAGCAATGGTCTGCAGAACGCAATATCTCAGTAGTCTCGTCTTTATCGTTTGGCCGTCTATGGAAAACACATTATCGTTGATCAGTATGGATGTTTGGAACACCTTTTATTATATATTGATAAGAGTTGTTCAATAATGTGAATGGTGTAGATATGAATCACTTCCTAGATTGTTGTATACACGTGAAATGTCTGCTACAATGCACTAACCCATTCCTTCCATCCCAGTAACACAATTACCACTGTCCAGATGATTTTGTTGTTTTTGTTTTTTTTTTTTTGGGGGGGGGGGGGGGGGGGTGACAACCTGATTTGTCCCGACTGTGATGGCTCCCGCCGAACACTCTTTTCCCCACACTCATGCACGCACAAAGCAACTCGTACTTGAGTATAATCCTTTCTCAGACCACTACAGTTCAGACAGATGGCAAGGTATTTAAATCTGACGCGAAGAATAAATGTTAAGGTGTGCCTCGAGATGGCCAAGCGAATCGCAAGTTTTCGATTTGAATCGAATCTCAAATCGAATCGGGTCTATTATTCGAAACCGATTCGAATCTCAAATCAAACCACGGGCATCTTGAAAATTACTGATTGGTGGGGACGAGATATAAACGCGATTTGTTCCGACTGTGATGGCTCAAGTCTCGATTGATCGAATATGCAAACTGCATCATCGAGGCATAGCTTCAGGGAAGGCATGCCTTGATGATGCAGTTGGAATATTAATTAGTTGGGATTCTAGTTGAAACGCAAGACTTTTTTAAAATGTATTTGTGGATAAATAAAATGTACATGTAACGGCCAAGAAACAACATTTAACTTAATTAATACACACAGTTGCGGCAAGTCAAACTGGCAATGCGGGTTCCCCAAAAGCCTGAATAGGATACTGCAAACCTTCACTTATAAGACAGATCGCGTGTGGGTGATGTCACTCAAGTATCAGAGCTAGCATCGCAAGGAATTGCACGACTAAGTAAGAGTTAATTGATATCTAAGACTCCAATCCAGATGGAAATGTCCAGGCTGGAACAAAATATTAGTGGTGTCATCCCTAACCCCACCCTCAGCAGCACCCCTTCTGCTGTCTGCATTTCTTCAAAGTCGCTCATAAAATGTTCACATTGCTCTATACTTTAAACAATAATATTTCTCTTCAAGATAATTATACGTACAACATTAAAGAAAATGTACGGTTCATGGATTAGCGCATTGAACTTCAAATCGAAAGGTCGAAGATTCGAACCGTCAGTTTTTGGGTAGGAGGTTTCATCCTAACTGACCAAAATGGGAGCACAGTACCACAGTGTGCTGAAGCGCACATCACACTTACCTCAATCCAATACTAATACAGCTCGTGTTCGGTCTGTGTGGTGGGAGTTCGGCAATTACTCACCGCTGTTCGGTAACTATTTTCGGGCACTTTTGCTTCCTCGACCCGCACAATTGAAGAACATGATGTGGCCATGAAAGTGTCCGTATACCACTTTAAACAGACAAGCGAACAGACCATTATACCGGCAGCATCGGAAAACGTCTGGAAATGTCTTCACTGGGTATTTTGGATTTTTTAGAGGACGGTTCTTTGCATATTCAAATACAGCAGTTTTAGCAGTTTGGAAAATATATTTACAATGCAGGATATAAGATGCGACAAGTCCTTGCAACAATGCTGAACACATAAGGCATGAGGTCATATCACCCGACGTATGTAAAATGTACATAAAACGTATAAAAGTGCAATCGGGAGCTCTAGTGGCTATAGCACTGTCTGTACCTTCTATACTTTTACAGGGTATGTTATTGATCGGGTGATAGGGTAACTCCAGTTATGTCAGCGGTTTAGTGGCAATCCACTCCACACACTGGTTTGGAGATTTAAGACTGCTACTTCATCGATTTTATAAAGTCTTTATGAATGTTACCAATGATATCTTCGGCTATAAAATTGTATCACAAACGTTATTACATTATGGTATGCCAGGTAAACAAAACGTGCCTAGAGTAGAACAAGCCGCTATCTGCAGTGCTAAAGCAGGAATCTACGAAACTACGGAGATTCGGTTCGATGTCGATATCGATGGCTTGGTTCTGGTTCGATATCAAGTCGATTTCCTGCTTTGTATACTTTTGAATCGGGTAACTCATGCTTTTTCACCAAGGGACTATGGCAAATAAATGAATTTATTTAATGGAGTTTAAAGACACTATTGACAACCAGAGTCACCTCGTGTCGGATAGTTTTATAGGTGGAGGAAGCCGGAGTACCCGGAAAAAACCGCCGATCAGCGGCGAATAACTGTCAGGCTCCGCAAAGTACTAACGCCATACAAACCGGGTTAGCAGTGGTTGAAGACAGGTGCACCATCGACGTGCAGTACGCCTAAGTACACAGCGCCGCCGTACCATCACGCGGGCAGGATTAAGTGCCTTGCCCAAGGAAACAATGCAGTTACTCCTCACGGGGATCGAGCTGTGGACCTCTCGATTTGAAGTTCAATACCGTAACCACTGAGCAACGGCTTTCCCCGTAAATAAATATCTCCTATCGATGGAAGCATGTCGCCGAAATGATAGAATAGCTGTCTGTTGCCTTTTCGGTTCAATCGGCTTATCAGCATGCATGTCCGTCGAACACTTTACACTGTTACAACCTTACTTCTAAAGTGGAGCGCGGGAATCCGGCTCTCCACTTTATAGGCACTGTTGTAGCAATGTGTTACAGATTGAGTGTGACACAGTAGATATTGTCAGTTTACGGTGATTCAGATAAAACTGTAAAATAGTATAAATTTCGAATAAACTTATAGTGTTTTCAAGTAAAAATGTATTCTACGAGTAGGATTAAGAATGAAACCGACGAGCCTCTGGCGAGTCGTTTCATTCTTAATCCTACGAGTAGAATAAATTTTTTACTTGAAAACACTATGCGTTTATTTTGTTTATCCCATAAATCATTTACAGGGCAGTCATGGTGAAATCGTGCTGTTACTCACTACAAAACAATGCGTGAAGTGAGAAGCACATTGGTTCAATTCCATCGACAAGCAAAACTGCCAAAAATAAACAAGGTGCAGTGATACATTTCTGTCTAAAAATAATTCCCCTACAAACTTGAGCTAAACTTGCAAAAATACTTTATTAAATGAACAATGTTTATCTTTTTTATTTTCGTTGTTTATTGTTATTTGTTTCGTCATCGGTTCAACTGGAGTTTTATAAACAAAGCATACGACACGTGCATTTGTTTATTTACACTTTCCTAATCTGGAAAATGAAACATCAATCATCATGTCCCCGCCTTTCACAATCGAACTTGTATGATTTTCAACGCTTGATTTCGATTCATTTACTTTCTGTTTTCTTTGTTAATTATTGTTCGTTTTATTGTTAGACAGAATTGAAATGTGTCATTTATTCTGAAACGAAACATTTCAGCGACAGTCAACGTTTGATAACGTCGGATTATTATGTTTTCCACAAACGGAAAACAGGTCATGAGAACACGAATGCGGTAGAGGTCAGAGGTCAAGTCCGTCTCTACTTTTGGAATCCATTCTTTGGGTGTTAAACATGTGGGGGAAATTTATCACCCTACTAGCAGCTGCTACTAGGTGAATAAAGCAAACATTTATCCAACACTTTTATTGTTCGAATAAACGTCTATTTATGGGATAAAACTACGTTTGCCACTGAATGATTATGGCAAGTAAGATTGTAAAATATAATAAACCGCTGTTTTCCTATAAAGGGCTTATGTGAGCCTGTACACTATTTCTAGAGCACTGTTTCCAGTGAAGACGTAAATGAGACTTATTATATTATTAATGTTATTCAGTACTAGTAGAAGTAATGGTGCATTGATCTGATGGAGTGCAGAAAGCTTGGGTGAAAATTTCGTGCGAGTGAAGTTAACAAAAGCGCTTGTGTATTGGGGGCTGTTCAAGAAACGGCATGTTAACATGTTTTGAGCGGATGTTGAGATGCTGGAATATTTTGTACAATTTAATATATTAATATAATGTATGTTTAAAAATACATTTGGGAGCACATTAACTACACAGTATTTACGGATGAAGTTCTTTTTGTGGCTACGTTTTAGTGTCCAATAAATAGTATCACCCATATTCAGTACCATTGTAATTTTGTACCATCTGAACCGTCCATAATCCAAGCAACGTTTTAATGTCATTAGAGCGGTGTGTTTACGTTACGTTTGGGGTAAATCTCTCAATAGCTGAATGTCGTCGATAATAATGTCAGACAGCAATTTGGTTTTAGATTTAATGCCAACGATGCATGTGAGTTTAATGCGAAACTACGTTGTGAAAATATGCTAAATGAAAATCTGCTTAGTGAAAACCTGCTTAGTGCAACCCTGCTTAGCGCCAAAGTGCTTTTTACACATGCTTAGAGCAAACCTGTCTAGTTTTGTGCTGTCAAGACATCACGATCATAGATGTAGCTGAAATTGAAAATGTCCTGTATGTCCGCACTGTGTAACTGTTGAGTAAACGAAATCATCATTTTTGTAAATGAAACATCATCGAAAAGTAACAATAAATGGTAGCAGACAACTGTGCTGAATAGTACCGTTATGGTTTCTGAAAAGGTACAGTGAATAAAAATTCCTTCATTGACGCTAATTAACACGACGGGAGTATTTCTGAAATAGTTGTTTGGAGATTTCAAGACAATTCGTTCCTAAAAAAATGATGAAAAGACAAACAGATTTAAATGTGATGTGATGCGGCTAGATGTTCATTAATAGAAACAGAATTGTAAATTTACTGTGAGGTCGCAAGTTTACGAATTTCTGTTTTGGAAGTACTTGCGGCCTTTTCTGCTTACCTTACTTCATATACGATAGCCGGGTCGTGAAATAAGAAAGCGTCTAGTGGAATATTTGGTGTTAACCTTTTACCTAACGAATCGGCCGCATCCGCCCGCGCAATTTACAAATTATGTAGTTAAAAAAAAATATATATATTTAAAAAAAATTCAACGAAACCATATCATGTGACCCCTCATTGGAACGAGCTCGTCGAGCTCGTTCCAATGAGAGGTCATATGATATGGTTTCGTTGAAATGTTTTGAAAAATTTAAAAAAACAAATATTAAAATAACAAAGTTTGATATCGTCTGCGTTGGGTAAAGGATTAAAGTGGTAAGGGGATTGGAGATCTGTTGTTACATTTAACACCACATTTCATTTTGAATGGTCAAGGTTATAAAGGCAACGAAAAGTAGAGATTACCGTAATTTTCAACCTTTAATTTTGATTCTAGCAGACCACCAATGGCTAAGATTGTGTACATCTCACTTGTGTACATGTGTTGTACAATGTTACAAACTTATAATCTAACAATGTATGTCAAAGTTGTTATGAGTTTAGGGAAAGAGCTGGGTTTCAGAAGTAAAGAGTTTTTTATTGGAGTATAAAGACACTTTCGGCAGCCAGGGTCACCTCGTGTCGGACAGTTTTACGGGTGGAGGAAACCGGAGTAGCCGGAGAGAACCATAGAGCAGCGCCGAGCAACTGTAAACTCCCGAACGTACTAACTCCGCACAAGCAGGGTTAGCATTGGTTAAAGATAAGTGCACCCTCGACGTGCAGTACGCCTTAGTACACTGCGTCACCGGGCCCCCACGTAGTAAATCGGGATTAAGTGCCTTGCACAAGGACACAACGAAGTTAGGCCTGGTGAGATCGAGCCATGGTCCTTTCGGTTTGAAGTACAATGCCGTAAACACTGAGCGCCAGCCCGCCCTCCCTGGTAAAGCGTTATTAGCATTTACAGACTAAAACGAACACAAATAGGGTTCGAGAGGAGGAAAAAGAGATAGATAGGATAGACAGAGAAGAAAGAGTAAAGGAGCGTGAAATGGAAATAAGATTACCAGAGATCTAAAGTATATCTAAAATTGACTTTTTATTCAAGCAAATCGGATTAGAAAAAGGTCAAGAATGGGTGGAGCTATGGATCTGAGGGACAGCAGTATGTAAAAGTGCCAAAATTGTCTCCCTTTGGGGAAAGTCGTGATGACATGGACGTTTGTCAAAATCGTTTTGAAAATTATGCAACGCGTCTTGGGTGGCCACATCAGGACTGGGCATTGCATTTGAGCACATTATTGAACGGCAAGACCTCAGATGTTTATTCCAGATTGCCACCATTACTGAAAGGTAAGGCCCTAGATGTTTATTCTAGATTACAACGTTCAGATGCTGGGAAGTATAATAAGGTTACAATTTATCGTTGAAGAGATTTCAGTTGATTGAGGATGGTTTTAAACAGAAATTTAGAAAATGTATTGCAGAAAGGGAAAGCTCTGCACCCTCAGTTTGCGGCACATTTGAAGCATTTTTTGAATACTTGGATAAATTTATCTGGCATTGAAAATACTTCTGAAAGTTTGAAAGACTTGTTATTTCTGGAAGAGTTTTTAAATGTATGTCCAAAACATTTGGCTGTATTTCTTAAGGAAAGGAAACCCGAGTCTTGATCAGCTGGCAATTTTGTCTCAAGTATATGAAAGCACACGGGTATGGTTTGAACAAGTGTGATTATTCAAAGGGATTAAGCGATAAGAGTAATACTAATCTTGTTAAACAAAATTCAAATTCTGAGAACAGAGGTCACGAAAGGGGTATGAAAGGAACAAGCAATAGTGCAGTAAAAAGTTGCAATTTTTGTCGAAAGACCAGACAGGTTATGAAAGATCGGTTTGAGCGACAACACCAAGGGAAGCACGCCATTCACAAATTTGGGGCAGCAATGAAAAAAGAGACAAGTTCATTATTTCACAAGGACAGTGAGTGTCGTGGTCCTGAAAATATAAGTTACATGGCGTGTAGCTGGCTGATACTTTCCATACAAGGCGATGAGAGCTCAAATCAGGTGTGACTTTCAGAGCCTTGTGTGGAGATGTATCAGCCAGCTAGACGTAATGTAACATATTTATTATGACGAAAGTCCATGTAAATCAAGGGATTAAAATCAATTTTCACGAGAAACCGAGAAACAAAGAACGACCGGACGTTTATTTTTTAGAACCTGCAATTGACTGCACCGCACAGAATCATCAAAAATAACTGGCACCAGTATGTATCTATGGTGACAGTAAACAATCTTCGCTGTTCAAAATGCGATATTTCGTCCCCTGAGTTCCAATGCGTTCTGGGGACGATTTGTTTACAAAATAAAACTTATCGCTGCAAGCATATCTGAAATACCCTTACATACATTTACTGCCATTACCACCTGAAAAGGGTTAAAAAGCATGTTCAAAAAATCGCTTCCAATCTGCTGAGTAAACTGTAAAGAAGATGTTCGCTTCAGCATAAAAATCTATAGACTCTGAAGTTTGGTTGGTATTGACTATTATTACCACTTTTGCGGGCGTTCCTAGCACATTGACGATGTTTTGTCGGGCGTTGAAACCTCAAAATACTCAACAAGTCATGTGACGTGTTGGGCCGTTACTGACTATAACAGCCCAACACGTCAATAACAGCCCGACACGTCTAAATATAGACAATGGCGTCACATCTCTCAACCGATCAACAATATTTTTCCCAGATTTCCATTTGGATCGAAATTCAATTCGGATTTTTTTAATTTGTAAACACATTTAACACATTTGTTTCAAGTGTTTCCCTTTGTGTCACGGATAGATAATGTAGCAAATATAGGAAGCGATACACACAAAGTACGTGATGACATCTTTGATGAATAAACTCCTTGCCTAAAGTTCGCATTTAGAAGATATATTTTGTCATCTAACTTCCCAAATTTCGTCGTAGACTGATCAGACGATAGTCATGTTACCCGGTTTGTTTGTCAACAAATCATACGGTAGTGTCGCTGTTTTTTTAATTCTAAAACGTCAAACTTCATTTATTTATCTTATTTCCCATATAATTTCATTTTAATGTCCCCGATGTACGAAAGTGGCAATAATAGAAATAACATGACTTTGTCGGGCATTACAGTGTATCAACTGCTCAACAGAAATGGTTAACAGCCCAAGAGTTTATTAGCGGCCCGCGACGAAGTCGAGGGCCGCTAATAAACTCTTAGGCTGTTAACCATTTCTGTTGAGCCGCTAATACACTGTAAAGCCCTTCAAAATCATGTTATTGTTATAGGGACGTAAAAACAACAGAGAACTTTTGGGACTACAAATGATATTTTCTGTCCATTTTTTTAATATTTAATATTTTAAATCAATAAATACGGTACATTGAGAATATTATGGTACTTAAATTCTCTTATTTTGTTTCATTCACATTTTGAAAATTCGAAGCGAGTGGAAATGCTTCAATTTGATCAAAATATTAATGGCTGCTACTAACCTGATATCAAATAATATCAGGTGAGTTACCTGAGACGGCGAAACCCTTAGATGGTATTCAAATGTTCTGATTGGAGAAACTAACTTCGAGGCCAAATAATAGGCAATATACTGACACAATTAGTGCTTGTTTTGCTGATCGGTAATTTAAACACACTTGCTGCACGAAATATAACAATGTGGAATTTTCCTGTGGCTTTTGGCTTCTCGTGAAAAGTGCAGTGTGCTAGGACAGACGTAAATGTAGATTCAAACCAACGGAATTTGGTTGTCGTAGTGGTAAGAAAATCACCGTACTTCGGGATAGCAGCTACAGTGGAGTGATTGTTCGAAAAGAATAAGTTAAGGCAGACTAGTTGTTAACAGGTAAAAATGTGGGTTTAATATATTCCCTAGTTTTGTAGGAACCGGGCGGGAATGAAATTACCCTTAGAACCGGGAACTGGGAAATTTCGCTGGTAATATCAAGCAAATTTACGAGAGTAACATGACACATTTATTTTCATGAAAATTAACATATTTCATTTGCAATCTGCCATCTCCAAACGTAAAAAACCTCTTTCCTAAGAGAGGTGTGAAAACCCCAAACCGCTTCAAATTAGTCTTCATTTTCAGAATCACTAGTATCACTATTCACAACCTCCTCCAACATGAACTTTGTCTTCACTGACGTCGCCAGTCTTACGTCAGTGAAGAGGAGGCTGATGTTGAAGGAGGTAGTGAATTGTGATACTAGTGATTCTGAAAATGAAGATGAGTTTGAACTCCGAAGCGGGTGAGGATCTTGCAGTTGAAAAGGAGTGGGGGAACTGGTTGACAGGTACAGAGATTTGGTGAAAAAGGTTCGCCAGGAGTCAGGACTGTAAAAATTTCCGGCATGGAAAGGCGGACGAAATCCTGCAAAGTTACGAGAGGGCAGCTTTTCTATTCAGAAAACCTCAGTTCAACACACAAACAGTGCCATGCTTGATTAACAGTTCCGTGTTATAGTTTTTCTGGGTATCAGGACTGGGTTTCGGAACCGGGAACCGTGGAATTTCCGTTCCCGGAATTAAACCCTAGTGAAAAATCAGAGATGTATTCTTATTGACTGTGCATCGAGAGATGCACCTGTAGCAAATATTACAGATGACAACCCATACTATACGGGTTCAATGGAGGTTCTGTGCATGAGCAATCCACTTTATGATTTAATCCTGTGCAATATCAAGGAGGTAAGACCTCCTGGCAACACAGTTAAATCTTGGTCATTTAAATGTAAGTCAAAGGTAAAAATCAACAGTGATTGGTTAAATTTAAGGTTTAATCCTGGGAACCGAAACTGGCCCTGATACCCGCGAAATCTATAGCACGGAACCGAGTGTCAAGCGTGGCATTGTTTGTGTGTTAAACTAAAGTTTTCTTAATTTAAAAACTTCCCCAACGTAACTTTGTAGGATTACGTCCGCCCTTCCACGTCTGAACGTTTTACAGTCCTGATTCCTGACGAACCTTTTTCACCAAATCACTGTAGCTCTCATCCAGTTCTGGAGGACCCCCCCCCTCCCCCACACTCTCTAACCATAATATCTTCACCTGCTTCAAAGTTCAAACTCGTCGTCATTTTCAGAATCACTAGTATCACTACCTCATTCAACATCAAACCCCCTCTTCACTGCCGTCTTCAGTCCCCTCTGCTTCAAGCAGAGGAGACTGGTGACGGCACTGAAGAGGGAGTTGGTGTTGGAGGAGGTGATAATACTAGTGATTCTGAAAATGACGAGTTTGAAGTGGGTTTGGATTTTGACAATTCTCTTAGGAAAATAACTTTTCCGTTTAGAGATGGCAGATTGCCAATGAAATATGCTCATTTTGTCAAGTCATCCCCCACACTTGGCTGGTGGTAGTCAAAATGGTACTTTGGAAAACGGGGAAAAGCATTGTAAGTCTGATGTTATACACGAACGCCAAAAAAAACAGGGCTCATAGAAAAATGTAAGCTTTAGGATGGTTTAAACCCATTTGAGTTTCAAAATGAGCAAAAGACTGATAAATCTCTCACTTGGGTAAAAGGTTGGGTTAATACAAGAGAGAGGAAGATAGCACGTAACAGTGTAGAGTCATGGCTTGGAAATGTTCATGATTTTTTTATAGGTATTATCAGAATCCAAAATTTGAACATGGAAAAGTTCCAAATTGTTTAGTAGAAATGGTTTTGAAATTATCACACGAATCTGTGCTAATAGGTCATTTGGGAATGAAGAAAATTTCTTGATAAAATTTTGACTCAGTTTTATTGGTCAGGCGTACAAAGAAATACAAAATTATTTTATCTCTCATCTGACATTTGTCAGAGAACGTATCATAAGGGCAGGGTAACACGGGTTCCTTTAGCACAAATATGCTATTAACTGATGCCCATTTCAAGGTGTGGCTGTTAACATTGTTGGGCTAATTAAACAAGTGTCAAAAAATAAAATCTGGCATATGTTACCAACTATAGCCGCTGAAAGTGTGGCAGAGGTTCTGTTTAATATGTTCATATGGCTTGGATTCCTCACATAAATTTTAACTGATGTGGGAAGTCAATTCACATCAAAAGTGATGCAAGCGGTAAGTAGATTATCATGAATACGTATGTTAATGACAACGCCTTATCATCCAAGTTATAATGGGGCGCCTGAAAAAATTAATGGCACATTGAAAAGTTTAGAAAGATGTAATTGGGACCGGTGTCTCCCGGCATTACTCATTGCCTATCGAGAAGCACCACAAGACTGTTTGGGGTTCAGTCCATTCGAATTAATCTTTGGAAAAAGAGTGAGGGGTCCAAGGGAAATATTGAAAGATTTATGGACAGAAGAAGTAGCACAACAGGGAAGTTAGAACCACTTACCAATATGTTTTAGGCCTTAGACAAAAATTAGAGGATACTTTAAAGTTAGCTTAGAGAGAACTGGAATCAGAAAGATATAAGAAATCCTATAACAGGAAAAGCCGAGATAAAAATTAATGATAGAGCTTTAGTTTTTCTGCCACAGATAATAACAAACTGGTAATGCAATGGAAGGGGCCTTATAAAATTGTGGGAAAGATAGGTGGGTATGATAATGAATTCAACATCAACTCGAAGGTGAAAACTTACCATGCCAATTTACTGAAAAAGTTTATTTATATAGATTCACAGAAGTCATCATGTAGTGAGAATAATACCGATGGTCAAACAATTGATACTATCAAAGGTGGTTTGTGTAGGGGTAATAGATATTCAGGTGGACATAGAATTAATAGAAGGAGCTAGCAAAGAGATAAAAGGGAAGGAATAACTTAAGGTATTTCCAAATGAAACAACATACTGTATTTTGATTGGCTGAGAGGTACGGTGTAACTTGCAAACCACAGTAGCTTTTTTTTCACACCGTGTTTAACCACGGTGTAAAAACAAGAATGTACAAGAGCAAATTATATGGCTAAAAAATTACCCAATTTTAATTATTAATTCATACCTTCTGCTCGGTTATGTTAGAAGAAAAATAAAAATGCAGGAAATTTAATATTTATGTGCAAACAGATATTACAGATATGGATGTCATTGGAACTGGCTCATTGAGCCAGTTCCAATGACATCCATATTTGTCGGGTTTTATTTAAGAAACTTGCAAAGTACAAATTTTCTGTCAGTTTTTGCCCACAATGTAGGTTAAAGTTTTAAGTACAACAAAATTCTTGGAAAAAAATTCATTATCCTTGTGTTTTCCAGGGTGTATGGGAATTTACACCGGTTTGGGAACTCATACGCCCTTCGGCTCGCCTCAGGGTGTATGAGTTCTCAAACCGGTGTAAATTCCCATACACCCTGGAAAACACAATGATAACTACTAATACCAAACATAAAAGGTAAAGAAACTATACATGACACACAGTATGGGGAAATCCTTTCTTCAGTACGAAATTCTCAACTTGAGGACATAGTTTTAAGTTTTGGTGATGTGTTACATGAAGTATCGGTGAAGCAAAGATTGTGGCACATGAAATTAGACTTTTGTCCTCTCAGCTGATAGGAACTAAGCAATAGCCTTTGCCATTGTCTATGAGTCAAACTGTAAGAAGACGAAGTAAAATACGTGCTAGACATGAATATCATTGAACGGTCAGATTCCCCAGATTGTTCTCCTGTAGTTTTAGTTAGAAAACCTGAGAAGACGGTTCATTTTTTCATCGATTTTCGGAAAATAAACGCAATTGCTACTTTTGATGCCGAACCAATCCCGAATCCAGAAGAACTATTTTCAAAGTTGTCCGAAAGTAATTCCTTTTTCAAACATTGATTTGAGTAAAGGACATTGGCAAATAATATTGTTTGAAAATAGCCAAGAGAAAACGGCCTATCAAATTCTCATTGGATAATTTCACTTGAGGAAACTCCCACTTGGAACACAAGCAGCGACCTCAGCATTCACAAGAAGGATGAGAAAATTGCTAGCTGGAATGGACAATATTGATAATTTTATTGATGATATGCTATTGTACACTAATACATGGACAAAACATTTACAAATATAAAAGAAATTATTTCAAAGTTTAAGGGAAGCTTACTTAATAGCCTGTCCAAGTAAATATTTGTTAGATTTCACTTTTTGGAAATTAATTCTTGAGAACTGATACCAAATCCCAATAAAGTAAAAGTAATTTCAGGACAAAAAGACCAGAGACGAAAAATCATTTAAGGGCTTTTTTGGCATATGGCAGGGTTTTATAGATATTGTTTTCAGAAATAGCCATTTCCTTAACAGATTTGATCAGAAAAGTATGCCAAACAGGTTAGTATGGGGCAAGTCTCAGATCTTAACATTCGAAGCCCTAACAAGTTACTTGGTAACAAGTCCCTTTCTAAAATTACAAGAGATAACTAGGACGTTCATTATAAAAACTGATGCTCCGAATACAGGAACTGGCGCAGTTGTATTACAAGAAAAATATTGGGTGAAATAACTTGTACCTATGCAAGCAAAAAGCCATTATCTAGATAAACCAGATAATCTACGATCGAGCGCTAATGTCTTGCCCTGATTTGGGGTATCACAAATTTTTAAATTTAGTTTTATGTTAGTATATTGTAAATGTTATTCGATACTAGTTGTGTTAATTGGGTACTGAACTGATTCATAAAAGAGAGCTTGGGGGTAATTTCAGGCATGTGAAGTTAATAAATGCGGCGGTGGGATGGGGCTGTTTAAAAGACGGCATTTTGACATGTATTAAGCGCACGATGAGATGCTGGTACTGGGTGGAATGTTTTGTAGAGCTTCATATATTATTAAAATGTTTGTTTAAAAGGACATTTGGAAGCATATTAAATACACTGGACTTACGGAAGAAGTTCGTTATGCGGCCACTTTTGGATGTCTAATAAATCGTACCACCCAAATTCAGTACCATTGTATTTTCGTACCATCTGAACCGTCCATTATCATTAGTGCCGTGTGTTTATGTTACTTTTGGAATAAAACTCTCAATAGCAGGAGGTAGTCGATAATAATGTCAGACAGCAATCTATAGTGTTTGGTTTAATGCCAACAGTGCATGTGAGTTTAATGCGTAACTGCTTTGTGAAAGTCTGTATAGTGAAAATCTGCTTAGTGCAAACCTGCTTAGTACAAAAGTGCTTATCTGAAATCTACTCAGTGCAAACATGCTTAGTGCAAACCTATCACGTTTAGTGCTGCTAATACATCTAGGTCATAGATGCAGCTAAAATTGAAAGATTTATGTACTTCCACTCTAGTAAACTGTTGAGTATATGAAATCATCATTTTTGTGAATTCAGCAAAAGGTAACAATAGGCTTCTTTGTATCAGAATCCCGAAACACAATGTAACTTGTCATCTTTGCACTCAGATAGGCTTCTCGTGTTACACTTAAAACTAGAAGTCCTGTCATGAAATGCGCACAAATAGCACATCGATCTGCGCGTTAATCTACGTAAGGCTATCAAATTATGTACATATGGTCTGTTCTCAAGCAATGTTTCAGCCAATGGACCTCCGGGTAATCCGGAGGTCCATTGGCAGAAACATTGCTTGTGTTTACTATGAGTAACCAGGAGACCCTGCCATGCTTTGGATGCCATTCGATATAGCAATTGCGCGCAATTCCTACGCACAATTAAGCCTAGATAAGCGCACAGTTCGTGACGGGACTTCTAGTTTTAACTGTATTTGTGACATGCATAAACCACGGAGATACGCATAGTAATTTGGTAAAATACAGTACGAACACCGTAGACTGGTCATTTTCCATGGATTGCCAATATTTCCGCGGACGCAATAATATTATATTCCAAACACTAATTATATGAATAATCATCAAGAACTGAATCAATGAAGCACCAGGTGCAACCCTGTGCTTCATAAATTAAAATTTTGCCGATGATGATTTTTATTATTGGTAAACGCATGCGTGGACATTACTTACCAAGTGTGGATTACGACCTGTCTTCGGCGACTTACTGCAAAGGCAAGTTCTGAGCAGATCACGCATTCAAGAGTGACATCCACGAATCCACATGGGGCCGTTCTCCCACAAAATCGTCGGAAGTAAGAATTAACTTCAGCAGTCATAAATTTATAGAAAATATCATGTTCAATCACCTGTACCCATGGAAGAGAAAATATATCGCATTTGATCAACAACGAATCGTCCCTTGAGTTCCAATGTGTTCTATGTGCCAGTAGGCACATGGAACACATTGGAACTCAGGGGACGAAATAGTGTTGAAACTAAAACACTTTCTCAAATATCCTGCTTACGGGACACATGCCCAAATCCAGACTGTATCTGTCATGTTTGAACATCGTCTAGTCTTGCTACACAAGAACATCGTCTAGTCTTGCTACACATTTCACGGCGAGTGTACCGTAACAAGTAACTTCACAAACTGAATTTAATCGCCCTGTTTCCGATTTGATTCGGATTTGACGTCGATGTTGATTTGTTGATTGCAATTGCGATTCGCAGGGCCTTTTGCTAAAACATTGTAGATGGTGTCAGAGACAGAAGTATCTCCAAACAAATATCCCTGAAAATCGTTTATCATGAGTCAAATGCACTTGCTTAGTGCCAAATGTGCGTTCTGGGGAGACCCGGATAGGAGCCACATGGCAGTGTTTGTCATATGTGCACGGTTGTAAGTGTGTCAAGAGATCAAAACTGTAACTGTTGAGTGCAGTTAGTCTTCATTGGAAATTAAAATCCCTGAATGGACAGAACTTTTATCGAACATAGCTAACAATTTTCGTCATCGAAAGAGATATACAGGAAACCAAGCTCCGCTTAATTTTCTAAAGTTGTCAGTAAATTTAACACCTTTTCATATTGAAATTGAAATTTTGAAATGTTAGCGAAGGATCATCGATGTGAACATCATTTCACAATCTTCAAGCAGTTTCTTGTAGAGTAGCATAAAAATACAGAAGCTGGCTTTTTACAATTTCTTTTCCAATCAGTTTGAACGTTTGGCTATTATTCTCTGTTTAACTCTTTTGGCGCGGAATAATCTAAGAAACAGAATTCTTAGCGCCTAATATTCATCAGGAATTGTACAGAAAGTATAGGTTGTTAGACTAAAGCGTTATTATTTTAAAAGATGTTCTAATGATCTCATTGACAGTTTTTCAAATGATTTTCTGTATATATTTAAATAGCACCTTTATACTTTCAAGGGACGATATCATTGTTCATGGATAGGACATAAATGGTGCATGAAACATGGGAATACGTATCTTTGTTTAACCCTTTACATAACGAATCGGCCGCATCCGCCCGCGAACTATGCAACTTCAGCAGTTGAAAAAATATTATTTTTTCAAAAAAAATCATCAAAACCATATCATGTGACCCCTCGTTGGAACGAGCTCGCCGAGCTCGTTCCAACGAGGGGTCACATGATATGGTTTTGTTGAATATTGTTGGAAAAATTTGAAAAAACTGATATTTAAAATAATAAATTTTGATATCGTCTGCGTTGGGTAAAGGGTTAAAACCACTTAGAATTGGACACACACAGTTGGCTAAAATGACTACTGCAGTACCTTTCCGCGGTCAGCTGTCTGTCGACCTTAGTCGCCTGTCGCGCCAATTTGAAAATAAGAACACGGCGTTTTCCCCATCATTTGATGTTCTGTTACTTTTTTCTGTTTGTTATATTAACAGTGTGCGCATCATGACATATAATGCAGATACAATGCTTTCCATTAATATAGCAGTCTCGGAGGTAAGATTGGCTCATTTTTTTCCTGGGAAGAATGAAAAATATAAAGAAAAGTGGACGTGTAATGTTGGTAGACGAAATATTGATAGATATTCCTAATGACGGATTATCTGTGATGTAGTTGCTTCCCTATAGCTTGCCATAAAAGCCAAGTTTCCTTTTATAATTTTTAATAAACGAAAACAACAGGCAGCTCCAGGATCTGTCTGTTGATTTCGTTTAGTAAAATAAAAGTAACAAAATGAACCTTGACTTTATTATCTCCTGATGTCATAGGTGTTTTCTCAACAATTACTTGCTTCTCAATTGGACCTCCCACGTGCGGCTAATAATTTCAAGGAAGATAACTTTATCGAAAGTCGATTTTCATGACGAGATAAGTCAGGGATGAACTCTCTAAATCTGGGAAAATCCCTAAAACTTTCATCCCTATCAAGAGACTAAATGCACACTTTTAAAAAAAAGTTTCAATCCCAAGCCTCTGATTTGTTTCGTCTTAATGTTTACAGTAAAGTGGGTGTATCTATTTTGTGAGGTGGCTCATACACCATTACTCTCTGTAGCCACGCAGAAGAAAGCTAAAATATTAAATTAATGCTGATTCCACTTAGCTTAACCCTTTTCCAACGTATCGGCCAAAACCGGCCAGCGCTATTCTCAAAAATCGCCAATTGATTTTCAATATTTTTTCATTTTTTGTCTCAAAAACATAGGTTATGACCCCTCGTTGGAACGAGCTCGTCGAGCTCGTTCCCATGAGGGGTCATAACGTAAGTTTTTGAGACAAAAAATGAAAAAAAATGAGTTATTCAAAAAAATGTTTTGCAACTGTCCTCTGCTTTTCGAGTTAGGTAAAGGGTTAAGCATATATTATCTGCCAACAAGACATGCAAAAGAACTAGAGTATAAGTGTTCAACAATTCCACGACTCTCTTCTCTTCATACTGTATGCGGTATATTTTGTTGTCTGATCTTCTAACTACTCTAAGTCCTCTTCCACCGAAAACCTTCGATACCTTAACTAATACGTTGGCAGGGATGTATGATAAAAATGGTTCATCACAATAATATAATTTCCTGAGTGGGATAACTACTCCGCGCTAGCAGCCTTGTGTGTTGCCACTCTTCAAATACGCTTTGAGCGACTCATTCATTTTTGGCCTTAAACTCTTTCACTGTTATGCAATTTAGTATAGCCTTCAAACACTCTCAAGTGGTTAGCTACCTAATACTCGTAATTATTATACAATCCACATAAATCATGCTAAAAAATCGTCATTGGTGGATAAAGCTCCTCGGTATAGGGAGTGTAAAGCGCCTTGGAGGCGCCTTTTGGAAGTCACTCCTCTTTAAGCTGAGGTCGAGGTCGGTCGAGCTAAGGGGAAAAACTGGGAAAGACAGTGAAAAAGAGTTCAAAATGTGCAATTTAGGAGTAATGAAGAACCAGAAACACTTTCTCTCAGAATGTCCAAAATATCAGTCTGACCAAATAAGATTCACTGGAAGTATACTAGGAAAAGGGGATGGGAGAATAAAGGGTATGTCGTTAGTACTCTAAAATCAGTTGGGTTAAAAATCAACCCAAATCGACTGGGTAGGGTGAATATGAACCCAGTTGTCTTCATATTCACTCAACACAGTTGATTTGGGTTAATTGTCAGCCCAACTAATTTTAGAGTGTCGATGATACAACGGGAAGGGTTAGTATGCTTATCGAAGAAATGGGAAATCGTTGCAGGCGGGATGTCAACAAACTGTTCATTTTAGGGTGTTAGTAGGAGAGAAGAGGTATTGAGGATAGAGAGGAAAGTTTGAGCGCAGGGTTAATCAAAGCCTTTTCACCCGAAAAACGCGATAAATCATCGGTCGGCCGAAGTGTTACTATTATAACACACTAACCAATAGTTAACCAATAGCAGTGTTCACCTCTGATATAAGAATTTGTCGATTGTTAGAACTTAGTTAGAATAAAATAATATCATTTCTACCGGTTGAATTGATTGGGAAACTAAGAGAGAGAGAGAGAGAGAGAGAGAGAGAGAGAGAGAGAGAGAGAGAGAGAGAGAGAGAGAGAGAGAGAGAGACGGGGGGGGGGGGGGGAGAATCAGGGGGATGGTTTTGGTAGTGGCGTGTTTAGTTCTCACTTTAAGGCGAGAATGACACAACCATTTTTAATTTTATTTGTTCCATGCATTCAGAAATGTTATTCCTTGTTTATCTTTATTTACAGATCACAATTATGTGTTCCGAGTTTGTGCCTTCAATGATGGAGGAAGGTGATGCATGTACCTGAAAAATCTTAATGAACAGTTTCTGACTGAAGCGCTTTTGAATACTTAAATGGCCAGATTTGAAGTGTTGATGTAAAGCAAGTGTTGAAATAATAATTACCTTACCGCCAGGTATCCTAGTATAGTGGTGTTGTATTTTATCTTAGCGGCGAGTTCGTGTACTTACAAGCTGTTGTGAGTTTATGGGAAATAATGACAGCATTCTGTATGTGATATTAACCACTATTAGTTTATCCAATCAAAGTGTTTGAATACCACCTGAGGGTTCCGCCGTCTCGGGTAAGTCGCCTGATATTATTTACTATCAGGTTATTAGCAGGCATTACTATATTGATCAAATGGGAGCATTTCCACTCGCTTCGAATTTTCAAGACTTGAATTGAAACAAAATAAGAGAATTTAGGTACCAAAAATATTTTCAAGGTAACCTATATATTGATTTAAAACATTAAATATTTAAAAAATGGACAGAAAATTTTATTGTTTTTACGACTCAAGTCCACACCGACCAAACTTCAAAGTCTATTTTTTTTTTGTGCTGAGCCTGAAGCGAACATTTTCTTTACAGTTTACTCAGCAGATTGAAAGTGATCTTTTGAACATTTAAAAGTGCTTTTTTAACCTTTTTCAAGTGGTAATGACAGTAAATGTATGTAAGGGTATTTCAAACATGCTTGTAGCGATAAGTTTTATTTTGTACATAGAACACATTGGAGATCTGGGGACAAAATATTGCACATCGAATAGCGAAGATTGTATAGTGTCACCATGGATGCACACCGGTGCCAGTAATGTTACTGTTAATGATTCTGAGCGGTGTTATCAATTGCAGCTTCAAAAAAATAAACGCCCGGCCGTTTTTTGTTTCGCGTGAAAATTTATTAATTCCTTGATTTTCATGGACTTTCGACATAATAAATATGTTACATGGCGTGTAGCTAGCTGATAAATGTCAATACAAGGGGATGAGAGTTCATATCAGCTGAGGCGAATGGCGTGCAGCAGGCTGATACATTTCCATACAAGGCTCTCAGAGTTCATAACAGGTTCGGCTTCGCCTCACCTGATATGAACTCTCATCGGCTTGTATGGAAATGTATCAGCCAGCTACACGCCATGTAACTTATAATCATTAGCTCGATACCACAAACCGTATGGTTGGTAGCCAGTATAGTATTCAGTGCCCATGCACGAGTGAGAAATAAGTATTTGGTCCACGATACTGCAATGCTTGGAGCATAAAACTCATTTTCGCGTCCCATCTGCAGAGTCACAACATATAGAATAAATAGATGCTAGGGCCGGTAATCTGATTTAAACCACGAGTAGGATAAGGGTTTTGACCACTCGGCTTGCCCGGTGGTTGAAACCCTTATTCTACGAGTGGTTTAAATCTGATTTCCGGCCCCAGTACCTATTTGGTTTATTTATACCATGCTCTTAATAAATAGTAGACTTTGTCACCTAAAATGGAGAAAAACGACATATTCTTTCGCAAACATACGGGTTTGTTTTGTTTACGTCTGCGCCGCTGGGCAGTACTACCGACTGCACGTGAATGCTTGATTGATAGCTGGACATATCGTCAAAGTTGATTGAATTTACGTTGCTTTTTCAGTCAAATTATTATGAACAATTCTTTATTTTAAATATTTATTGTAGGTATTTTAAACTTAATAAGTCATTGCACGTAGTAGACAGTACCGCAAAACGTATGTTTGAATGAAACATCGCGAAGTGTGATTGTATCAAAGTTGGCAAATTGCGTCATGGCGAAGATCAAGTTGGATGAACTTCTGGCTATGGGTGTAAATCTTGTTTAACCGCAGTAGAAGTTTTACACCGGTGTAAAAGGAATGGAAGTCCGTAGGAACGTTAGTCCCTCTGGACTATTATTCCGCGGAATTATAGTCCTAGGTCTAACATTTCTAGGAATAGTAGTCCGCCGGACTACTATTCCTAGAAATGTTAGACCTAGGACTATAATTCCGCGGAATAATAGTCCAGAGGGACTAATTTTCCTACGGACTTCCATTCCTGTTACACCGGTAGTGGGGTTAAAAGCTAAAATTTAACATACAGGGTTTTCACAGGAAGTAACATAGGCGTGCATGGTATAAAGCTGTGTATCCATATATTGCGAATCTATTTGGACATGAAAGATCATCGAGCGTTTCATTAACAGTGTGTGAAAAAGGGTTGTTTAATTTTCTTGCAGGAAATTATTGTAAGTGATTTAAAAATCCTTCATTACAATTTATAGATAACATGTATCATAAATCGCGTCAAGGTTGCATCTTTATTTATAAACTAAAACAATTCTGAATAGAAATTGTTATGCCGGATTGTAGTCCATCACAAGACTAATTAGGATAATGTGTTATCGTTAGGACTGAAACAGAGATCCTGGTGTTAGCGAAACATAACGTACAAAACGTGGAGAGTGGATTGTAAATAAATCACCCGCGGAGTGGAGTTATCACCCAAAGTATCACTTTCAAATTCAGTACATATGGACAAAAAAAAACCCCGGAGGTCCGTTGGCTGGAACTTTGCTTGCGATGGTTATGCTTTGTAACAAATCTGCTATTATTGCTCGGGTGGAATCTCCACTCTGTGGGTGATTTAATGATAATACACTCTCCACGTACTGTATAATCCCAATTTAGGATAGTGTATTGCTACCAAGTTTTCAGGACGCCTTTTATTACGAATGCTTGAGAAAGTGAAAACACGAGCATCTGTTTTGGTAGCTTTTCGGCCATTCGGTTACGAACCAACAACATATGTATAGTTCGCTTTTGCTATATATAATCGGGAAAGGTGAGGAAAAAGCGTGCCAAATGTGCAGCTTAGGAGTAACAGAAACCTAGGACATTTCATTTTAGAATTCTTAAAATATTTGCCTAGTAGAACATGATTCCTTAACTGGTTGAGTGCTAGAAACCACTATCACGGCTTTCAAAAAATGAGGGTACCAGAGGAAAATCAAACGTTTTCCTTGCTCATGCTTCATGTTCAGTCAAACCCAAATAATATTTTGTTTATATAAATTTGTACTATTACAAATTACTGGAGAATGCCTGTAGGCACTCTCTAATAATAATTTGTAATAGAACAAATTTGGAATAATAAATTCAGAGCACCAAAAAAAAATCTAACCCTCAACCAGTTAAGAAACTAGTGAAAACATGAGGGACAAGTGGGTGAGGAATGACAAAAGTGAAAGGGTCAATATTATACTCGTAGAGATCGAGAAGGGCCAGTGGGGCAAATTATGAAACATTTTGTGACTGAATGCTGAAATATTAGGAGGAAGAGTGGGGATGAATAGCCAGGCAAGGGCGTGGTTGGTGTAGGCCCGAAGAGAACCGCGACAAGGAAGGCCAAACAATTATTATTACTTCTAGAGTACTCTAACATAAATTGGGTTCATATCTGCTCAAACAGGTGGATATGGGTTGATTTTAACCCAGCTGATTTTAGAGTGAAAGAACCCTGCATAACTTTACTCACGTAGCAATTCACACCAATTCTAAAACTAATGCATTGAGTGGGAGCGCGGTGGATATATGCTTAGAGTATTGGACCGTAAACTGAAAGGTCGATGGTTCTGTCCCGACCAGTACTAGCTGCGTTGAGTTTGTGCAAGAATAAAAAAAACCCCGCCACTGCTCGGTGGGTTCCTCCGAGTACTCCAGCTTCCGTGACCCGTAAAACTGTCCTACACGATATGACCGTGGCTGTTGACATTGCAAATAAACAAATAAACACGAAACAAAACATTACACATCATCATTATTGTTGGAATGTTTGATTAACTGGTAGAGTGCTGAATTATGTTTGGTCATCAACATTTTTTTCACATATCTTTCTCTTGTTACAGTTTATGGGAGAGTGCCAGATGTTGTTAGTAATTACGTACATTCTTAAAAAGACTAGTTTTGATTCTTAGACTTGGGTCACACACGCAGACGGTGGTACAATTGGTGGCAAGTAGTACCCAATTTGAACTCTTGGGGGTCGGGGGAGAGCGGCATGACCAATTTGGAAGTCCCAGATAATACGTGTTAATAAAATAAGAGGTTGTTAGTTTCTTAACTATAATTCCGCCTGACTAATATTCCAACTACATCATATCATGCCTTGATGATGTAATAGGAATATTATTAACTGGTAGAGGGCTAAATTAGTTTTGGTTGTCACACTTTTTCCCATATCTTTCCCTTGTTACAGTTTATGGGAGAGTGCCAAATGGCACTCTCCCATAAATTGTAACAAGGCAAATCCTAACAGACAAAATTATAAATCTTCAAATATCATATGTAGAACATTCACTTAATATGAAACCTTTAAGTTGTGGTACCAACACTTTAGAATAAAGCCCAGATACGGGCTTTCAGTACTCTACCAGTTAAGGACGGACAAAATGTCCGACGGACAAACTAACATGATTACATATTCAGCTTCACACTAATCTGTCGGAGCTAAAATTACAGTCCAACTAGTTTTGATTGGTAACGTTTTTAGCCACATCTCAATCAAGTGCCCTGACATCGCAAGTGTTAAGTTGCTCTTTCTTTCGGGACACAATAACAATTAAAATATTTCGTTTGTGTGTGTGTGTTAGGGTGGTGAAAACTGAATCAAAAGTACAGGACCGTAATCGCTAAAGCGTTCTCTTTCTCGGCCAAATCGGAGGGTGGGGTGGGGGGGGGGGGTATCTCAGCAGTGATTGCGGCAGTGGACTTCAAACGGAAAGGTCCACTGTTCGATACCCGCTAGGGGTAACCCCGTTATGTCCTTGGGCAAGGCACTTAATCCCGATTGTCTACGTGGGACACGGTGGCGGTGTGTACTAAGGCGTACTGCACAACTAGGGTGCACTTTTCTTCAACCAATATTGACCCTGCTTGTGTGGAGTTAGTTCGTTGGAAAGTCTGGCAGTTGCTCGCCGCTGTTCGGAGGTTCTCTGTGGATATTCCGGTGTCCTCCACCCGTAAAACTGTCCGACACGAGGTGACTCTGGTTGTTTCTGTGCTTCCTTTTTCGAACGGTTAGATTCTAGAGTGGTGTGGACATAAAAGAAGGACAGGGAATTTCGTTCGGATATCGACCCATGATGTGAGAAACCGTTAATTACTACTTTCTCGCTTTTTTGCTTCCCGTCCATTACATAAATACCGTAAGAAATCTAGAGTCAGCAAGAATGGTGAAATATAAGTCCTGTTTAATATTGCTCTATAATTATTGTACAATGTATCGTGGGCTTTATCGAATCAGACATATTCTGATTGCTTTATAATTACTATACAAGGTATCGTTAGCCTGAGTCGAATCAGAGAAAAACTGATTGCTTTATAATTACTATACAATGTAGCGTTAGCATAAGTCAAATCATAGCTTCGCTGGTTGTTTTATAATTGCTATACAAAGCATCTTAAACCTGAGTCGAATAAGACATAGACTGATTGCTAAAAAAGTAACAATTAATAATTTGTCTTTACAATCTCAACATTAGTGTAAAATCTCTTTTGTTACCTTTGCTGTAAAACATGCGCAAAATTGAATTAATAGAATGACTACATCGAGACCAAGGTTGGAATCGAAACAGAAAAAAACCACTGATTAACCCTTTACCCAACGTAACGGCCAAAACCCGCCAGCGCTGTTCTCAAAAATCGCCAATTAATTTTCATTATTTTTTTTATTTTTTGTCTCAAAAACATAGGTTATGACTCCTCGTTGGAACGAGCTCGTCGAGCTCGTTCCAACGAGGGGTCATAACCTATGTTTTTGAGACAAAAAATTAAAAAAAATTAGTCATTCAAGATTTTTTTGTGCAAGTGTCGTCTGCTTTCCATGTTAGGTAAGGGAATAAAACTTAGATGTAACGAATCGTTACGTCAAAATTATATTCACTGATTGTATATTTCACTTCATTCTTTAAACCTAATAAAAGTCGAAGTTATCTTTGTTCGACAACAATGATCGAATTAGAGGCGGCCCGCAATCTTATAACACAGCAGCGATAAACCGTTAATTGCTACTTCTCAAGTCTCGTCCAGAGAATAAATGCCTTGAAAACTCAAGAGTTAGCAAGAAAAGTGGCTCACAATAACGGGTTAACTCTTTGAATCCTGGTGGTATTTGTTATCTCTGGTGGTATCTGTCGGTTCAATGGCTGCAATTCGAAGAGTCCATTCACAGTGTTTGGGGGTAGACCAATTAATATTTTCAACGTGCAGCCCTAGGGCTGCTCGTTGAAAATATTGATTGGTTTACCCCACACATTCACTTAGCACCCATCCTACTTAATGAAGTTATGAGGTATCGTGTTCCTGGACCGAAAAAGGCCTCTCAGGAACATAGGGCTAATTTTCCTCTATAATTACTATATAATGCATCGGTAGCGATAGAATGATAGAAGGGTCAAACATTTTGATGTTCTAGAATGCGTAATTATGGTGGAACTGGAACTTGTCGAACAGATTGCGATCCAGTCACGACACAGTTAAATCCAGTTGGGCGAGTTATTATGAATATAATATTGCCGCATTAAAACGAAATAAAGACAAATCAAACGAAAATGGCGTCTTAGAATCAATGTTTGTGCATTCATCGTTCGGCAGGTGCAATTCTACAGTATTGTGGGGCGGAAAGTGGACAGAGAATTTCGACCGGATCCTGGCCCAGTTACGATCCGGTCGAAACACTCTGTTCGTTTTTGTAATCTCAGTACTTTATGAATCAGTGATTATAAACACGATGAGATCCGGTACACTTTCCACTTGGATGTAAGGAATAATTGGGAATACTCTAGCCTGTCAAAAATCCCTCGGTGCAATATCTGTGTGATTACTAGAGCATTAGCAGTACTCGAGTCCGGAAACAATTACCGTCTCAGCAGATAGCATGGAGTCAGAGAAGGACTACCAATTACTAAGCGTTGTTTTCCGAGTAATCTAATTAATAACAGGGAACTTTCGCAAATACAATTACAAACCATCGATTTCCAGCACGAGTGTTGGATAAGTGAAATGTGAAACTCGCACTGTCTTACAACTACAAGAGAAGATTACAGAGATGATCATCTGATTTCGCTGTCTTCGGTGGTCACTTTTTGATTGATTCCCGTAAATATCTATGCCTGTTTTTCCATTCTGTCGATGGTAACCGCTAACCTTGTACACAGTGTAGTTTCATTGTATCTGCTATTGTGTTTGTGTCAGAAGCATCGTGGCTTCAGTATTTAATCTCAGATGTCACATTATCCTACCTTGGGGGCGCGGCGGCTCAGTAGGTAGAGGTGCAGGCTGCAAGTCGAGAGGTCCTCGGTTCGAATCCCACCTGCGGCAACCGCGTTGTGCTCTTGGGCAAGACACTTCACCCAAATTGCCCATGTAGGGGCACGGTGACCTTCTTTACTAAGGCGTACTGCACGTCGATGTTGCACCTGTCTTCAACCAATGCTAACCCTGCTTGTGGCTTCAGTATTTAATCTCAGATGTCACATTATCCTACCTTGGGGGCGCGGCGGCTCAGTAGGTAGAGGTGCAGGCTGCAAGTCGAGAGGTCCTCGGTTCGAATCCCACCTGCGGCAATCGCGTTGTGCTCTTGGGCAAGACACTTCACCCAAATTGCCCATGTAGGGGCACGGTGACCTTGTTTACTAAGGCGTACTGCACGTCGATGTTGCACCTGTCTTCAACCAATGCTAACCCTGCTTGTGTGGAGTTAGTATGTTGGGAAGCTGACAGTTTCTCGCCATTGCTTGGTGGTTCTCTCCGGGTACTCCGGCATCATCCAACCGTAAAACGGTCATGGTCATGATTGGTCATTGTGCAGAAATATGTGACCTTAAAAACCAATAAATAATAAATAAATCCTTTATCCTTAGAGTTTGTCGCGAACTCTCATTATCTGATCCTTAAACTAATTCGTACCGCTGTCTAAAAGAGTAACAAGTAAACTTCTTTGCAAGGACAAGCGCTCGAGAAAGGGCCCATTAAAAACTTTCAGTTTGTGCATATACCATGGAATCACTTCGAATAAGAACATAAACAGGAAACATTCTGGAAAAATTCACTAAAGGTAGGTGATCACTGCACCTGAAACCATTGTGACTGACTGGTGGTTCACGAGAGATTCCTTTTAAACAAGAGTCCCCTGGGCTTGTCAACTTTAGTTTTACAAAGTTGAATAGGCATATGATAAGGAATATCCATATCAAATTTGGTTCAAGTCCGTCCAATGGTGTATGAGGAAAAGTCGATAATGTAAAGTTCATGTCGGATGGACGGACGATGAACGCAGGACGACCGACGCTGGACGGCGGATGAAAGGCAGAAAGTGATCCCTTAAGCTCCCCTTGAGCTTCGCTCATCTGAGCTAATAATTCCAGGTTTATTAGCCAGAGTTCTAAACTATTGGATTTTTCATCTTCATTCGAAAACACCCGAAAGGTACCTCCTCCCCACTACACACACACAACCCCAAAATGTCAGCTTTTCGGACGAATCGACTTGGGACGAAACGCCAGGGCCGAGGTGATTTTGAGGCGGAATGTTCCTGAACCATCTCAGAGCATTGTGACTTTGTGGGTTAAAATCTTCATTCGAAAAACATGGAAAAGTACCTGCCCACTACTTCCACAAAACACCAAAGCAAAATACTTAAATGTGCTGCCAAAGTTAGAAATAGTTCACAAATAATTGCCTTACCCAAACAGATAAAGATCGGTTCAATCTCACATGTCAAACCAAACAATCTGAGTAACGCAACAGGCTATAAATAGATTGTGATAAAAATAACATTCAGCTGAGTATTTGTTTTTCCTTAAAGGGGTCGTCCAATATAACTTTGAAATTTTTGTTGTTGAGAATTTCCACAATGCCCTAAATACGAATTAAAGTGATGAATAACGACATATTAATGGCAAAAGCACACAAAACCTGAATTTGTGCTCTTTTTCAAAATTTAAAAAAAAAATTTTGCGTTTGATGACAAAGAAATTGCCAGCCGCATAAGCAACAGACATGAATATCAAGGAATAGATAGGTAATTCGAATGTCTGATTTGTAAATAAAAGACTCCTCACTCCATTTTCGGAAAAAGCATATTTATCATTTCATCACCAACGTGGTGAGAACGCTCAGAGGAAAATGGATCACCGCAAACTATAGACTGTGTTGGGATGACATGCTTGCTGTGATCACGTGGTTTAGGGAAAAGTTGGGAAACGATTTGATTTTCCAAGGTCTGAACATTTCTCTACTGTTTTCGAATCTGAGAGGCGATGTAATGTACAGCATATGATGCATTCATAGGAAAATAAACTGACAAAGTGTTAATTGTGAGATACAGTCCTTTGTAGCAATGTAGAGTTCGGAAACTGTAGAATATCACGCATTGTCTCAGCAAGGGATTAATACGTCACCGATTCGAACTCCTATTATTTGGCTGGTGTCGATGATCAAAACATAGAAGTGGAAAATTAGATTTGAAATCAAAAATATATTCACATCAACATAAATTGCAGTCCTCACAATTGTATTTTTACGAAAAAATAACTTTACTGTCGCCGAACTATATTTGTGACGTAAAGAAGGCTTGGTGAAGTCTGCTAGGAAAAAAGAAGACCAGCGACAAGGAGAATTTTCAAAAAGGTGTTTTCCTGTTCACCAAAAAAAGCGAAATTTAGTAGCATCGTAAATTTAAATGTCTTCCTCGCAATTGTGTGTAAGATGGATCAACGTCGATTTTGATCACTATTCGCACCAAAAGGTTGCAAAACTCTATGTGCATTGACAATCTGTTGACAGAAATAGCAGAAGCCGCCTTGCGGACAAAAATCATACGAACTGCCGAAATGAGACCACCACGTCTCACAAGTTTTTAGATAAATGAATTTAATAACCAACATAATTCCAATATTATTCAGGCCTGTAAAATTCGTATTTGTGAGCAGATCAGTTATTAATGTTCTTAAATCTGACGAGTAAAGCCCCGGTCAGACCAGAAAGATGGCTCGCGCCTTTACTCCCGATGGCAATTTGTCCCGAGACTCCATGCATCTCAGGAACGCAACATGGCGACGAGAGAGGCAAAGAGGGTCAGAGTGTATCTGAAGCACTACTACAACAGTGCGGCTGGTTCTGTGCCTTGGCAATGGAATACGATTTAATATCGGGAACTTGTGATGTTTGCCATGAACTTTGTGCTTAATTTTTTTTAGTGATTTCGAAACAAATTTGGAGACTGGCATTTAATAAACCGTAGTAATCTGAAAAGATGTGGAGATGTTGTCAGTTGCTGAGCAAGAAGACACTGAATGTTGAAATTCTTGTGTGGCCCCCTTTTATACCATCTGCTGATAGACGCACGCCGACGTGAAATGACGCGCGTTGACATGCGTCGGCGGGCGCCGACGCACGTTGGCGCCTGCCGACTTGCGTTGTGATGCACGTCGACGCAAGTGAAGAGGCACGTTGGTCCATCCTCGACCGAGGTGACGTGCGCTGACGTGCGTCACCTCACGTCAGCACACGTCACCTCGGACGAGCATGGGCGATGGGGAACCATCGCAGAAAGATTTTGAACAAGGTCAAAAACACCTGCGGTCATCTACGATGACCTAAATTCCACGATGCATCGCAAGAACAATGGCAAGGCATCGCAAGTTCATAGAAATTCGTCGGGCGAACCCCCAAATTTGACCGTCGCAGAGAGTCTTGTCTTGTCTTTAATCTCTCTCTGTGTGACCGGGGCTTCAGCAACAGTAAAGCCTTCCCAAACAGCAACTGCAGAAGGGCGATAGTTTCAAAACAAATGAAGCATACCCATCCATGTACACAAATGAATTAGACGAAGCCGATTGATGTAAGTAATCTGCACACAGTGCAGGTCATTTTTTGTTGTTTTGGTCACACTTGAGCGTTCAAATGGCACTCTTGGCAGCTGCCATTGCTCATGCAACCCCAGAAATGGACACAGATAATACCAAATGAGGAAGTTTGGCAATTTTCCCTTTTTGCTTATCAATCTCATCCTCTTTACCAATTTGACACGATCTCATGCAAAATGACACAGAATTGTGAGGGGTATGGTCACAGCAGACTCACAAAAGCCACATTGAACATTCTTCATTTTACACAAATGCACTCTCTCGTGACTCCATACTTGTTCTTGTAAACTGTGTGGATTTGACCCTTGGTGAACTTCATAAAAGGTAAGTAAACAAAAGAAAAATGGAAGCCCTTTGGAAATTTAGACATTCTAAATTACAATTAGTCTTGATGTCCGTTTCTTGCAAGAAATATAAAAAGATTTCTCCGAGTCTGTTCTAGAAGGATTACGGAATTTAACTATTCAGTATACAGTACGTGGAGAGTGGATTGTAACTAAATCACCCGCAGAGTGGGGTTATCCCCCCAAGCTATCACTTTCAAATTCTGCACATATCGACAAAAAAAAAACAGAAGCAATGTTTCAGCCAATGGACCTCCGGGTTCAACCCGGAGGTCCATTGGCTGAAACTTTGCTAGTGCTGGTTATGCTTTGCAACAAATTTGCAATTATTGCTTGGGTGGAATCTCCACTCTGCGAGTGATTTAGTGATAATACACTCTCCACGTACTGTATTTAAGGTATTTTATTGTATAAAATCTGGTCTTTACTTATGCCACAGCAGACTTCCAGGCAGTTCTTTCTGTCACATGGTAATGGTTCCATGGCAAATATTAGTTTTCACAAAATCTCTGTTTCATTCCAAAAATTTGATATATAATTTATAGGGGCTATTCCTTTCTGACCTTCTCGGAACTTTACACTTTGGAGAAAACTACCTGAAATTTGAGCAAAGTCAGGTTTAAAATATTCACAAACTGTACAATGAAAAACAAACGTGATGTTTCTCAAAAGAAAATATATAATTCGAAGCAAGTGCTGCCATTGCAGTTACTAAATTCATTGCCTTGAAGACATTACTGGGGGCGCGGTGGCTCAGTTGGTAGAAGTGCAGGCTGCAAGCCGAGAGGTCCTCGGTTCGAATCCCACCTGCGGCAACCGCGTTGTGTCCTTGGGCAAGACACTTCACCCCGATTGCCTACATGGGGGCACGATGACGCTGTGTACTGAGGCGTACTGCACGTCGATGGTGCGCATGTCTTCAACCAATCTAACCCTGCCTGTGCTGCGGTTCAGAGTTCAGAGTTACGATGTTGGAGAGCTGACAGCTGCTCGTCGTTACTCGGTGGATCTCTCCGGGTACTCCGGCTTCCTCCACCCGTAAAACTGTCACGATCATTAGCCATTGTGCATAAGTATGTGACCTAAAACACCAATAAATAAATAAATAATAATAAATAATATGAAGACATTACTAGTCGAAACCACCTAAAGCAATCTCACCCGATCATAATTCGTCCAAAGATAGTGGCATGGGAAAGTTTGTACAGCGACAACGGGAGAGGAACGCACTCTAGATGAGAGCACGGGCGAGTTTGGGGATTTTTTAGGGATTAAATAAAATTATTAGGGGGTACACCGGAGGTTTATTTTGTTCTTGGAATCCTTGAAAGTATCACAGTACAGACAAATGGAACACGAACCATCCATTTTGGATTTCATCTACAAAATTCCTGTTACATTACAGTCGCCGTGGACTGGTCGTAATCCACGCGTGGGCAGTTATGTACACGCTTGCGTTTACCAGGTAATAAAAATCATCAACTGCAAAATTTTACCCAGAGTACCCAGTGGTTCATAAATTAAATTTTTGATGATTATTCTAATAATTAGTGCTTGGGGGGTGATATTGCGTCCGGAGAAATATTGCCTACCCATGGCGGCCGTACTGTGCTGTTGCAAAAGCATTTCTGCAAATGGCATAAATGTATATATATGTGTTACGAATTATTTTGCTTGTAGAGTTTAAAAACAATGTACAGAAAAGAAAAAAAAAACAAATTCAAATAAAGGAGCATTACAAATATTCTGAGGCATAATTCACGCCGATGGTGCACCTGACTTCAGCCAGTGTGCTAACCCTGCTTGTGTGGAGTTAGTACGTTTGGAAGTCTGACAGTTGCTCGTCGCTAGTACTCTCCGGGTACTTCGGCTTCCTTCGCCCGTAAAACTGCCAGTCACGAGGTGACCCTAGCTGTCGAAAGTGTCGTTAGACGCCAATAAATAAATAAATAAATTTTAAATATTCTCTCTAGTTTTCTAAGGGGCCATTGTTTTGTTCGTCTATTCAAATGAAAACCCAGGACAACGTGTTACCTAAAAATGGTTTCGGATTGCCCAGTCGGAATGATAAGCACTGACTTTTGAAGTATACTTCGGAATATTATGAATGCTATTTATTACATGTTATATTCACTGCGTAATGCAGTAACGATTTCTAGCAAAATAAAACCGAAAAAACTAGAAATAAGCGATTTTCATAAATTTGTTTGGCATAAATTTCCATTTTTGGATTTCCAAGTCAGTTGAATCTACCTGTGCCGAGAATCGCCCAGTATGATGAAGGCATGCCTTGATGAAGTAGTCGGAATATTTTATCAGTCGGAACTTGAGCCAACCCCCTTCCCGCCCCGACCAATCGGTCATCTTCGCGACATCCCTACCAGGAACCTCAAACATCGCCGTGTGTTGCTTACAGTGTTTAATCAATTCTTTATTTTATTTAGCAGTGGAAATTCTCAATCTGACTTACGTAACACAACATATATATTTCTCATTATATATTATAAAAGGGCTATATTGAGGCATGACAGGATATTTTATTGTTGATGATGCTGTATCAAATGTTCTTAATTATACTAATATTGTACTATTATACATGCAATCTGCCCCAGAGCGGGTGATTTACTGCAATAAAGTTCTATTCTATTCTAACATAACATACTTTATTCATACCATATGAATATATAAACTTTGGTCTTTCGACCATTGATTGAAACATATGAATATATACGTGGCGCATGCGCACAAAGCCTTGGAATTCTCATCACCCCCACCTCAACCTAAACATGCTATTTTAACCCTTTGACTCCTAAGCTTCCAGCGCGGAAATACCCATCTCTCAGTAGATGTACGAAGACAGATCAGTCCAAAGCAAAATGTTGGAAGTGGTGAATAACATCCACAATCTGCAGCGTAGGGCTGCAGATTGCGGATGTTATTCCATCCTCATAACATTCCGTTAAAAATTTCTCGGAACTGAAACGAAATGCCCTCTGTGCCAGAAATTGGGCCCAAAGGGTTAATAAGTGAAGAGCGTATGACAAATCATATTTACACCCCGCATCGGTCCTCTTCGCTTCACCCATGTCCGACGCGTTCTTTCACATAAGACACCGCGCGGCCCCCCGCAGTTTATAAATCGAGCCCATTTACGAACACGATCTGGAAAGACGACAGGAGACGCCACATGTATATTTTAACTGAATAGTACTTCAATAAGATGTTTTGCTTTGTAATTCAGAATAAAGAATGTTAAATTAAATAAAAAAATCGTTCGATTTGTCCTTCTCCAGTGTTTAGTCGCTAAGAGAGTATTTTCATTATAAGATTTCGATCCTGCTGGTGACAAAGTACAAAGCCAGCATGCACGCACTATCTTGTGGTCGGATTCTTGAAAAGCATTCGCTGAATTAGTCACGAATGAACTAATCCTGCTGTTGGGTGAACTGTTGTTGATGAATGAACGTTATTGGGTTCTGAAAATAGCACGAATCGTGCAATCATTTATTAACCCTTTACCCAACATGAAAAGCAGACGACACTTGCAAAATAAATTCTCGAATAACTAGTTTTTTTTCATTTTTTGTCTCAAAAACATAGGTTATGACCCCTCGTTGGAACGAGCTCGTTCCAACGAGGGGTCATAACCTATGTTTTTGAGACAAAAAAATGAAAAAATAATGAAAATTAATTGGCGATTTTTGAGAATAGCGCCGGCCGGTGTTGGCCGTTACATTGGATAAAGGGTTAAACAGGCAACATGAACTCATAACCATCTTGGTGCCGTCGTTTGAGATTATCCAATAAATGATTAGCTATGTACATATCCCCCACCCCACCCAACAACAAAGGTGGGGGGAGGGCATGGCTGACAATTTTTGTCATTGAAATAGATTTACAGGAAGCAAATAAAACAACTCAATAGAGTTCAAGGGGACCTGTGCATAGAAATCCCGTGAATGAGTCTGATAGGTACGCCTAACCGGTTTCGTTCTGATTGGAGAACTCGTCAGAGGCAAAGGTAACTACTTGTGGCTCAGCCTTATATACTATCTCGGCTACCGTATTATACAAGTACTACACTCCGACCCGGAATCTTCTGCAAATACGGACCAGCGCCGATTGAGTGAAGTCCATTGGGATATTCACACTTAAAACACTACAACCATATAGCCTGAACAGAAAGGACTTTTAATTAAGTGGTATATATAGAGATTTACAGGAAGGTTAGCTCCCCTTAATTTACTAAAGCTGTTAGCTAATTTAACACTGATGGTATGGAAATTTCCCCCAAAAAATTTAAATTTCGAAAGGTTAGCGAATTTGTATTGATGTGTCACAGACTTTCGGAATTTTCCTGTAGACTTGTATAAAAATAGAAAAGGTGGCTTCTAACAATTTTTTTTTCCCAATTAGTTTGAACAACTGACTATTTCCCTCTGTTGAAACTCGTTTAAAAAGAGAAAACGACGTTTCACCATATTTTGATGATTGGAACGTTATTTCTGTTCATTGCATCATCAGTGTACGCATCGTGGCAAATAATACAGACACGGTCCTTTCCGTAAATATATAAGGTCTAGGGGCGAGATTTGGTAATTTGTTCCTGGGACGAAAAAAAAACTTACTTGGTGTTGGTTGGTGTGACACCGATAGATATTCTTAATGGCGGGTTATTTGCGAAGCAGTTGTTTCCAATTAGCGTATCAGAAAAAAGCATCCTTTTGTAACTTCTAATAAACGAAAACAACAGACAGCTCCGAAAGCTGTCTGTTGTTTTCGTTTATTGAAAGTAACAAACGGAAAGTTGGCTTTACTTTCTACTGATGTAATTGACGATTTCTCAACAATTACTTGATTCTAAAGAGGACCTTCATCGCTTATCTAATAATTTCCAGGGAGATAACTCGATTTTCATGACGATATAAGGTAGGGGTTGACTGGTGCAGCGGCTGGAGTAATAAGACCGCAGCTGTTATATTTATTATAGACACTAATTGCATCAATCATTATTTTCATAGCCTATCAGTCTGAACATGTTGTTTCAGATCCAAAGGGTAATGCGCCTCACGGAAAGCTTTCCAACAAACATCTTAGAAGAATTTAAAATCAGTGAAGAAAAAACAAAAAGAGAATTCCTTTCGCGCTCACCTCCAACTATTTTTGGCGTCTCTGAGTCCAAAGGGGTCTTGTGATCCGATCTGAAACTCAACTTCCAAGGTCTTCCAGCTGTATATAGATCTTACAATTAACCATTCACCAACCTATAGTACAGGTAATTCTCACAGATGTTCCTGTGTATTGTTTCTATAATCCGTTATGGGTAATATTCCAACTACATCATCAATACATCGAAGAAGGTATGCACTGATGACGTAGATGGAATAATTTATCAGTCGGGATTTAAGCCACCACAGTCGAATCAAATTAGATTTTCAGCAACCTCCCCCCCCCCCCCTAATCAGTCATCCCCAAGAAACCTCTGATTTGAGGTTCGTTCGAATTCCTAATTCAAATGATAGACCCGATTCGATTCGAGATTCGATTTGAATAATCTGTATGTGATTCGCAGGACCACTGAAATGCATTTGGAACCTATTGTCCAGGTGAAAACCTCATTCAGCGGGTGTTTGATAAAATTCTTTCTACACGTACTGTACAAGCAGTGCATAAGTTACCCTTGAGAGTGCAATTCGTTAGCTCGTGCGGAAACGCAGTTACACGTTTCATGGCTCGATCTGCGAACAGAATAAATTATCGAGACGAACAGATTGGCCTGGTGGAGTTTTTCAGAGATTTCTATTTTAATTTTTTCCCAGATCTCTTCTTTTTTTTCTCTCCATACTTTACTCGCAGTCGCATTGGTAAAGAGTTCTTTATTTGCCCGTCTCATGAATTGACATGAACAAAGTGAATGCAGATGAAGGTTTTGATGGAGAAATGTCACTTGCATACGAATTGTGCAATCGATAGATCTGGATTGCATCAACATGGTTTAAAGAATTTTCATTCAATTAACCACTCGTATGGAGCGAATACAAATGGCTGATTAACTTAGTTATCCAAGTGATAGACGATCTTAAGTAAATTTTATTAGTGGGTCGCTGTCTCTGTATCTTCAATATTAGCGAATACAGTATTTATAAGATAATTCTCATTAACCTCACTGACAGTGGAGAAACACAGAAACTCGTCACCAATAATACAAAAAGGAACAAAAAATGCAGGGATGCTGGATGCTCCACTAGATCTGACATCAAATAAATAGAGAGTCAGTCTTCCCAATTTTGATAATGCCAAAAAGGATTTGAAAGCAGATTCGCGACGAGAGTTTTTTCCGGATAAGATGTAAAATACGCATACTCATTGGCACTGTCGTCGCCAGGCTAAATTAGGTGGGGAACAAAATATTTTTCTGCAGCCAGTTCTGTTCCCCACTTCATTTTACCCTGGGATGGTCTTACAATGGTATCCCTATAGGTGCAAAGGTAGAGCTAGAATTTCTCCGATGTGGGTGAAGGTTTTCCTTCCCGCACGGGAGAGGGTAGGGTATTCTCCGACAAGCACACGATAAAGGATGAGTGGGGACGAACCTTCCCCGACAGGGGGGGGGGGGGGCGGATAGCCCTCACTGGACACCCCCTCCCTGGCGCCACCCTTGCATAGATGAAGATCCAGGGTATTCCTTCGGTAAAAAATAACTGTTTATGCCAATTAGAGCATCCGTGAATTTTTTAAGGCTTGAGTACCAAAAGAATGAAGGTGTAACTATACTAAAATGATCCCTAAAACATCAGGCCAGGTAGTTCTGGCATGAGTGGTATATAAGGTTGGGAGTTTTCAGGAAAAGTGGTGGCCAAATAAATCCCTTCACTCCACCCCGTCGCCCCACCGCTGATAATTGGACAGAAATAAATTAGTGAGGTTGATTTATTCAATACGGCTTTTCTTTTGTCAGGAGAAAAATTTTGTTTGAAGAAAATGAAAATTGTAAACTTGCATCTCACTATAACATGATGGGTAAATTCAAAGAACACAATACTTGGAGTCAGCCATTTTGGGCATGAATGTCATATAAGGTTGAAATACACCAGCAAAAGTGTGGGGCGAGTTCCCACCCCCTCCCCCGTTGTGACCACGCCGCCTGAAATAAAATATTGAAATTATCTCTCTTGTTTAACGTGGGGCGAATTCGATTGCCTATATAATGCTTATACACAGCGTGTATGTGACGTTTTAAAACCAATGAAATCCTCAAAAACTTCTGGTAGGTAACATGTAATATTATACACATAGTCCGGCCGCCAAACGCCATTTTTTCACCAAATCATGTTTTGTTGTATTAAGTTTTTTTCCTCAACGGTTTTTATTAGTTCAGACACCCCTCTTATTAATTTTTCTTACTGGACAGCTGACAGCATTGAGCATTTTTTTTAATTGGGCCTTAAGGGGACGTCCAACCTAACTTTAGTCAAATTTCATGTAATTTTCTTTCAAGTCTAAAAAAGGCCCAAAATGAATAACCCCAATAAATTATAAACCAAAATGCTTGGAATGAAACATAGAACATGTGGAAACTGAAATTTGCCATGGAACTGCTGCCATGTGTAAATAGCACCACCTGAAAGTCTGCTATGGCATAAGTAAGAGAACAAAATTTTTACAATAAAATACCTCAAAATAAAATAACAGCTGTATTCTATAAACATTTAAGTACATACTCGAAGAAATCTTTTCCTAATTCATGAAAGTAATGAAGATTGAGACCAAATGTTATAAGTGGAGTGCTCACTGATTGAAGGCAGACATTTTCTTTTGTTTATGTTTTGATTTGGGGAGTTCAACAAAGGTCAACTTGAAGGAGTCCAGCAGAAGAAGTATGGAAGGACAAAAGAGTGTCTCCCAATATCAAGATGTATGTGTTACTGTAATGGTTTGGAAAGAAAATATGATATTCTCCTATGTAGAATGCACTGCAAAGTCATACATTGTAGTTGAATAAATATATTTACAAACCCCTTGCACTGTAACCCCTTTTATCCCATGCATCAATTTGATAGTGATTAAATTGTTAAATTTGTCTGGTTTATCAATAAGTACATTAGCTTTGTTTAACCCTTGGACACCAATACACTCATGATATCTGTTGGAGAAGAAATAAGGGTAACTGTAACCTGTCACTGCAATAAACCATCTAATGTACTTAAAAGTACATTGTTATTCAAAACACATCAAATCAACCTTACATAACCATTATTGCATGTACTTTCCCCAAGGAGGCTTACTGACATATTGAGATCAGAAGGGCACATCCAGAGGGTCTCACATATTTTTTTCAAGAACGCAGTACACAAAGCAATCCCCAAAAGATGACAAGTGAGCTCCATTTGACACAGAAAATTTTGGGGGGTGGGGGGGGGTGGGGCTCTCTTCCTTGTATGACTCTACCTCCGGCACTCAAGGCATATGCCTTTTTTCTCAAAGTTTAACTCTTTTTTCTTTTTGAAGATCCTGGCCACACATGTTCCAAACACTATCAGACAGGTAAACCTCCAAATAAGTGTATCTGCAAAAATCATGTTACATTGCAAAACATTCTTTTTAGACTTTTAGTTCTGGACCTTTCATGCTTCTTACTTCCAACTATAACACTTACTTTATCGATTCATGGGTGAATAGAAAACTCCTGCCATAATCAACATTTTGAGTTCCATAAGCCTTCAAAACAGCTCCAATAAAAGTGTCAAACATCAGATTGGTGGCTTTATACAGAATATTCATTAGGTTGTTGCTTGATAAGTAATAGGAACAAAATCTTCACAAGAAAATTCTGCAGCAATACAATTGAGGGTATTAGCAGGCACTCTGCAACAAATTGTAACAAATCAACTAGTTATAAACAAAATTTTCTAACTCAAAAGAGTGAAAAAGTACCACAACTCTGAAAAAATGTGGGAAGAAACACATGCTACAGCAGCTACACAGGCATTGTTTCTCCATGATGCTCGATCACAAAACCAAATATCCTTCAAATTGGAGTAGCAATGGTTGAGATACAAGGGGGAATGTTGGTACATGCAATGATGAATGGGTAAGACTAAGATTAAGAGGACAGGGGGTCACCACTGCACGGCCCTAGATGCACCTTTGATTTTCCAACTTCCACTAAGTTCCAGGTCTGGGGCATAATAATCGCAACACATCCAACTTATCAGTTCATAATTTCAGTTAAATAAAAGAAATTATCAATTTGAATTAAATAATAGATGATGTAAAAATATTTGGCTTCCTTCGCCTTCTCGTACTATTTAATTACCACAAACAATATCAGTTTGATGCCGACAAACGAAACTGAACGCATGTGGTTTGATTAAAAAGTAACTCGGCATGAATAATGAAGAAATTGCGAATATTTCGTGTATTTCATTTATTTAAAAGCCAATTGCAGCTAATATTGACCGTGCATTCGATAATTCGTTTCGGTTTTGACCACACGGCCACGCTGACACTCCGTGACAGCGGTTATGTTTATTGTGATATGCAAATTGGGGGATGGTTTCCGGTGAAGGAGATTTGTCACATTTGTCAGTGTAAAACGATAAAAAAAAACACTGATCGACGCTTGTATTACTATGGTTGGTTGGAAGAAAAAACTAAATTCTCAGCATCGTCCAAGCGCACCTTATTTAAAAGCACGAATGCATCATTTTCAACCCATCTTCAATCGGTCCTTTGCAGACATCAAACATACCCGTCTTCGAATTCCATGGTTACTAGGACGTAAATAACTTCGCAGCGACAGGGGGAAATTAACACACTCAATATAGTTCCAGGTCACTTGGAATATACTTCGTGAAAAAGTGATTTCTGAAGCATTCTGCTTACTTTGTTATGAATATTGCCTTATTTTATGTGTATCGTCCCGATTTTATACACTCGGTTATTTTTTTTACAAGTGGTTCACGTTGTCTTTCTAGTGCGCAATAATTCAGATTTTTTGTCAACAAAAAAGTTCAGACGGCCTGTAAACACGAGAGGGAATTTCGAACCATATTTTGCAGTTATGACATTAACAGCTCAAGTACTTGCTGTCACCTGTTTGCAAATACGCTCATACATTGTCTCGAACAAATAAAGGGCGTGATCACGTCCTTGCATTCTTACGATTGCCCAAATTGAGTATTTCTGCAAGAACCACATCGTAATCACATGACCGGAAAAACATCGTTGAAACATGGCCACATCCGGAACATCAAAAATTTGTGTTGATGTTATTACATTCAAACGTCAAAACCCACCAGAGTGTGTGTCAAAAAAATGCTTTCTCCGAGTCTGTAGTATGTTATCATTATATTGAGGACAAGGCTTTCGAATTACCGATTATTTTGTGGTTTTACCGGTTCGTTACTTATGCCATTTGCAAATTAATCTTCTTCAAAATCATAAAATTCACTTTTTTTCCTGAAAAAAAATATATGTACCTTTTCTATGCACTTTACTCATTATTTTGATATATAATTTGCCTTTCCTTACTTCTCTTATCTGTTTCTGAGGCATTGGGAAAAATGTCAAAAAATTGACCAAAGTTAGGTTGGACGACCCCTTAAAGTGAGGTACTGTTGAAGAGGTCGAAAATTAATGTGGGAATTACAGATCCGAATGATTATTTCATCTAAACTCACTATATAAGCACAAAACGTGATGTAATTGTGTTTCGATATAGTAACTACATCCTCATTGGGTATTTGGTAGGAATTGAACGGATATTACACCGCTATTTATATCTATCAACGCTATTTATATCTAACAACGCTCTTTATATGTGAACGCGTTTGGAGATTACGTCATATAACTGTTCTTTCTCTTTGATTTCTTAGAGCGAGGACGCATTATTGCAACTGCGCAATTGTGTCTCACTACACACCTCATAAACTTACAATTTTGTCTCGCCTTTTATCACTAGCATTTCTATTTCTTCAACTTCACTCGATATAGCATCACGTTCGGGCGACCTTTGCTTTGAAACGACATAGACTAACTCCGTCATGTCAGATGCTTGTTTTTTCTCAACCACGTTCGGTTGTGCTGAATCGAGGAGCAAAGATCCTCTAATGAACGTGAAAGCAAAGCGAATTGAGAATATACTCAGGTGTAGTAGGATTTATAACGATGACTTACATATAGCTTTGCAACATGGGTACGATGCAGACCCAGATTTGACTCTGAGTTGCCATAAATAATGTTTGAGAAGTATTTGCACCCGAAGAATGTGAAGCAAGCAAGCATTGCTCATAGCGAATCCCTAGATTCTGATGCTCCGCCCGAAAAACGACCCAAACGTTCACATGACGAATTTACTTTCAGGCGTCATTTCCTATTTTGTGGTGATGACTGCATAGTTGACCGGGATACGAAGAATCCTTCAAGGTGGAGGCCCGCCTACCTGTTTCGCCAAATAGGCACACATACACCGCATATGTCAGTTAGTGATGAAATAATTGGCATTTGTTGTCGTAGGGACGATAAATGGTCCGAAGAAGTAAAGCTTGGAGTGTGTGGTGCTGTTAGCGACTTACATGCTGCCGATGCTCGGTAACATGTTGACTGTAGGTCGAAATTACGAATCCAAAATCGGTAGAATCGGCTGCAAAACAGAAAATTGTCTTTCTTCACCACATAGTCAGGCCATACTGTCAAGGTGATAGCTAAAAGTTGCGATTTTATTGTATGAAAGTGTAAATATTTTCGATAATATTTCTGTCTGGGTTAAATAATGTAAAACGTAAATATAGGTATATAACGGACCCCGAAAATCATTTGTCATCTAAACAGGCAATCAATAACTCAGACTTATTTAAAAGTGAACTAATGGAGGCTCCCATGACTTTGGACCAGTTAATTTCGGCGGGGGAACGCCTGGGTTTTTCTGGGGGAGAGCTGCAAAAGTTTGTCAGGGACGAACAAAAGCGAGCAGCGAAAGAGTCAGCTGCTGAAAAGGAAAGGGCCTGGGAAGAAGCCGCTGCCGAATTGGAACGGCAGGTGACTTTGAAACGCTAGGAGGCGGCCTTACGGGCAGCCGAACGTGAGAAAGAGGTGAGAGGGTTGCGAGAGAGGCTGCGTTAGAGCGAGAAAAAGGTGAAAGGAGGGCGGTCGGGCGTGAAAAAGGAAAGTGAAAGGGCCGAAAGAGAACACGAGAGAGAGAGCTCGAATTGATAAGAGCTAGGACCCAAGTTCAGGAAACCAACGGGAGGCAAGGGGAAACGAACGGGGGTGGTCATGGTAGGACGCCTTTCCCAAAACTCCCTAAATCCTCAGAGGGTTCTGATGATATCGATGCATACCTTCAAAGGTTTGAAAGGTTTGCATCGTGTCATCAGTGGCCTGAGGATTCATGGGGAGTAAACTTAAGCCCGTTGTTAACGGGGAAATCCTTGCAAGTATATGCAAGTATGCCTCCTGATTTGGCAAATGATTATGGTGAGCTAAAGAAAGCTATTTTAAAGAGGTACCGGCTCACCGAAGATGGATTCCGGGCTAAGTTCAGGGAATGTAAGCCGAGGGAGGGGAAAGTGTATTCCAGTTTGGAGCGCGGTCCACTAGGTATTTTGACCGCTGGGTTGAGTTGTCGGAAATCGACGAAAATTTTACGTCCCTCAAAGATCTGCTCATGAGAGAGCAGTTTATTTCAACTTGCGCCCCAGAGTTGGCCCTCTTTGTTAAGGAAAGGAGGCCAAACAGTGTTGATGAAATGACTAAGGTAGCCGAACAGTACTTGGAAGCCCACGGAGGTAGTATAACCCTGTCCCGACCGAGAAGATTTGGTGGGATCCAGGTTGCAAAGGCACCGGTTGGGATTAACCCCCCCCCCCCAGAGCAGGCTGGTAACAGGGGTAATACTGGGCCACGGAGCCCTAAATATTTGTCTTGCTTTGTTTGTGGGCGGAAGGTGCACCTAGCGAGGGACTGTTGGAAGAAGTCTCCTCCCACAAAGCCGAATGGCGGACCCCATAGGAATGGAAGGAGAGACCCTTCACCAACGAATTGGAGAAACGGAAGTAGCGGCGGTCCGACCTGGGACAAAAGGCAGACGGCCGCGTTCTGCCAGACAGTTGGGCCAGAAAGTAGTCCACTCTGGGATGCTATTGAGAAGGGGGAGCTCGTATTAGAGGGTGGAAAGGTCCTCCCTATCATTAGTGGAATGTGCGAGGAAGTCACAGCCTCAGAAGATGGAGAGAAAATGCTCGTGTACCCGGAGAGTGTGGGTAAACATGAAGTGCGGATGCTTCGCGATACGGGATGTAGTAGCGTAGCCGTGAGTGCTGTTGGGCCGCGACCACATGTGCATGCTAATAGATGGGACGATTAGGAGGTTCCCCCTTGCAAGAGTGAGAGTGGATACCCCTTTCTATAGCGGTGAGGTAGAAGCAATGTGTATTGAGGCGCCCATCTATGACCTCGTGCTTGGGAACATACCCGGGGTATGTTCGGAGCCCGACATGACATGGTCGGAGAGGAAGGCACCCAAAGGGGCATCGGGGGCGGTCACCCGAGCCCAAGCCGCAGATGCAAAGCGGCCGGTAAAATCACTTGAGGGACCAGTGGAGTTGAATAAAGAGGCACAGCTAGAGTACACATTGGAGGCCCCAAAGGTTAACGAGGGAAGTCAATGGAGTGGCTGAACGGAAGCAGCCAATGTATGTGGACGAGAGGGGGCATAATGGAGGTCGGCACGTGAGTAGACCAAAGGTTAGAAACTTTTGGGTCGGTTAAAAGGTGACCGTGCTCCGGCCGACACGGTTAGGTAGACCGCGGTTACTGCGGGAGGGGCCATACGCTGTAACAAAAATAATAGGCAACGGTCATTATCGAGTGGACATAGATGGCTGTGGAGTGGTTTACCACGCAAGGTTTTTGCGGAGATGCCAAAACATAAAGGACACTGAACCCACGCGAACAGCGGGGGGGGGGGGGGGGGTACATTGGGCCAAGAGAGGCCACAAGAGGTGGCCGGAGTAGCCACAAAATGGCGGCAGAGGTGTAGAGGTAGGAGGGGCTCACGAACTTGGAGTGGGGCACCCAAGGAGAGATTGGCAGGAGTTAATCTACAGAGCCTTGCATCCGAGGCAGCGAGCTCTGGGACGGCAGGCATCGCCTGTGGGCATGTAGGTGATGGGCGTGAAGATGAGTGGGGTCTTTGGTGGGGGACGCGCCATAGGAAAAGGTCTCGGTGGAGGGTACAGAGGGGTTCTCTAGGGAATAGTAAGGGTCCCACCAAAATGGGAGTAATTAAAGTTGGTGTCTATTAGGGCAGGTAACTCGCTGGCAGGCATGAGCCGGGCGGGACACCCTATCCAAGGATGGGGGCAAGTTAGTGAGATAATGGAAGTTAGCGCAAGGAGCCCATCGGCTGGCTTGGGTCAGGGTGGATACCCCTTGCTAATATTTTTTTTTTTACGCAGGAGTTGCGTGAGCGTGTATGATAGATTAATGTTATATATTGCAATAGAGAGGATGTGAGTGAATAGGGGGACCTGTTGGCTGCGTGTGTACCAACGGACCACCCCCTATTGTGCGCCAGTTGAAGTGTGCGCGCTAAGGTGACGTGAGATGTGTATAGACTCATGAGGTTCCAAAGGGGAACCGAGTCAAATTACTGTGAGTTATTTGTGGTGCCCATCAGTGTGCGCATGTGTTGACTGTGTGTTTGAAAATTCTGAGTATATTGGTGTAATATAGAGCTAGATTGTGAGATAGCTCTAAGAGAGAAATGTGAAAGTGGATGCACGTGAATGCTATCCTCTTAGTTTATTTGGAACAGCTGAGAGTATGTTCCTTGGTAGGGGGTTGTCAAGGTGATAGCTAAAAGTTGCGATTTTGTTGAATAAAAGTGTAAATATTTTCGATAATATTTCTGTCTGGGTTAAATAATGTAAAACGTAAATATAGGTATATAACGGATCCCAAAAATCATTTGTCATCTAAACAGGAAATCAATAACTCAAACTTTAGTAATTAAGTATGAAAGTTTAATGCCCATTATGGCTCACGTGTTCAACGCCATATGGGCTTCTAGTAACAGATCAATAGTAAGAGAGACAATATTATCTTCTGTAATAATTATCTGGGTAATTAAAGATCAGTTAAATTGTAATTGTTGAAAACCAGTGCATCACATATGGTCTGGACACACACACCCATATTACGCATCTATCCTGTCTCCTAAATGTCGAAAGGGTTCACTTCAAAGAAATTCCCATTTATATCTCCCTCCATATCGAATTACAAAGCACTCGTTAAATCAGAATTAATATATTTAAACTTTGCGATCCGACTGTATAAAGAGTGAAGCAGAATTCTGAGAGGCAGTTGGCCTGAGGGCACTCAGAAGAGGTCCGCATTTAGCCTTGGCCGTCGAGGGTCATAGGCACCGAGATTGAAAGTCCGCGTATTGTCGTAACGCTGTGAGGGTGGTAAGGAACAGATTGTAGTTTGTTAACGGTTGCGAACCGTAGTGGCATAGTAGCCAAAGTAGCCAAAGAAGTAAAAGCTGTAACGTTGAGGTCTAGGGACCGTATTAATTAAGAGCTTGAGTAAACGCTGGAATAGCTCGTTAGATAAGATAGTTTTAGGCGGTGCAAGAATTGGTGATGTTGAGAACACTTTGCAGAATATTTTTATGTAAGCTTTGTTAAGTAGAAAGCTGAAGGCGCAGAATAACTTAACCCCATGAGAGCCAGACAAGGCGTAAAGTGATCGTGAACTGTAGTAGACGCCAATTGAATTGTGGTTGAACTTTGAGAACGCTGATAGAGACGCACAAGCAGAACATTGTATGAGTTAAGCCCGACTGACGGTGAAGTTAACCCTGCGAGGAGGAAGCAACAAGAAGTGAATAGACACTTTGTATTCATCACAAACCGTGAGAAGATGAAGATGATGTGAGGTCGATCCATCGGGCACAGCTAGCCGTGGGAGACGTCGAGGGCCCTAAAGAATAAACTTTTATCCGTGTAATTAGTGTTTCCTTATGGATAATTTTGTGAGTAATTTGTTTGATATTATATTTTTTCGTACATGTAAATAAATAATCTATTCAGTGAATTATCGTTGATCACCCTTTGGCGTTGTAAGCCACAGGCACATTCAGGAATCCTAAGAGTCCCAAGCGGATAGGGCATTGATAAGGTGGCAAGGTTTACGTTCGAACTGGGGTTCAGACGACAGTCACTGACAGTCGACTGAGCACCGATAAGACAATAAATTTTCCTCCATCGCTCAACCCCGTAATCCTGCGACACATACAATCTGTCATATCTTACATGAAAAATGACACACCCCCCACGTGGAGTTCTGTCGAATTATTTGATCTTTATCTGCAATCTGGTGGGACTTACAATTCCCGTCGATCATTTGTGTCTGATCTAGTCGATAGCTGCGGAGATGACATTTTGATGTTGTCTTCCCCGGGAATCGCCACCGTTGTAGCAGACAAATCCACAGCTGGCACCTTACTTAGGCACGTTAAGGACTCGGGTGATGACAATATTGACAGTTCCATAAAGATTCTCAGTAAAGCAATTGGCAAAGAAATCATATGGATCATGACAAAGATAACTACGCCACTGATGTTAACAGCGAGAGCGTATCCTCGTTTGTAAGTGGTACACTTCTCACATTACTAAGTCGTTTAGGACCACAGATTACCTACTCTGATGATAGGAAACATAGTGACATCAGCGTTGTGTGGAAAATACACACCCCTTCAAATTTCGTTGGCAACACTGTTAAGAGATTCTAAAGAGTTGGTAAAAACCATGCATGATTTTGGTGTTACATGCTCATATGACGAGCTATTGAGATTCAAAAAATCTGCGGCAGCTCTGGCTGCAAAGAATGCAAATGATACACCGATTTCTGATGCCAACAATGGCCTCATACAAGCGGTTGTTGACAACTTTGATGCTGAAATTGCTTCTCAAAATGGGAAGCTAAGCACCCATTCATTGGCAATCGTGATGGCTCAAAAGGACAATAATGATTCCGTTGAGTCTCAGACGATCCCAAGATTGAAAAAGTAAGATATGACAAAACGAACAGAGTACGAATTGGATGTTGTGCGTTTCAATGGACCCAAACGACCCGACATGCCCACATCACATGTACGAAAGACTGTTCCCCTTCTTTCAACATTGTGTCGCAGTGCAATGTCATTACGCAGAGCGATAGAACTTGACTTCGCATTTTTGAAAGATATGGTCAGCGACCAGAACTGTCCGGAGTTCAATGGGTATAATACCCGCATGACGAAAGACTCGGGTCAAGTAACGAACCCAAAAACGAACGCAGCATACCTCCCTCTAATAGACATGACACCTGCTGATCCATACACTATCATGACAGCTATGGAAAAGGCAGAACAACTATCGTCAGATGCAGGACAGTCGTTCACTATATTTACTGCCGATCAGCAGTTATACAAGATAGCAGTTCAGGTGTTATGGTCTTATCCAGACAAATTCGCGGCATTTGTTCCTCGATTGGGTGGTATGCATTTGCTCATGAGTTTCATTGGTTCAGTTGGAACGCTCATGGCCAATACTGGACTTTCAGATATACTTGAGTCAGTATTGGGGTTGAAAAGATGTTGACTGGGAAAAAGTTTCCAATGAATATGAGAGCCATGCGTTTGTTATCGGAAGAACTTTTGCGAACAGCTTTCGAGAATAATGATTTGCAATGTGCAGAAGATTTATTTGCATTGCTAGAAGAGAACGCGTGCAAAAGTCGCACGACAAAAATGTGGGTTGATGCTTTTTTGAAACCATGCTTCCTCATGATGTTGTACGTACGAGCGGAGAGAGAAGGTGACTGGCTTTAGCACATCGAAGCTGTGAAAAGCATGCTTCCTTATTTCTTTGCTTCTGGTCATGCAAATTACGCAAGATATGGGCTTTACTATCTGCGGCAGATGCAAAATATGCCACCGGATATTTTATCTCATTTCTTGAAGGGTGAACATGTGATGAGACACATACCTGGTCTATGGAATGGCGTATGGGGCGATATGTATATCGAAACTACCTTCATGCGATATGGCCATGGCAAATCCGGTATAATAGGGATCACATTAAAGCCAGAAACACTAAAAACCTGGGCATTGAGTTTGCATGCATGTGGGAAGTTAGCTACCGGTATATCAAATTTGCGAGAAGATCGAGATAGTGACAAATTACAGATCGCACATAAGGAAGAGGCCAAATCTAAAATTGCAAGTTATTCTGTCGACCGTATGGGTCTGAGAACTAAACTAGGAATGTGTATCGACCCATTGGATCCAAACGGACACCCCGAGACCATAATTAACATCGCAACTGGTAGGATGGGTCCAACGTCTGTCAATGTCGATAAGATTGTCAGCCTCGGAGTTCAGAAAATTACGGAATTTGAAGAGGCCTCCCCGAGTGGATTTTATAAGTCAATTTCGAAACCAGTACAAACTATGGCAATCTTGAAAAAGTCGCTGAAGGTTGGGGAGGTCAAAATATATGACACTAATCTCATTTATTCCAGAGTTATCGGACTTTTATGTAGTTCACGTGAATTGGATATCAAACATATCCTTTCCTTTGAACTGTCACCACTACCAACCGCCTCATTTGATGAATCCGGGGATTTGCGCGTGTGTACATCAAAATCAGTATTGAAAAATAAAGCAGTTGTTGAGAAACTAAAAAGAATGTCTGGTGTGGATAAGAAATCTGCAATTTTTATCGGTGGCTGTGTACTGCTCTGGATACCTCATTGGCCCGTGTCTACCAAAACCAGACCGGCAACTGTTCTAGACTTCATTACAGCGTTTAAAGACAACATCAAACAGAAGTTGCGATCGAGTGATGTGTATTTGGTATTTGACAGATATGTTGACTACAGCACCAAGTGCGTGACAAGGGCACACAGAAAGGCCGATAGCTGTCGGGTGTTTCAACTTGTACCCACCTCCCTGCTACCACCACAAAAACATGTGCTGACCGTAGTGGAGAACAAAAAGCAACTGATCTCCATTATATGTGATCAACTCACCACGGACAAACGTTTTGCTGAGCAAAACACACGAACTCACAAACTTGTAATTACTGGCCAACATGATGTTCCGGGTGAGGTTAGTTGTAGATCGGTGACAGATAGAGCAGATATGGCAACTAGTCACGAGGAAGCTGACAACATTATCGTTCAACAGGCAATATTGTTTCCTGCAGCTGAATGTAATAACGTTGTGGTTGTTGCTGACGACACCGACGTCTATTTGTTCACTATCTTGAACAACACTTCGCGGTTGCAATGACTATAGAGTCACCAATCCATGGACAGGTGGTGATAGATATACCTGCCGCAGTTGATACACACAAGAAAATTGTTCCTCAATTGCTCGCTGCTGACGCACTTTCCGGATGCGATACTGTAGGGGATACTTTGGTATCGGCAAAGGGAGTGTACTGAAGGTCCTGTAAACTGGTGGGACACTGGAATCACTTGGTGAGAATAACGTGGAGATATCGGATGTTCTACAACAAGCCACCAAGTTCATAGCATTATGCTATAGATCTCCTAAATCAACAGCAATGTCCGATGCTCGTTTGTGCATATGGAGAACACGAATTGGGAATCCGACTGCAACATCTGCTCCTAAATTGTGTAGCCCACCGACCACAACAGAGGCTTGTACTGAGAATGTCAAACGGGCCCACTTGCAAACTTGTATATGGAAGCATGCCCTTCAGTCTAACCCACCGCAGATGGACCCAACTGTATTTGGATTCGAGAAAGACGTGAATACAAAATGTTTGAACCCTGTGACAGTCGCGTCCAACGTCAAGCTAGCACCTGATGAAATGCTGAAGATGATTAGGTGCACATGTTCGAGTAAAACGCCATGCAAATATTCGAGGTGTAAGTGTAATGCAGCAAACATGGCGTGTACCATTTTCTGTGCGTGCAGTGTTTCAGAGGACTGCTGCCATGAACAGACATCGCTAGCAGTAATGCGTAGTGATGAGTCGATCTAAGGAACTACACAGTCATTCAACTTGATATTCACTGCATCTTGTGTAGTCCTTATAAAGTACTTCACCAATGATATTTGCAAACATCTCTCTTGTTACAATTTCTCGTACATTTCAGTTCCCACCTCCGTTTTGGAGTCTTTAACACTACTGCTGAAAATAGCAAAATGTTACTAATTTTGGTAGTCATTTTGATTTTTTCTGGAAATCTGGATATAAGCTGACCCGCTTTGTGACCAACACAATCAGTTGGAAATGGCGTGCTGTACTGAATTATTTAGTAAAGATTTTTAACTTTCAATTTCAATATTTTCAGTGGTATCGGCGGAAACTTGAATTTGGGGCCATCTTAGGTTTTGGCGGTTATAAGGAAATTGATCAACCCTCTCAGCTGCCCAGTAAAAGGAATCGCACGAGGAGACCATATAGTTATATGATATAGTGATACGATAATACACCGAGAAAAAAACAGGTTAAGTGTATTGGCGACTGGACTATGGGCAGATGAGTGTAGACTGTAATTGCTTTGTTACTTTTCCAATTTTGGGGTCATTTTCGACGCCATATTGGGTTTCTCAAACAATTCCTTTCATCATATATAACAAAAGAGCATCACCCCATATGGCTAATTCATATCGGTAATCATGGTTGGACATTTCAAAATAATAGCGCCTAATAGCCGCCTATATTTGTAAGAAATGATGATTTTTTGCCATATTTGCGGCCATTTTGGACGCCATCTTGGGTTTTGAGAGAATATATTTTATATGACACATGAGAGTAACAGTAGGTTCATGAAAATGTGCCGATATGTGTATATACCTTACATTGTTTATACATATAATATCGGTTAATTCCGACGGACATAACATAATTCGCAACTTTTTTCGGATTGACTACGTTATACCGGCGTTTATAAATAACGTGATACAGTGAGCAACAATCCACTTCTGGTGGATATTAGAGTACCAGTGTGTGCAGAAATGACCCCTCTGGTAAATAGAATTATATAAGCATGCATATTTGTCAACATCTTAGCAACAATATGAAGGATACGTTGTGAAATCTCAAAAAAATGAGAAAAGTGTGACACATTGGCGGCCATCTTGGCCGCCATTTTGGATTTTGGTAATCTTATTTTGGCCAATAAGTAACAATTATATATGTGTACGATGAATCAAGAAGAAAAATCTTCAAAATTCCATATTATCTTACCAAAAATTCCGATCCAAGTTATATGGTGATATTGTATTTTTTCATAGCGGTCACCTTGGCGGCCATCTTGGATTTTGTCGAATAAAAAAAATTGCTCAACACTGTCAGCTGTCCAGTAAGAAAATCTCATCAAGGAGACCCTATAGAATAATAATCCGCAGAGAAAAAAATTTAATACAGCAAAACCAGTTTCAGTGCATCGGCGGCCGGACTAACATTGCTTTTTACGCAAAGGCGGCAGTGAATTTCGAGTGAATCACAATCCAGTCGAGATTGTTTGTCCGGGTTTCTTTAGCACATCGGAATAACACCCCCACGTGGTCACTGCCTCTCGTGTGCAATGGTGAGTTTTGTTCGAAATTTACATCAATTTATGCATACAGTTCCGATTCACTGTTTTGAATGTGATCCAATTTGAATCGCGTTCCGATCAAAATTAGACCACGTTTATGATTAAATTACTGCGATATAATTAAATCGAAATAAAGTTGATTGTCCAATACCAAATACATCAGGGGTGCTATCGAATTAGATGACTACATGTAGCCGAATGAAAAAAAGTGAAGAAAATTGAAACAAATGTTACGATGGAAACAGAACAATGTATGAATGAAATACAAATGGGTGTATTGAATATCAACAATGGATACATATGAATAGATTTATTCACACTTATAGTTGCCACATCAGACATTTGCATTTATACTAAGATCTGCATTATCTGTAATATTTGTATTATATACATCGAAACTTGAAAGCATAAGCATGTCAACTGCAATGCTTCAACATTGCAGTTGACACATTTATGCTTTCAAAGAACGATGCGCCTGTGAGATTGTTGCAAGACTGGTGAGTTGTCATTCAGAAACAACCAGTGAACGATGCACGACAACAACAATTATTTATTTATTTATTTATTGGTGTTTAAGGTCACATACTTATGCACAATGGCTAATCATGACCGTGACAGTTTTACGGGTGGAGGAGGCCGGAGTACCCGGAGAGAACCATCGAGCAACGACGAGCAGCTGCCAGGTCCTCAACATCGTAACTCCGCACTGCAGCACAGGCAGGGTTAGATTGATCGAAGACATGCGCACTATCGACGCGCAGTACGCCTTATTACACGACGTCATCGTGCCCCATATGGACAATCGGGGTTAAGTGCCTTGCCCAAGCACACAACGCGGGAGTCCGAATCGATAGCTCAGATGGTCACCCATCCGAGGACTAACCGGGCTCGACGTTGCTTAACTTCGGTGATCTGACGAGAACCAGTTACCACAACGCCGCAACGCCACCGCGCCCCCGACAACAACAATAGGTAAACGTATGAATAAGGTCCCTTTAAATGACCGAGGATCGAGAACACATGACATGTACAGCCAGGCGCGGTATATCAGTTCGGTCAGGCTTCTTTATTTTGCTCAGACTTTAAAACCTATTACTTCGGTAGATTTTACGTATCTATTTATTGGTGTTTAGTGTCACTTTAGGCATCTTTGGCTTTACCTACGGCTGCACGATATTCAAAACAGAATACCGATATCGGTATTCAAAAAAATATCGCGATATACCGGTATATCGAAAACTGTTCAGATATCTGAACATAAGTACCACACTCGAGGTTTCAGACATCACTGTCGGAACGAATTAGCATGCCTTGATGACGCGTTTCGAAAATCCTTTACCCAACGTAGACGATATCAAAATTTATTATTTTAAATATTAGTGTAGCAAATGTTTCCAAAAACATTTCCGCAAAACAAGATCATGTGACCCCCTCACTGGAATGAGCTGGACGAGATCGTTCCAATGAGGGGGTCACATAATATAATTTTGTCGAAATTTTTTTAAATTATTTTTTCAACGGCTGAATTTGTTGATTCCTTGTGTAAAGGGATAATATTATTCATTCGGTGCAACAGTTAAAAAACTCAAGACAACTCGAAAATTAAATTGTGGGTAAATAAATAATGATAAACCGATATTTTTGTAATTACACCGGTATTCATTGGATATTGGTTTGAATACCGGTATATATCGGTTTATCGATATACCGTGCAGGCCAAGCTTTGCCCTGATCGCAGCACAAGATTTAGTACAAAACCAAGTTGAACCGATCGTTTACATCTATGCTACCCACTTTATAGTACTTTATCCACTCAAGGCGTTGGTTACCGGGTCCTCTTTTTACCAGAAAACCCCTTTTGTTCATTACACTGAAGGACTGCTACACTTTCTGGGAATCCCACGGGCGTTCCGGTATCACAATGGACCACTCACAACATATACAATGAAGCGCAATATGCATAGGCCACTCACACATTCTACAGAGAAGTGAATTAATTGGTGAATTCCATCACGTCACTTCATTACACATCGTTCTGAAGAATTGCATATCCATTTTATCATTCCAAAAAGTTGCATAATAACGGCAGCCAAACGTTCAACTATTTTTTGTCATTACATCTTATATCTCCTAGGCTGCACGTTGAAAATATTGATTGGTATACCCCAAATAATGAATATGGACTCTTCTAATTGCTGCCATTGAACTAGCATGGAAGATACCACCAGAGGTGAAAGGGTTAATGAGAGAGGAAACGAAGCTTGCGTGAAATAATAAAGAAAAGCAAAAAACACAATATTCTATTTTATAATAGAATGTCCATTATATGATCAGTTGCGTAATGAACTGTTCAAACTGTTCATTGATCATACACCAAACATACAGGTGGATAATATGACACTCTTCCAACACGTTATGAGGTACAACATCCCAGAACTGTGCAATCCGATCTGTAACATAATCCGGCGTTTCGTCATATTACGGAATCTGAAGTCCCGCAGTGATTTATGATTTATGGTAATCACTGCGATGCCTTCTTAATGTATGACTGTATGATTATATACCTTATCATGGGTGTATCCGTCGTTTCTTCATTGTCCAAATTATTATTTCATTCATTTCATTTTATATTGTTTCATTATATTGTTTCCTTAAATTGTTTCATTATATTACCATAATAATGCTGTTGTAAAATTAGCAATCTGCCTCAAGTAGGTGTTTATTGCTTCAATAAATTCTATTCTGATTCAATAAACCAAAAACCCACAAAAGACCAATACAGAAAAAAAATATTCGATTCCGCAGGTGCTGGGCCAAATTTCATGATAAATATATTATGATGTCGAATTTAAAGTTCATTTTTATACATTTCCTGATTTTTGCTGGATGGTCTCAAGGTCACACATACGGTAAGTTTGGTACATAATACACGTTGACTAATTTGAAATGACAACCCTCACATAGTTAGAATTTCTCTCGAATAGGACGAGAAAGAACATCGCGAAAAAGAAGCAAAGCTTAGCTGATAGACTTTTAAATCTCCAGGAAATAACGTTTCGTTGGAAACATTGTTTGAGGTGATTACAATTTAACAATGCAAATTTTAACCTTTTCCCTAACGAATTGGCCTCATCCACCCGCTTAATTTACAAGTTGGGCAAAAACAAAATCAAATACTTTCAATAAAACCATATCACGTGGCCCCTTCATTGGAACGAGCACATCGAACTCATTCCAATGAGAGGTCACATGATATAGTTTTGCTGAAATGTGAAAATTTTGAAAACAGTATTTAAAATTAAATATTTTGATATCGTATGCGTTGGCTAAAAGGTTAAGAGTAGAGGTTAACATTAACAACCTGGTGTTACCAAAAGACTCTATTTCAGAAACCTTTCTTCCGGTGTCCTCGGTCGAACCTATCCCCGACCCGACACCAATCGATACTCGCCTGACCTTCCTGGGCCACACGCAATTTCTTTCCGACGCTCAGCACTATTAACTCTTATTCAGCAGTTTATCTCGATTCGACAAATCAATATCGTATTATTATTTCCGCAATGAAATTTTTGGAAAATTAAAAGGCTGTCATTCGTAAAATTTGACAGAATTTATTTCTGTGATAGCTCAATTAAATTCAAACTATTTCAAGGGAAAAATCGCTCCTGGGAGAATTTTACCCACTGGTGTCGATCATTTCAGTTGGTTAGATAGAGTAGTTTTTTAAAACTATGTTAACTGGACGAAAATTCATCGCTTTGAGGCCAGTGTGCAATCATTAAACGCAAAGAAACACGGTGATGTGTCAGATACACACCCACGTGTTCTTATTGAAATTTTATACGCACTCCGTGTTTCTTGCTCCATGCATCCAATGGTACCGCCGATTCTACTTCACAGATCAGGCAAGCCTATTACAGGTTAGAACTCAGTGGAGAGGAAATATATTTGGGGTGAACAATTTGGAGGAACATTCCAGAGAAACAAATATGGAAAAGGCCTTCTATGGGATGTGGAATATAATCGTGCCACACTACAGCTTCCAAATATTGACTATTCTTTGGGGTTTTCATGCACATCCTCCTTTTATCTCGTCATGACAATCGACTTTAGATAACGTTGTCTCCCTTGACATTATTAAACGAGCGCGAAAGGTCCAATTGAGAAGCAAGTAATTGTTGGGAAGCCGTACGACATCAGTAGAAAATAAAGCCATGTTTCTTTATTACTTTTAATACACAGATTGTCTATGAAATGGTTGCTTCTATTTAGCTTGCATAAAAAGCCAACATCCCTGTTGTAACTTTAAATAAATGAAAACAACCGACAGCTCTGGGAGCCGGCAGCGAATTAGAATCAACCACTTCACAGATAACCAGTCAATAAGAATATATGTCATTATCACACCAACCAACCCTAAGTAAGTGTCCACTTTGTCCCTTGGATTAGCGAATGTGTTTTTACAGTAATCTGCAAGTTTTTATGCTTCCCAGGAAAAAAATAGCAAATCTCTCCTTCCAGACTTATCATAATGGGCGGGACAGTGTATGCATTATATGTCACGATGCACCCACTATTGATATGATAATAATAAATCTTCGGCCTTCCGCTGCTGATTTGTCGCGGTCCTCTAACAAGGAGGCCTATATTAACCAGTGCCCAGCCGGGGTATTCCTCCCCCACTCTCCCTCCTAATCTCCCAGCATTCAGTCAAATACTGTTTCATAATTCTACCCATTGGCGCCTTCTCGAACCCCCCCCCCCCCCCCAAATATAAAATGGACATTTTTCCTCATATCAGTCCTCATCCAATTATCCTTCATGTTTCCATCCCATTTTCCCATTAGTTCTCCAAGGCGTCTTGTTGTACTAGAAAAATATTTGGGGCATTCTGAAATCAAATGTTCCAGCGTCACCGTTACCTCTGAGTAATACATTCAGCACACTCTTTCTTCGCCTTTCCCGATTCTCCACCTGAACTCCAGCGATTTGGATCTCACTTTGAACAACAATGCCCCCCCCCCCCCCCCACACACACACAAACGTTCCATCCAGGTACTCCTCAATCCCTGGCGTATCCTTTTTATATAACACGTCTAATCAACTCTTGGTCCTAATTCCAGCTCGCCAGTGTCTTTTACAATCCCAAAGCACCCTTTCCTTTATAAAACGTCTCCCCTGCTGCAGTACCCCTTATAGATCCTCAGTCTCTATAGAGTAGTTCTCGATTAACTCCCTCGTCTGCTTTATCCACCCTAACTTAATCTTACAGTTCCATACATGGCTGAATGTCGTTTTACACCACCTGTTGTTTGAGATATAATGAACTGAAAAACATTCCAAAACATCAAAAGATCGGCGAGAACGCCGTTTTCTTACTTTTGGATGGATTTTACGACAGAATAATAGTCAAACGTTCAAACTCATTGGGAAAAATGTGAAAAGCCAGCTTCTGTATTTGTATACTACTCTACAGGAAAATACCCGGAGTTTGTGAAATGGTAAGATACGTGTACCCGATGTACATGATGTGTTGGTTTCACTTTTGCTTCTTCAAGAAGCAGTATATTAACCGATGTTTGTTTTGCGGGAGAAAGACAGCGAGGCACGATTATTGGAATGCCAGTTAAATATTGAAATATTACCTTCCACGAACGAATATTAGTGACAACACTATCGGGATAAGAACACGAAGGATGTCAACATTGACGTTTGTCAAGGTGATAGTTTGGATTGTCGATTTTGTTGTTTAAAAGTTAATATATTTCGATAATCTTTCTCACTCTGGCTAAATGTAAAGCGTAAAGTTAGGTATATGACGGACCCCGGAAATCGATTTGTCACTTAAAGAGACCAGCAATGCCACAAGCGCTGCTAATTAAGCATGAAATTTAATGTCCATTATGGCGCATTTGTTGAACGCCACATGGGCGGTCTGGATAAAACATTGAAGGTAGTAAAAGCCAGTGTCCTCCTGCAGTCATTATTCGTGTAATTATGGCCTGTTAATAGGTAATTGTTGTATACACAGTACATCGCTCATGTTCTGGACACACACCCATATTACGCATCTAGCCTGTCAGCGAAATGTCAGGCATTCCGAAATGCGAGTGTTTCAAAGAAGCTTTAAAGTGACTATTAAATTAAGAAAGATCTAAGCGACCAAATTCAAGAGAAGCAATTAAAATGAGAATTATTGTTCTGGCTATGGAAATAAAAATCGGGGGATTTCTCGAAAAATTTATTACAGTCTGAAGGTGTGCAAGACTGTGGGTCTCGGCGAGGAAATGGGGATGTCCCATGATATAGGTTAGAAGAGATGCGGCATCGGTGCGAAAGTATAGGCACGTTGTTGTGAAGGGGAGTCACAGAGCTCATATTTAGAATAGGAGCAGTCGCGGGCCAAGTCGGTGGCCACATATGAGAATAGGATCAGAAACACGAAGTACGAGCTCACGGAGCTATTTGATTTAGGCAAACGGCATTACCTGTTTTAGAAGGCAAGCCATACGTAGGCAGAGTAGGCTTTGCCAGTATGAACTTTATTCTGAGATAGACGTAGGGGAGAGTTTAACACCATTGGTGGCGACTGCTTGAGTGAAAAGCGTCCACTAATGTGACACTAAGCTAGCTAAGCTAGTGGCCGTGCGACGGCATTGGAAGAGTGATATTCCGTCACTTGTTAGAGGGAAGGCGACATACTAAAGTGACAATACGTTCGCGGCCGTGCGGCGGCAGTCGTAGAGTGACATTCCGTTGAGTAAAAACGTCTGGTAAAGTGACAATAAGTTAGTGGCCGTGCGAAGGCAGTGAAAGAGTAAAGTGAAGAGGCGACCAAAGAACAAACACCAGCGAGAAGGAGGAAAAACCAGCGACAACAAAGAATGCGGGGCCGCAGGTGACCCACAAACTGATTGGGTAGGGGTGATTGACGTTTTGTTCATCATATTCATTGGATTCCATGTAAGTCACAAATTACCTTATTCATTTATATAATATATAAATATATGTATTAAAATTGTTGTTTTTGGTGAACCCCTGTTGATTCATGATTTTTGACGAAACGTTACAGACCCCTTCAGGATAAGAACCACCCCATCAAAAGTGAAACGGACGGGTTCGTCACGCACGGATTCAGGCGACACTCCTCAAATTTTGGCTGAATACGCGGCGTGAATTTATTTCCCCCAGCAGCGAAAAAGCCACAGTATCCGACAACGTTAATAATTATCCCTTTACCTAACATGAAAAGCAGACGACACTTGCAAACAAATTTTTGAATAACTACTCGACGAGCTCGTTCTAAAGAGGGGTCTTAACCTATGTTTTTGAGACAAAAAATGAAAAAATAATGAAAATTAATTGATGACTTTTGTGAATAGCGCTGGCCGGTTTTGGCCGTTACGTTGGGTAAAGGGTTAAAAGAATAAGCCACGTTATCATGACGCTTTTGATTGTATGTTTGTTCACACGTCAGGTCGAGATTTCCTAAATAAAATATTGCATTACCAAGATCAAATCAAGAAAAACAAACAATGATTACATATCTGATTCAATACTCCCGCATTTATTTCTGACGGGTGAGATTCCACAGTGCTGTGGGGAGATATGCGAAAAAATAATTTCGAAGGGGTCTCCACTTGTTCGCGATCCGATCAAAATTTCTCTGTCCACATTTGTGACCACAGCACTGTAAACCATATGCAATATTTATAAAAGGCCCTTTCTTTACATGTCTGCCCTTATTTATTTATTTATTTATTTATTTATTTGGGTTGAACGACACTTTCGACAGTCAGGATCATCTCGTGTCGGACAGATTTACGGGTGGAGGAAATCGGAGTTATTTATTTATTTATTTATTTGGGATTGCGAGACACTTTCAAGAGCCAGGACCGCCACGTGTCGGACAGTTTTACGAGTGGTGGAAACCGGAGTACCCGGGAGAGAACCACCGGCGAGCAACATTTAGGGTTAGCATTGGTTGACGGATAGTGGCTATCGACGTGCATTAGGCCTAAGTACACAACACCACCGTGTGCCCACGTGGGTGAGCGGGATTAAGTGTCTTGCTCAATGATACAACGCTGCTCACCCTTGTCAGGATCGAGTCGTGGACATCTCGGTTTGAAGTCCGATACTCTAACCACTAAGCAATCGTGCTCCTCTCATGTAGGTTTTCAAAAATACCATTGCTTGAACAATATCCTCCATTTCTAAAATCGAAGGAGATAAAAAAACGCAGTTTTGCATCATTATAAACAATTTATAATCATAAATTTTATGTTTCATTTTAACTGGGTCATTTTATTCGATTTTCACGAACTGTGGGTTAAACCCATTAGTGTTTAAAGCAGTCAGTGACTCACGTCAGAATCAGTAATGGAGTATTATTATTCAATCCCTCGTTAAACACAGATAGCTTTATCTGCAATGTTTTTGTAGGTGAGTTTTAGATTATTTTTCTACCAGATTAGCCACTGTATCCTTGATTTGTTGGACGTTTTTTTGAGTTGATCGAATTTTCTCAAATTGTAGCATGAACACCGTCTGCTTTTATGATGACGCTGGTTTTCCTGCCCGACATACCAAACTCTGGATACAAGATTCCTATTTAACCATTTACCTGACGAATCGCCTACATCCGCCCGCGTAATATGCAAATTCAGCAGTTGACAAAATATTATTTTTCACACAATTTCAACAAAACCATATCATGTGACCCCTCGTTGGAACGAGCTCGTCGAGCTCGTTCCAACGAAGGGTCACATAATATGGTTTTGTTGACCTTTTTTGAAAAATTAAAAAAATATGATATTTAAAATAATAAATTTTTATATCATCTGCGTTTGGTAAAGGGTTAAAGTCCTACTTCTAGAAATTTAGCTTTAACACTACCACGCTGGGTGGTTTATTCGTGCACTAATATTGACTTCTATGCACGCGGGAAGGGAAATCTCACCTGAGGGGCAACAGTTTGGTACCAGACACTTTCCACTGATTTCCAAACACATTGGAACCAACAGTAATTATTACTGTAAAAGAGGGCGTATTATGCTCAGCCCTTTGAACCGTAGTGGTATACGCAATGCCAGTTCAGAGTCATCTACTGGTAGAGTCTACAATCGTTAGGGCTGCACGTTGAAAATCTTAATTGGTCTACCACACAAATTCCCTGAGCAAAATAACAATCTACTTTTTAAATTTAGGTCGTATCACAATCCTGGGCCGGAAAAAGCCCTTCAGGTTTAATGGTTGTAGCATTGAATTATTTCTGGTCTTCTCTACCCTTTTCTTGACGCATGTGTTCGTCGATTACTATGTTTTGTCTGCACGCAAAAATATTTGAACTTGATGAGTTGGCAGAATAAACACGAATAACAAAAGCAAGATAGATTCGTAGGGTAAGGATGCTAAAAAGCAAGCAAAGCGATTCGGGTCACCAGTGACGTCCTCTCTTCTAAGAATTTGGATTGTTTGTTGCAAAAATCTTCCTGTTGGATTAATATGTGGCAGCCGACAATTTCTCTCCAGTGCTAACATTGCAGAGACGATAGCTCACTCCCCGTAAAAGTGACATCCGCAGAGAAATTAACATGATTAAGACGGCACCCAACTTGATAAGTTTACGGCCACAGCTGCATCATGTGTTTTCCATAGTGTGTAATTAAAATAAACAACGGTGTAGAAATCGAATACACAAATACAATACTGCTACATGCCAGTGATGCATAGTACCAGAGCCCTATAGAACACTGAACACTTTTGATTAGTCAAAATGACTTAACTTTAGTCAGGGAAATGCTTGTCTTCAGTGACCAACTGTGCTTAGACAAAATGACTAACCACATACATTAATCAAATTGACTACGGTATCCTGAGCCAAATATTGGTAATTTCGACTAATGTTTTAACTAAGTGGCCATACTACTTTAGTCAAAAGTTACAGATCGCCGAGAATTGGGCAATCGACGAAACACCAAAGGAGTGAGTTTGCACACACGTAAAAAGACTCAATTTTATTGAAAATATTTATGAAGCACAAGGAAAGTTTCAGCCAATGGATATCTGGGTTCCTTTGGATGACACATTTCCAGAGGCTAAAGCTTATTGCGTTGGTGGAACCTTCAATCAACTCTGCTGGGTGTTTCTTTGGTGATAGTCTGATTATTTTGCTTGAACTTTCTTTTTTAATTTTGCAGAGTTTGAAGATGTATTTGTGAGAACTTTTCGAAGAAACCACCTAGTAATGGAGAGTTCTGTTGATTGCACAGCTCGGCCCAACCAATTAAGAATATTATCAAAAGATTTGCGAAGAAAGGAACAAGAAGATCTAAGATTTCTTTATTTATTATTTCCTCTCTATATAAAACTAAAATAAATAAATAAATAAATAAATAAATAAATAAATAAATAAATTTATTTATTTATTTATTTATTTATTTATTTATTTATTTATTTATTTGGGTTTGAACGACACTTTCAAGAGCCAGGACCGCCACGTGTCGGACAGTTTTACGAGTGGTGGAAACCGGAGTACCCGGGAGAGAACCACCGTGCGCCAGCGAGCAACATGTAGGGTTAGCATTGGTTGACGGATAGTGCGCTATCGACGTGCATTAGGCCTAAGTACACAACACCACCGTGTGCCCACGTGCGTGGGCGGGATTAAGTGTCTTGCTAAATGATACAACGCTTCTCTCCCTTGTCAGGATCGAGTCGTGGACATCTCGATTTGAAGTCCGATACTCTAACCACTAAGCAACCGTGCTCCTCTCATGTCGGTTTTCAAAAATACCATTGCTTGAACAATATCCTCCATTTCTAAAATCGAAGGAGATAAAAAATTACCAAATATTAATGGGATCCAAACATCATTATTAGAGGAATGAAATGAAAATATGTAAATAACCAAATGAAAGAATCAAGCATACATTCAATCGGCCGGTGCACACAGTTAAATAACAGGTTGTTTGTCCCTGAAAAAATGGTCGAGTGATGCATGAGTGTGAATAAATGCTGTCGTTCATGTAATTATAGTGCATTTTCTTCATATCTTTTGTTGTATCGTTCAATGAAAGAGAATTAAAAACGGCGACTAAAACGTGAAGACAATTACCGTTTTGTAACAGCTAATCCCTGAATGTATTTAAAGAAAGAAATATTAGTGCAAACTGTTATTAAAGTACAATTTACCGACTTGACAATATTACACCACACTTACTCTAATCACGGTACTGCCATACAAAAGGTGGTGTTTTTCTTGATCAGCTCACGATCGAGCCAGGACGCACTTACAGAGTACCTTGATGGCACATTTGGAGGGGGGGGGGGGGGAGGCACTGTTGATCAACATGACGTCGCGATCCCTGGAGCTAAGGGGAGAATTTGGAAAAGGCAGTGAAAAGGAGTGTCTAATGTGTAACTTAAGCGTAGTGGAGACCCTAGAACACTTTTTATCAGAATGTCCAAAATACCAGTCTAACAGAACAAGATTCACCGGGATTATGATGGGAAAGTTGGATAGGAGAATGAAGGACACGTGGTTAGTGGTGACACAAAGGAGAGGGTTAGTATGCTTATCGGAGAAATTGGGAATAATGGGGCATGGGATGTCATCAAACAGTTCGTCTCCGAGTACTGGAAGGCGACAAGAGGCGTGGGGATAATGAGGCATTTGGGAAGACATGGCTAATCAAGGCCTTATTACCTCAGAACCGCGACAAATGAGTGGCCGGCCAAGGTGTCATTGGGTTGAGATTTCATAATAAACTATTGCAAATTAAGACCGAATCATGAAAAACAAATGAAGAATTTAAGACAAATTCCTTGTATTTCTTTTTCGACAGGTGAAATTCCTCATTTCTGTGTGCAGAAAAGCGGAATGATAATTTCGATCGGATGTATATATGTGAACACAAGAGCCTTCGGACAAATTCCTGTCGTGGTCAAGCATATAGCAGGGGTGTAGCCAGCTATTTTTTAGAGGGGTCACCCACAATGCAACTCAAGGATGAGAATGCCTGGCAACTAAAAAGACTGAACACTTGGCCAGAGGCCAAGCCTTGGCCAAAGGTCAAGTTGGAGGAGATTATGGGAGGGGGTATCCCCTCCCATAATCTCCCACTACTTGACCTTTGGCCAGCGGTGGTCTGATGGAGGGGGGGGGGGGGCTGGGCTCCCCCTGAAAAATCTTCAATATATGATATCAGCAATGATCAAAGATGCCTTGTTCAGTAAAATTGAATCAAATTCAATGTAGGCACGTATTAGATTGCTGTGGAGAATATCGGCTGCGGACCTTTGGGATTGGGGGGTGTCGTATGACCCTCATGACCCTCCCTGGCTACTCCCTTGTATAGCCCCAGCCCAATATCTGAACATGATTATGAGCCTGATGAAATTACCCCACTGTTATTTTTTTTCGAAGAGTGTGAAACAAAATGCAAAAAAAAATCAATGATATTCCAACCTACGAACGATATGCTGGTAACAGTTGCAAATAGATTTGAAAACTCCAGCTTATATTTGCGTGATATAATGCACTTCAGATCCAAGGTGCCAGATGTTTTCACCAAATCGCCGAAGGCACAGTTTGAGCACCACAGAGAACGTTCTGTTGTGAAGAGAATTCATTGCAGATGTGGTCGGAAGCACGTGTGAAAATTCTTAAAAGGAGGGTACTGGGACGAGAGCAGGTGTATTTCTGTTGATCGAATGGTAATTCAGAACAATTGTTTCTGCCCAGTATCGAGATCTATTGTTAAATATGTTCGCTGATTGAGGTGGCAAACAGCTGCAGTTGGTAGCGGGCATTATTGATAAATGCTATGCCAAACTTCTCGTCTAATTTTGTTCCACGGAAATGTGAATCACACACCTAAATTAAGTGCAAATCGCCTCTATCAGGAAATATTATGCCGCGAGAGCGATCACCCCATCTCTTATAAAACCACCCGGCAGAAAATTACCATCGAAGAAGAAATGGCCTTTACATGAAAGAAAAAACAATGGCGGCACACCCATAAGGGGGTGGTGGATTCACTTGAGGGGTTGGGGAAACATGTGAAGAACATTTGAAGAAACTGAACAAATTTTTTTATCGAATATTTGGGGAGCGTTGGAGTCTGAGTAAGTTTCAAAGAATGTCGGAGCATTCTTTTTATACTGACGGAAAAAGAAACGCAAGTTCATTTTTGGTAATATAATTTTTTTATCATACACTAAACGATAGATTATCGAAAAAATTGCGGAAAGATAGAAATCGTATCCCCCACTCTGAAGATCTAGAAATGCTCACTTCCACGGTATCAATCAAAATGGCGGCTTTCAAAGCATCATTTCAAGGTGAATACGAGTCAAATTATCACTGGAAATGATCCATTTTTTTCTAAAAACGTATAATGAAAAGAAAATCCCGCATTTTCGAGTAGATAACGACCATTTCCAGCAATAATTCAACATGTATTCACCTTGAATTGATGCATGAAACCCACCAGTTGTATCAGATCGCAAGACGCTACATGTTCCGGGCATCTATCAAATCAATGCGTATCAGCTGTGTACTGGCATGCATCAATTTAAGGTTGAAACGAGTGGAATTATCGATAGGAATGATCAAGCGCTCGCAAAAAATAAACATTTGTCTCGGTCACTCATGAAACAATTTTCGGTATCCACTTAAAAACACTGGATATCCTCTATTTATCAGTACACCAAATGCAGTAAAATTTGACACATAGCTACCTCAGTGTACTGTCTAAAGAGCCTTTGGTTAAAATTCAGTCAACCATGACCATGTATGACACTGCATGCTTTCAACAGAGTTCGACAAAGCGTGCATTCGGGGCACTCCCACGTGCTATGTGCTTGAAAACCATACCAAATCGAAGTTTTGAACAGTACGTATCGATTGCAGAACATTTCATTTCAACTCGATTGAAAAGCAAAATGCCGCGAATGTCAGAAGTTGATTGGGGTAGGGCTATTTCTCTAATTATGTAGGACCAATCGCAACGTCTCATCGCCCAGCAATTTGGGGTCCATGAGTCAACGATAGCTGATTTAGTGGGGCGTTTCATAGCCACAGGAAGATTAGCTGACCGCCCCAGGAGTGGACGTTCGCGCGTTACGTGGCCACATCAAGTTAGAGGCATACATCTCTCACACCTCCTACTCGAGTTCAGACGGCGAGGCAGGTTGTAAGCATTCATGGTCGCCGAGTGTGTCCAAGAACACACTGCAAAAAATATAGGTTCTCTTTAGAACCAAAACTGGTTCTAATCTTGTCCCTGAGATGGAACCAGTTCTGTTTAAACAGTATTTATTTCAAATCAAATAAATTTATAAAGATTAACATTAAATATTAACAGAATTAAACATAAATTGAGGGGGTTTCACTCATAAGTTTAGAGCTTATACGAGGTTGTCTCAAATCATTATTAAGCAAAGGAGATATGAACAGTTGGCATATCGAACCAGTTTTGGTTCAAAACAGAACCAAAACTGGTTCGATATGCCAACTGTTCATATCTTCTTTGTTTCAAAATGTTTGGCGACTGCGTTGAATAAGCTCCAAGTTTACTGCTGAATCTACTTCATGTAATATTCTGTTAAAATTGAATGCTAATCTTGGTAAATTTATTTGATTTGAAATAAATACTGTTTAAACAGAACTGGTTCCATCTCAGGGACAAGATTAGAACTAGTTTTGTTCTAAAGAGAACCTATATTTTTTGCAGTGCAGTTAGGAATCGGTTGCGAGAGTTCAATTTAAGGCCACGACGTCCCTATTTTAGTCCGCAACTTACACCAAGCCGAACGTTACATTTTGGTGTGGTACGTCCCTGAGGAGGCACCACACCTAACATTAACCTTCTACACACTGATACCATAATATAAAAAATAAAGAAGTATACTTCCCATGAAGCAACATGGAATTTTGGAATTTATAACCAATTCAGATTTGTTCGACAGAGCTCAACGATCCCTCCTAAACAAGATTGAATTGGTTAAATGTCTAGTTGCATTATGGGAACATTTGCATTTTGAAATGTTGAGATTTCGAATTCAGTATGCTGAGGGTTAACTGGATGCGTTAGCTTCCAAGTTTGTTCTTGGAAATCATCCCTTCGTTAGAAAAAAAAGATTAAATTAACTGGCAAAAACCCCCATGGCACACATGCACTCTAAAATCAGTTCCGTTAAAAATCAACCCAAACCAAAAGGGATGAGTGAATATGAACCCAACTGGGTTCATATTCTCTCAGCCCAGTTGATTTTGGTTTATTTTTAACCCAACCGATTTTCGCGTGTAATGCCTCAGGACATTATTAACAAGTTAGTAATGATATAGACTGTCCTGCGCATGTTGAGCAAAAGTCTCATCACCATCATCGATCTGCTAAAATGGGTCGGATTGGTCGGGTATGGAATACTCAACTACCTTTGCTTGGAGTCAGATTCTGAAATAGCCATCATGTCGGAAAAATTGGTTCCTAACTGGAGCCACCGTAAGTTTGAACGATCTCAGTCAGAAATATCTGGTTAAATAGGAAGTAATAAGAAAAGATACTCGATGTATGAATGAATGCATCGCGACTAGAATCAAATAGCGGACAAAATCGAACTAAATTCGATTTCAAGTCTCCACGTTTCTCCGTGGTATTTGCCCTCATTAGATAAATAAACAACGTTTTCGCAGAACTGGTAGATGCTCATTTGCCTAAAATGATTTGGACTTATTTCATGGTATTGATGCTAGCTACTTATCATCTTAAGGTCTGGTCTTCAAGGTTCGTTTTTAAAGCTAGTTTTTCTTGTCAAGTGAAATATGAGATGCCGATGCGGATTGCTATTTATTGACATTCGCTGAGGACAACTTTTCAATCTACTACAGGGACGTCGGAACCGGGGATTCAGAGCGCATGTTCCCGTAACTCACATCTTTTTCTATACCTAGTTGAGTAGTTGAGAGAGAGAGAGAGAAAGAGAGAGAGAGAGAGAGAGAGAGAGAGAGAGAGAGAGAGAGAGAGAGAGAGAGAGAGAGGTTAGGCCATCGTTATCCTTACCAGAATATTTTAGGTTGTTTCCCCCACCTCTCAAATGCTGTCACCTGTAACTTGTATTTCACTTTTAGGTACCCTTCCTTGCAATTTTATTGAGAACTAGCAGGAGGGAGAGGGTACGCAAACTCTTTATCCTCAGGATGTTACCAAAGATTCCCTCCAACAATTTGTCTCTCTTACAGCTTTTGAATTCAAGAAAAGTGCACTCTTTTGGCTCCATATTTGAGATTTCGGTCCGAAACTAACAGAATTTGTTAAATATTGAGCCAAAAATTTATGTGGGATGAAGTCAATATTATGCACATTTCTCAATGTTGAGGTGTGGTAGTCAAAGACAAACCGTAAAATCTTTCTTAAGTCCCTGAGCTGCAAAACCAATTAAAGTGCAATTCATCGGGTTTGCTCACAGCGTTTGAACCGTTCATTGTACTGACATTAAATCTGGATGATCTTCTTTGGATAACATTACAACAGAAGACGAAACAAGCTGCATTACATGTCGCAGAGTGGAAAAGAGACGGTGTTAAAATATTGTCCAGTGAGTGACATGATGGATAGTGGAGTCAGGGGAGGCGGAACCGGGGAGGGGGGGTGGGGGGGGGGGGGGGGGGGGCTTCAGCCCCTACACTTTTTTGCCGGGCCATGTTTTTTTGTATGCATATATTTTAACACAACAAATGACTGGTGAAACAAGGGGCGGATCCAGAGCCTCCCCCCACATTTACGCCTGTTATGTTTCTCTCGTACTGGTTCAGCTTCGATGGATTTCGGATCATTTTTTGCAGTAAGTGGCAGCAAACACTAAAATGTATACAGTCTGATCGTAATCTTACAGACATACAAGTACCAAATCCACCCCAGACAAGATAATCCACAGACAGTATAATTGCTGTAAACGTCTGGTTAAGCATACAGGTGAGGTCTATTTATCAGCTTTGGTCGTTACGGTCAAAGCTGATAAATAGACCTCAACTGTATGCCTTACCAACGTTTTTAAAGTGTGAAATCTTTCAAATACATCTCCTAAAAAATCTCAAAACATCCACTCAGATGCATGGAAATGGCAGTTTTGGGACCCTGGAATTTGAAATTTTCATACCGACGACCATCCATCGCCCGATCCAGATTTGCAAAAGAGCTGGAAGAAACGTTTTTAAAAGAAGTTCGAAGCATGTCAAGGTGTACGAAGATTTACCGAAATAAAGTTGACCAATTTAGATATAATGGGATCCACAAAACGAGACGGCAACGGGACTGGGTTAATGTTCTGGTCGGAAATGATTGGGTTTTTTAAAAATATTTTCTCATTTTTGGCTAAGTTTTTGTGAACCGACTTTATTTTGCTTTGGACGTTTTCATTTTCACACTATGCGACAGACGGTCGATGATCGTATAACGAAATTTGGAAAATTTTCGAAGCGTAACTAAACGGTGCGGTAAAAAAGTTCCGGCTTGTATATCACTCGTTGAATATAGAATCATTTATATCATAGCGGCGCTCCGTTGAATGCAAGGGTCTAAAGTTTAATGGATGTGTAATAAAGGGACAGAACGCGATGCGTGTTTGAATCGGTGGGTGTTTTATATAACTCGTATGTATTTTATATTTCGCTTCAGCTCGAGTAAAATACTCACCGATTCAAACACACATCGCGTTCTGCGTTTAGTACACATCCTGATGCATTAAAATTCATTTCAATCAACAAATTTTAATTCCGATGTTTAAACCCAAAGGTGGAGAGTCCGTTATTTTTGTTTGAAGCAGTACTGATCAAATAGATCGATAAAAATCAAAACAACTTTTAGGGGACTAGCCTAAATTACACTCTGCATCGGACATGACAGTGGCGATGAGAAAATTATAAGTCACCTTGCACAACTGCACTTGCAATAGCCAACTACCACTGCGATATACTGGTGCTGGACGAATTACTTTGACTATGCAACGATGGGTCAGATCGTCAGGAGTGCGCTATGGTTGAAAACGCATGCTCGGAGAGCGCCACCGAACGCGTTAACCTTTTACCTAGCTTACCTGATCTGCCCGACCAGTGCATCTCTCACCCACCCCAGCAAAAAGAACAACAACAAAAAAAAAAGATAAAAAAGAAAAAATCGCCATTAATTTATTTTACGAATATCCGCCTTTAATACTTCTAGTCTGAAGTATGATCCACAGGATCTCATGAGCTATTTCCAATGAGCAATCACCAGTGAGCAGTCTGAAGGAATAAATGCATTTCCACCAGTTTGAAAATTTTGTCACCCTTTACCCAATCCACAAATCATATCACGTGACCCCTCATTGGAACGAGATCGATGAGGTCGTTCCGATGAGGAGTCACATGATATGGTTTTGTTGACATTTTTATATAATTTCTTTTCAGCTGCTCAATTTGTAAATTACAATGCCGATGCGGCCGAATCCTTAGATAAAGGGTTAAAATGTTTGCCTTTCATATTACAAACAGACGAGACGATACTTTTCTACACAAATGTAGAATTTAATGAGTTTGGTATCACTTTTTTATTTTTGATCATATTAATGTACGAGGTCGTTCCAATGAGGAGTCATAACCTATGTTTTTGAGACAAAAAATGAAAAAATAATGAAAATTAACTGACGATTTCTGAGAATAGCGCTAGCCGGTTTTGGCCGTTACGTTAGATAAGAGTTAACCCTTTACCTAACGTAACGGCCAAAACCGGCCAACGCTATTCTCAAAAATCACCAATTAATTTTCATTATTTTTTCATTTTTTGTTTCAAAAACATAGGTTATGACCCCTCGTTGGAACGAGCTCGTCGAGCTCGTTCCAACGAGGGGTCATAACCTATGTTTTTGAGACAAAAAATGAAAAAAATTAGTTATTCAAGAATTATTTTTGCAAGTGTCGTCTGCGTTTTCAGGTTAGATAAAGGGGTAAAGGGTTATACATTGATTTTGACATAATTGTTTGTTTTGCAAGTGCTTCATGTGCTTTTTGTTCTGGAATTTTGGACAATTGTCCCTGCAAGCATTACAAGTAACGCAATCTCCGAGTCCTACAAAGGATTTTGCGGCACTGGTCTCTGAAACTGTTACAGAAAATGCGATCTAACTTGCAGTTTACTTGTATCGGTCGCCCGCTGTGTTCTATTGAAAATCCTGTGAAACAGACTAATTAAAAGTAAATAGAGCACTGGTGTTTCCATGTTCTGTATTGTAAAAAAGAACAAAACTACATGGGGATCGATTTCAGAATGGATAGCCAGGCTCTTCGTGTTGACATAAAAAGGGGAATCAGGTTTTTGTTAATTATTATACTAACTAGGGTGGCCTTGCAAATACGTTTATTTCCGGTAATGGAATCCCACAGAGCTGATTTCGTTTAACTTATCGCATACTGGAGAACACGTATAGCCGTTCAAACTTCATAGGGTCGAACAACTGTTATTTTCAACCTACAATCTCCGGAATTTTAATATAAAATTTTTCCATTCAATTGTACGGTGGCTGATTTAGGCCACCCTCAAAACTCTTTTTATCTCGAGATCTCGAGATAATATCTCGAGATCTCGAGAAACTATGTCGAGATCTCGAGAAAATATCTCAAGATCTCGAGAAACTATCTCAAGATCTCGAGATAATATCTCAAGATCTCGAGATAATATCTCAAGATCTCGAGAAACTATCTCAAGATCTCCAGATAATATCTCAAGATCTCTGGATAATGTCTCAAGATCTCGAGATAATATCTCAAGATCTCGAGAAACTATCTCAAGATCTCGAGATAATATCCCAAGGTCTCGTGATAATATCTCGAGATCTCAAGATAATATCTCAAGATCTCGAGAAACTATCTCAAGATCTCGAGATAATATCTCAAGATCTCGAGATGATATCTCATGATCTCGAGATAATAACTCGAGATAAGTATATATAATCGGTGTCATCCTTTGATCATTAGCATGAATTCACTCCTGCCACACAAACTGTTTATTTACTTATTTCGCATCTTTTTCGACTGCAACATATTCATGCCTCCCATGACAATTACACGAATCAACTCCTGTCCCTCAGAAAAGTGAATAACTTATCAACCAACCACTTTGTTGCGTATTAGTTATGACAGCCCACCAAATCTCAATCCAGCTCTGATATAAACCGAGTCCCGTCATCCGAGCTTGCACTTGATGGTGTCTTGTTCCCACTCCAATCCGAAAGTGTCAACCCAGCACCCGGTACCTCCCAGTACCTACTGTAGTGCCTTTTACCCTAAAACACAACGTTTTCTCACTACTTTACAAGATGAACAGTTTGTGTCTGTCTATCACTCCAATTCCAAAGTGTTGATCCAGTATCCCGTACCTCCTAGTGCATACTGTAGTGTTTTTACCCTTAAACTCAACGTTTTCTCACATCTTTTCCTTCCAGCCCCATGCTGATTGTAGTGATGTTTACCCTAAAACACATAGTTTACTCACTACTTTACAAGACACACGCCCATAAATACCAAATATTTCCTTCCAGCTCCACAGTCAATGAAGTGATTTTTACCACAACTCACAAAGTGTACTCACTACTTTGCAAGACACAGACCCGTAAATACCAAAATAGCCCCCCCCCCCCCCTTCCAGCTCCACGCTGAAAGGTTTCATTCCCACAGTGAAATCAATCACCCACTCCCTTGGTGGATTTTTCACCTACTTTCCACTTTGGTGACTGAGATACATCGTCTCTTGACGCGCTCTTATTCCACGGACCCGTCATACAGCATAACTTTAAGCCATCCGCGCGTCCATTTTGATCGAGCAAATCGATGGTGCTACTCGGTGTATAATAACCTTACACCAGCGGCAGCTGTAAACATACCGTCGGATTCCCTTTCCTCTCGTTGGTTTGAATAGTCTGGATTAGGCGTAACTAGTTACCCCCTGTGGATACTGCTTCCGGACGAGTGATTGAGGCCCTCACGTATTACCAACGTCAGTTTTAGAAAAGGGCTTGCCAGTACAAGGCTGCAGATGCTAGACAAAATCGTGAATTCATAGTCAATACTCAGCAATCTCCTGACACCCAGGAGTCGTTCTCACAATTACACACCGAGAGGAAAGGGAATCCTCGGGTAGGTTTATAGCTGTCGCTGGTGTAGTGTTATTATACATCGGGTAGCACCGTCGTTCTGCTCGGTCAAAATGGACGCGGGAATGCCCTGCCACTCAGAAAATTTGTCAACCAATCACCTTGTTGCGAAGTTATGAGAGCCCACCAAATCTCAGTCCAGCACTAATATAAACAGAGTCCCGTCATCCGAACTTGCACTTGATCTTCTACCAGAAAGGGCTGCCTTCACCGACTCAACTAAAAATTACATCAGGATTAAATACTGTTATAAAAACTGAATAATACATAGGGAACGAGAAGGTGAATAAACAGGCAGAAAAACAGCTTAACTGTGGCCTTCTACCAGAAAGGGCTGCCTTCACCGACTCAGCTTAAGATTATACCTTAAGATTGAACAAGATGTGCAACTTTTATCTTTACAGTTTACATACCTTAATGAAAACTAATTCTACCTTCTTCTTTTAAGCAGGTACACAGAAGATGTTTTTTGACCAGCACCCCAATAACCGCTACAGACAGTCTAACCGTTATGGAAACAGTCAACCCCACGGTTCCTGAACATCCTCCACTCCCTCCCTAAAAGTGGTCGACCACTTTAGGGGAGGCGAGCGTTGGTCCTGCGTCCCGCCTCTGCCCCTTTTTGTAAGCGTATTGCGCATCTCTTTGTCCCAACCCAATAGGATTACAAAGCAGGCCTGCCCCCGAACCAGGGAAGTTCGGGTCTTCTTCTTGGTGGTCCCCGAAAGGAGTCGTTGTTGTTTTCCTTCAAAGAGTCCAACCAAACAGAGACAGCCTGAGGCAGATTATACTTGCCAGTGATGGCCATCACTCAACATCACTCAAAATCATCCTCGAAGTGGCAGACTATACTTGCCCGAAAATCCAGATCGACTGCACCCTCGGGGAGAGGTAGCACCTTTGTGAGAGACCCAACATCTCACATTGGTCCTCACCCGAGGGTTCAACCGACATCAGCCAAGAGACTATCACGAGGCAACTGGTGACACCTGTCGAGTACCTGAAGCCGTTCCTCCTTCAACACGCCTAGACATGTGAGAACTAATCATCTACAGTCACTGAGGGTCGAAAGGGGCTTGTCCCCCATACCGTCCCTGCGCGCCTTCGGCGCGCGAAACCATTCCTTTCGGTATGGATTCATGTAATTGTCATGGCGTGCACGAATATGTTGCAGTCGGAAAAGATGCGACAAGTGAATAAACAGTTTGAGTGAATTCATGCTAATGATCAAAGGGTGACGCCGATTATATATGCTTATCTCGAGATCTCGAGATATTATCTCGAGATCTTGAGATATTATCTCGAGATCTTGAGATAGTTTCTCGAGATCTTGAGATATTATCTCGAGATCTTGAGATATTATCTCGAGATCTTGAGATTGTTTCTCGAGATCTTGAGATATTATCTCGAGATCTTGAGATAGTGTCTCGAGATCTTGAGATATTATCTCGAGATTCTCGAGATAAAAAAAGTATTGAGGGTGGCCTAAATAAGCCACGGTACAATTGTTTACCTTAAATGGAAATTTTTTATTCTATCTCCAGGAGTGAAAGAGTATGTAAATAGGTTTGCGATGTTCGGAACCTTACGAAATATCCGACGCTTCACGAAAAAGAGGGCATGAAAAAAGAAACAATTCCAACGAAAAGTTGTTTGCAAACAACCTGACCGAAAAATGCGCTACACCAAGAAACGGTGACGTTTTATGTTGTCAGTGTGTGTGGGCGGGGGAGGGGGGGGTGCGGTGGGTTGATTGTGTGCGAAAGGGAGTGCGTGCGTATAGGTGTGGGGTGGGTGTACATGTCTGTGTAGGGAGCTAAAAAACATGGTATGCAAACTGCTATATTTTCGTCTTGTCATTGGTGGGAGTTGGACAGAACTTTATGCAAGTTAAATGATTCATCAATCTCCGTCAAAATGAAATACGGAACAAACAAGTCCATCTCATCCTCATCTACAGCAAAAAGGGCGTATAGCCGCTAGAGCAAAAAAGCCGTGATTGTAGACCTCCGAACACACCTTCAAGATGAAAATTCCCCAAATGGTCCGAGTTCAATTGGACAAACATTCCATCTTTCCTATCTCCAGACAATATACGGGAAACGCAAAAAAAATCCCCATTGATCTCACTCTTTTTAGTAATTTGTCGACGAGTTGTCTTGGAAAAAAGAAATGAAGAATTTTACCTAACGAATCAGCCGCATCTGCCCGCATAATTTAACCCTTTGAACTTTAGTTGTATCATCCATGCCTGTTAAATGGCATCAATTAGAAGAGTCCGTATTCATTATTTGGGGTAGACCAATCAATATTTTCAACGTGCAGCCTTAGGGCTGCACGTTGAAAATATTGATTGGTCTACCCCACACATTTACTGGACAGCCATCCTATTTAATGACGTTATGACGTGTCATGTTCCTGGCCGGAAAAACGGCCTCTCAGTTTCAAAGGGTTACTAACTGAGTAGTTGCAAAATAGAAAAAATAATCAACAAAACCACATCACGACCCCTTATTTGGACGAGCTCGTCGAGAATGTTCCAAAGAGAAGGTTATGTGATAATGGTTTTGTTGATGAATTTTTTTTTTAAATTTGAAAATAACAAATTTTGATATCGTGCCCTTTGGGTAAAGGGTGAAAGTGGACCTTTAAGGCCAAACAAAATTAAATAACTGATTCTCAGGCATTTTATTTTTAAAAAACGAATGAGGAAGGGCGATTTTTATTTTTATTTTTTATTTCTGATGGAATGGTCACCGATGCCTAAAATCCTGTTTTGAGTGCCTAAAATTAAATACTAGAGCTTCCATGTTGATTTCACTGATAGTTTTTTTTTGTAACAGTGATCATACAACACAAAATCAATATAGAACAACTAAAATGGAGATAAAAAATAATAAGGTGTTTTTTTTAACTGGTTGAGCGCCAGAAGCCACAATCAGGCCTTGAAAAAAATTAGGGCACCAGTGCAAATGGCAACATTTTCCTTACCCATGTTTTGTTTTCAGTGAAACGTAAATAATAGTTTGTTTATACAAATTTGTTCTATTACAAATTATTAGAGAGTGCCTGTTGGCACACTCCAATAATTGTTAATAAAACAATTTTAGATGAACGAATTCAGACCACCAAAACTAATCTAGCCCTCAACCAGTTAAATAAATATTTATTTTGTACATGCATATAAGAATCGTGTAGCATTTCGCGAAGAGAATAACAATACTGTATCAATGTATACGACATATTGCTTCGCAAATCGCGATGTGATACCTCTAAAATCACACCTTATGATAGTTTTATACATTTTGAATTTTGCCTCCGAAATATATATGACGAACGCGGGCCGAATAAACGAATACGCTGCTGCCTGGGAATCAAAACATTAATTTTCTTTAGCCTAAGTCTATACGATAAAACTTTGCTTGAGCTTCTTATACTTTTTCGTAGGTTTAACTCTTAACCCACTGAATATTTTAATGAATCATTGGCCAAAAAAATCCATTCAATTTACTGGGGACAATTAATAAAAAATAATAATAGTAATAAATGTAGTTTAAAGCAGAAAATCCTCACATAGCTATTGGGCTTTACAAGAAAAAAATAATTCAGCATTTCAATTTCATTGGCGGTGTCTCAAGTAGACGAACCACCGGCCAGCGGCCTTCATTGGAAGATTGTATATCCGCTGGAACAAATGTGTCTTGAGCGCCGATATGAACGATAGAAAACTCTGGAGTGATTTTTGCCCACTCGGAAGCTGGCTCCAAAGAATTGGAGCAGCAGCCGTAAAGGCTCGATCACCAGCTGTTGCGAAGTTACCCGGTACATGAACAAGATTGTTTGATGCTCCCGAACGCAGTGGTCTTCCGGTTTCGTAACGTGAAACAAAAGTGGGCAGATACGACGGGTCCCTGCCCTTTAAGCATTTCCAAGTTAATGTCAGAATTTTGAATTCAATTCGTTCCATGGGAGGCAGCCAGTGGAGATTTTTGAGAATAGGTGTAATGTGGCTGGACATTTTGCCTAGAGTGATTACACGTGCTGATCACTTTTGTATTGTGTCAGTTTTGTCAATGATGCTCTGTTTACAACCGAACAGGAGAGAATTGCAATAGTCTATGCGACTGGTAATGAAGGCGTTGACAAGTTGTTTAGCCGTCGCCCCATTAATCACTTCCGCACCCTACTGATATCCCGGAGATAATAGTGTACGAAGCCCTGCAAACATTCAATACATGTTTTCCTGCGGACAAGTTCTCATCCATGAAATATCCGAGGTTGCGTGCCGTGGCCGATGGGGAGACCATACTGCCTTCAGTGTCAAGATCAGGTCTTGAACATTTGGATAATTGATGACTCAATACGATATAAATTACTTCAGTTTTGTCAGCATTCAGTTTAAGTACTTTTCGGCCATCCAAGATCTAATATCAGCAACACAATTTTCTTTGGTCATTGTATCAGACTCTGGAGTGAAGTGTATGTACAGCTGTGTGTCATCCGCATAGCAATGGAATGACAGTCCATGGGTGCGGATGATATCTCCTAGGGGTAGAACGTAAAGGGCCGAGCACTGACCCTTGGAGGATACCAAACTTCAAAAGAGTCTCTTTTGAGTTTAAACCTGTGACAGTAACCCGCTGTGTTCAATCCGTAAGACACGATCGAAACCATTCCAGCGCAATACCAACGATACCGAGCCGGGTATCAAGTATATTAAGAAGTACACTATGGTCGATAGTGCCGAACGCTGCACTTAGATCGAGAAATACCAGACAGGAAACTTGTCGTTTATCCATGGAGAGCAGAAACTCATTCTGCACACGTGGAAGGGCGGTTTCAGTACTTCAAAACGACCTGTATGTCGACTGAAAACTCATCCGCGAGATTGCAGCGAGATATGTGTTCGCTGCTCTGCTTAGCGACTGCATGCTCGATTACTTTGGACAGAAATGATGAGCCAGAAACGGGACGACACTTTTTAAGATTTCAGGATTCAAACCAGGCTTCTAAATGAGTAACTAGAGCCTCCTTCATAGATGATGAAAAAAACTCCTGATGCTAATGACTTATTCACAACATCCAGGAGCCATGGTAGAAAATTGGGGATTACAAGATTTCAGCAGTTTTGTTGAAATAACATCAAGTTTGCATTTTTTGGACGGCCCTTTCATCACAAACTCAGTCATCTAATCGGACGCAAGCGCCTCGAACGATTCTATAGTCGCCGACATGAGGTGAGTGGGGTTGTGATGAAATGTTACCCTGCGCGACTGGACATAGACCGGACCTGGTGGTGTCAATTTTGTTTATAAAAAAAAAGTCCGAAAATTTATTAGCTAAATCTTTCGCTGATGAGTGTTCGGTGGGGCTGCCTTCGGCTTGCGATGGAGAAGCTTGTCAATTATATCGGACAATACATTGACTCTCTTGTTATTATCTGATATAACGGCGGCGAAATAGTCTATTTTGGTCGATGGATTAACCGATTGCCCACGACCTTTGGGCTCTCAAACATGTCCCTATGTATGGTAAGTTTTGAAATTCTCCATTGTAACCCAAATTTTCGCCACAGGCATTTTGCATGTTTGATTTCATTATTATACCAGGGGGAATGGTGGTGCCTGGGCAAAATTCTGGACTTTTCAGGTGCGTATTAATTAATGAGTTTATGTGAGAGGTCAGCAAACATGGTAACAGATTCATTCATTGTCGACTCGCGATGAATCTCACCCGTCGATAATGATAACACACGTGAAATGCGATGGGGTCAATGTTCCAGAGTTTACGGTAGATAATCTTTTCCTTAAATGGTTGCAGTTGGGGTAGCCTTATTCGAATTTTACCTTGTAATGGTCTGATACGGCTATGTCAATAACCTCCAGATTGTGTACCACATTTTGATTGCTCGCACGAACAATTACCAAATCGAGTGTGTGATTGTTACGATGGGTAGGGTCATTTACATGCTGCGTAAGTTCCATAGATTCCAGAAGCACACTCAAATCCAATGTGTCTTTGTCGTTCACTTCATCAAGGAGGAAATTAAAAGTCACCGGTGATGACAAAAGGTCCATTGGAAGTAATAATGTTCCCGAGAATTTCTGAAAATTCTTTAAAAAACTGTTCCGCGGTGAATTTATTCTTGTTGTTAGGAGGAGGGCTGTAGCCATTGACAATTTTGACTGACCGAGAACCTCATGTCAGAGAAACAAGTATCGATTCGAACGATTTAAACGTGTAGCTAGATTCAGGTTTCACCTTTAGTTTGTTATCAAAAAGCACAACGACTCCACCGCCTTTGCTTTTGGTGGAACGTGGGACGTGAAGTAGGGTTCTGCGACTCTACTGGAGCTCGCAGATTGTGGGGGCATCATCGGGCTTCAACCATGTTTCAGTAACCTTGCCCACAGATAACAACGCTGGTTTTATTCACTACAGATCTAGTATTGATAAGGCAGACACCAAATGGAGGCAACCCACAGAAATCTTCGGACCAAATTTTCGTATACAACTGTTTTGCTATTCGCGACTTGAATCGCCTTTGACCATCTCCTGTTCCTCCGTCGGTGCAGTATGCGGAAAGATTTAAATTTTGCGAAGACGTCACTGTCCAAGGAAAAGACGAATATATCGGGACTACTCCTGCATGGATGCACATTAACTGAACGCATCTCGTTCGAGTTATACACATACGCAGATCGGTGATGAGTGAATCCGTGGGTAACTTAGCATGAGTCCATTGTTATGAGTGACTGGTAGTGATTACAGTTCACTAAGTAATTTGTGAGTGATAAAAATAGTAGTAATTTCCAAATTTTCTGAAATTTACAGAAAGATTCAGAGGGCTGTCCCAGAATCCAGCGGCTTCACTCCATCACAAGAATTTGAGTCAAATTTAGAGTATCCAAGAAGGCTTGAGCGTCATGAAAATTTAAGAATTGCAGAGCAAACAAAACTAATCTGCCTACACATAGGCGCATTATGGTCTACAGTTCTACAGATTAAATGTGTCCAAATTTTACTCGGTGGAAACGTAAGTGCATTGGTGTTTTTGTGGTAATGCCTTGGGGTCAGCGGGGCGGCTGCCACCTGGGTCATGAACTATGTATGTGCAAGGGTGTCTCCCAAAAGTATGTCAGTTTTTATATGCGGGTAACCACACCCAAATTCCATTTGTAAGAACTCCCTGATAATTCTTAAAGGTACCCAGTAAGAAAAAGTGTTAAACGGTGGAATAGTTTTTAACGATTAATGAAGAGAAAATGTGGGCATGTGGGTGTGTCTATTTTATCATTTGTTTGTTACGTCCTCCGCTGTTATTCACCTTCCTTCTGACTGTGTGTCAGTGGTGGCGCCAGGGGGGAGGGGGCAGGGGGAGGGCTATAGCCCCTCCCGTCGGAGAGGTCCAGCCCCCTCCCCCCTCCCCCGTCGGAGATTTTTAGTCAGTCCGTCGGAGAGTCTCGTAAACCCGCCTTCACGAGAAATTTCCGACAATCGAATGTAGATATCTCGTCTTGTCAGTCTCGAACCCGTGCAGCACTGGAACTCTGATAGAGAATAGTGATTCTCACGAAATTCCTCAATGTCGTTCGTCAAACTGGCTTTATAGTTGAAATATTTCCCGACCTTATTATAATATGTTTACTTTAACCCTTTACCTAAGGTAACGGTCAAAACCGGCCAGCGCTATTCTCAAAAATCGCCAATTAATTTTCATTATTTTTTTTCATTTTTTGTCTCAAAAACATAAGTTATGACCCCTCGTTGGAACGAGCTCGTCGAGCTCGTTCCAACAAGGGGTCATAACCTATGTTTTTGAGACAAAAAATGAAAAAAATTAGTTATTCAAGAATTATGTTTGCAAGTGTCGTCTGCTTTTCAGGTTAGGTAAAGGGTTAAATAATCAACAAACATACTCAATTTGTTTCTATTTTGGTTCTCCAATTTACCAATTTTCACTCATTTTCCTTCGTTTGGGAGGTCAAATGTTATAGCCCCCCCTGTCGGAGATGTCAGCCACCCTGTCGAGAAATCCCTGCCGCCTCCCCTGCTGTGTGTCCTCGTTTCTATTGTTATATTTTCTGATATCTGATAAGTATGATAAGGTTAGTAAGGTTAAATATCGTCTCCTCATGTCTTTTTCAGATACAGTCAAATGTTTTAGAGACACATTAATCAAAATCACAAATGTTTCTGCTGATATTTAGTAATCTTTGAAGGAGCCTCACACAATTGGAAAGTCTGGTAGTACCTCCGACAGAAGAGACATTGAGGAATGGTTAATGAGATTTGAACAAATCCGATGTCGACTTAAGAGGTTTATACCGAATGATTTATGGTTACGTTCCTATTGTAAATGTATTAATCGATATTAGAAGGTTGAGTCAAAATTATTGTGACACGTCGTGTTGGAATAATGTCGCGCGTAGAATAAACCAATAAGCGTCCGTATGTTCAGCAACAATGACAAGCACACTAGGAATCAGAATAATTTGTCGTTGCACAAGAATAGTACATTTCAAAATCATCATTATGGATTATATCTTCATTGTGGAATCTCGGCAAGCGGAGCAGTGTTTGTTTACTCTGGTAAACAGGTTCTGTTTTACTTGTGAAATAGGATCCGACCAACTACGCCACAGGACGTATCATCACTTTTATAATAACAAAACCTCCATGATAGATTTTCGAGATATGATGATGGAACGCAGTAGCAACAATACAAAAGAGGAGAGTATTTCAACCAGATCAGGACTCAGTCGCGATCTGGCCAGAATCCTCTGCTCGCTTTTCTGCCAACAGGAGCATATAATCACATCTATCGAAAAAGAAACACGAAAATCTTCCAATTTAGATGTCATATCCACTGGTCTGCCTTGATTCAGTCTTAATTTGGCACTATTTTATTTCATGACATGGATCGCGATCCAGCTGAAATTCTTTGCCTACTTTTGAAGTCAACAAAACTGCGGAATCTCGCCCGAAGTGAAAGAAACGCGAAAACATCGCCTCTCAGATGCTATTTATGTTTCTCCTTGTTGATTCAGTCTCGATTTTGTAATGCTTGTTTTAACCCTTTACCCAACGCAGACGATATCAAAATTTATTTTTTTAAATACCATTTTTTCAAATTTTTCAAAAAAATTCAACAAAACCATATGATGTGATCCCTCGTTGGAACGAGCTCGTCGAGCTCGTTCCAACGAGGGATCACATCATATGGTTTTGTATAACAACAGAAGCAAGGACACACAGCAGGGGTGGCGGCAGGGATTTCTCGACAGGGGGGCTGACATCTCCGACAGGGGGGGCTATAACATTTGACCTCCCAAACGAAGGAAAATGAGTGAAAATTGGTAAATTGGAGAACCAAAATAGAAACAAATTGAGTATGTTTGATGTCATATCCACTGGTCTGCCTTGATTCAGTCTTAATTTTGCACTATTTTATTTCATGACATGGATCGCGATCCAGCTGAAATTCTTTGCCTACTTTTGAAGTCAACAAAACTGCGGAATCTCGCCCGAAGTGAAAGAAACGCGAAAACATCGCCTCTCAGATGCTATTTATGTTTCTCCTTGTTGATTCAGTCTCGATTTTGTAATGCTTGTTTTAACCCTTTACTCAACGCAGACGATATCAAAATTTATTTTTTTAAATACCATTTTTTCAAATTTTTCAAAAAAATTCAACAAAACCATATGATGTGATCCCTCGTTGGAACGAGCTCGACGAGCTCGTTCCAATGAGGGGTCACATCATATGGCTTTGTTGAAAATTTTTGAAAAATAATATTTTTTCAACTACTGAATTTGAATATTACGCGGGCGGATGCAGGCGATTCGTTGGGTAAAGGGTTAAAGTTATTTCTTTTACAAGATTGACTAGCAAGTTATACAATTTATATTAACACCTCTCCGTGACCAAGTAGTACTGTTTGTGGGATGACCTTCGTATTGGTAACCCCGTGGCCTCGCTCCTCTCGGATACTAAAGAATCTTTAGCCTCTACGGAGCATGTCTCTCATCGGGCAGAGAGCAGCCATTTTTCATCCTCACCCGATGGAAGGCTGTGATCGCATAAACTCCAAATAATGCTACCAGAGACTGTTCGGACTCCACAAGAACTTTCTCAACCGAAGATCGGTCCGTTCTTGCGGTTTCAACGAGTTAAACCTTAGTCAAATAAGCAGGAGTTGTCGCTCCTGGTCTATGTTGTTTTAGGTTGGGCATGCGGAATAAAAGTAGATACATCTATCACCTTGTATCCCTTGAGATAATGCTCCGTTGACATAATATAACCTTTAAAGGGAGAAGCGTTATGCTCCGAAATCAGCGTTTAATTATGTTAAAACGAAAGGCATTTAAGTAAATATTGAAAAATTTTATTACACTTCGAGTTGTATAAGAAAGGTTAGTTCAGGTCAGACAACTAATTCATCAAAATTATCAATTGTTTAGCGAGACAGTACAGGGTACCAGAACAGACACGACAGCAAGTAACGCATTTCACTTTGTGGCATAGATATAGAGAAGAGAATGTGCAGGCGTTCCCCCGCCACGGAATATGTCGGGAGTAAAAAAAAATCCGTTTTACTTGAACGCTAGGTGATTCACACTAATTGTCATTTGTCAATTTGTGACTCGAAGCGATACACTGCATCGCGAAGTTCTGTAGGATGTTTCACGGTCTCAATTCCTCAACTCTACCCCCCCCCCCCCCCCCCCATCACTGAACATAGAGTTATGCGTGACAACATTCACTGGACACTGTAGTGGACACATTCAAGATGCAGGGCAGCACACAGATGCATTCTCTCCCGAGTTCCCCCCTTAATGGCACCAACAACCCTTTACCTTACACAACGAAGGGACATTTGATAAAAAAAAATTGTTGACTAACTAAGCATTTACAGTTTGCCTCCAACAACATAGCTTATGATCACTCTTTGGACGCGCTCGTAAAACGAGTGTGCCATGTAAGTAGAAAAGACATCTGAGTGAGAACTATGTAACTGTCAAGGAAGAAAGAGATGTTCCTTAATTGTGTAAATACCTTGAGTCATAATTTTATGTGGTCGAATAACGCAGAAAGTAGCCAATATTGTTATGTATATAAACGACAAAAAAATACGCGAAGGCTCAATTGGTTATTTCATTTTAGCGAAAAAGCATTTGTCTTTAAAAAGTGTGGCGATAATTAACGATAGTCCAGATGCGTATAATGTCCACATGCGTTTAAGTGAAGCAATTAGTACACACCAGCAAAGGTGAAATGGTTATAAGTAACGCCCGTTTTCAATTTATAACGAGACAATGTCGTCTGGAAAACCATAAGCACTTTGTAGCGACCAGAGAGAATCGTATTCGAATTTAGAGGGACATATATTTTTCTTTAGGATATTTCTCTTCAGTGCGTTATGGTTTGCAATTTAAAGTTCATCAATCTAGCTGCATTTCTCCAATTTTAAAGACTTCAATTATGTCCAGAATTAATTCCTTCCCAAATTATATGTATTTGAGGTTTTGTCTCATGGTAGTCAGTCTCTCATGCTTCGGAAGGATCTCGTCGTGAAGATCCACACAGTCGAGTCAGTAGACAGCCACGAGCAGCGAAGGGATCATGAGTGCTACCTACAATTACTAAACAGACAAGAACTGTGGACATCTGGTTGAGCTAGTGAGATAGATACTTATTGTTAGAACTGTTTGACCCGAGAGAGTTGTTGATATTACTTTGTGAGAACTTTATTCTTTAATTTTAATATCGTAATTGCTTGTTAGGTAGAGGCGAAGTTAACCCTACGAGGGAACGACCAGCGAATGTGTGTGAAGACGCCGACGAGGGCGTACCATAAATCAAACTTTAAGCAAAGTCAATCCATGTGACTACTGGTTTAATCCCGTGGAAGAAGTATTGGCGAACAAAAATGAATAGACACGATTGTAAATACTAGGACCAAAACCGTATGGTGACGGAGATCGAAATCAGAGATGTATGCTTGGCCGGAGGACACGGTGAGAACTGTAGTTGTGTGTAAACTCTATATATTGTCGGACCGGTGAATTTGTTAGTAAATGTACCATATACTCATATATATACATGGAACTTAATCAAGCACCCCTTGAAATGTTTCATGACATTAAAGTTGCTGTTACTGATTGTTATGTTTTAATGTGATTGCTATGTCTTGCTATACATTTCATCTAGTGACTCATGATGTTGCTGGTTGATAGCGTACCCCAAACACACCCCCACCGTCCACGTGAAGCACGCTTTCCACGAATGACATAAAATCACTATCATCCACATGCAATATCTGTGTATAAAACAAGAAACTTTGTCCCTTCTTTTATCAAGTAATACTGACATGACAAGGAGGAGACTGTCAGAGACACTAAAATGGCAAATCGTTGCCATACATGCAACGGGCACGTCATTCAAAGCTATTGGAAGGCAACTTGGCTATAGTAATTCTGTCATCAGTAGACTTGTCCGAAAACATCAACAAACCAACGATGTTAAGGACCGACAAAGACATGGACAACCCCAAAAGACATCTCCTCTGGAAGATCGGAGTCTGGCATACCTCGTTAGGCGTGAACCCTTTGCTTCAAGAGTGTAGGGTGGGTGAAACGCCTTTGGCTCCCCAACAGGCGTCTGTGCAACAGAACTATCCGAAACCGTCTCAAAGCACTTGATATGAGGTCCAGAAGGGTCATCGAGTGTCCCGCTCTGTCCGATCAGCATCGAAGACAATGTTTGGAGTGGTGTATGGCGCGACAACATTGGAATCGCAGGGCGTGGAGGAGAGTCCATTGGGCAGATGAGAGTAGGTTCGTGCTTCACGCCACAGATGGTCGCATGAGAGTGTGGGGGCATAGAAATACTGCGAACGTGCCCAAGAACATCATACCTACTGCTGCTTATGGTGTAGGACCAGTAATGATCCATGGATTCCTCTCTCATGATTGTAAACTTGAGATTGTGACTGTAGAATAGAATAGAATACTTTACTGCACTACCAATATACATGATATGGTATGGCACATGCGCTATTAAACATGTGAAAATACAAAATACTACTCATCTAACATCTAACATGGGAATAATACAAATAGTTTCATATAAATCAAACAAACAAAAATATTTTTCCTAGCCATCCATCGTACCCACCCTACACACACCATGTCCCTACAAGTAACTATACAATGCTATAATTTATATATATACTGTACGTGGGAATCTCAATGGTCATCAGTACATCAAGGACATTCTCAATCCGGCTGTCGTGCCTCATTTGACAATCACCCCTTTGGCTACTAGCCTTGTATTCATGGACGGCAATGCAAGGCCACATCGTTCCTATGCTGTGTGAGCATTCCTCTAGAACAACGCTATTACAACACTGCCTTGATTTCCGATTGGCCTGCAGTGATTTCCGATTTGAATCCCTTAGAACACACCTGTGACTTTCGTGGACGTTGTGTGCAAGCAAGGGATCCGGCAGTACAGAATTTGGCCGATTTGGAAGAGGCGTTGTGAGTAGATTGGCAGCTGTTGCCTATAGAAGTCATCAGAAAGCTCACCGGTAGCATCAGGAGGAGGATTCGTGCTGTCCGGGCTCGTGGTGGATACACTCGCTGCTGACGTCAGACACTGATATTGTGTTCAGGAGACCACAAGTTACATTTATTGTCAGTAATTACCGGCATTGTTATATCATGGATCATAACAGCACTATACTTGTCGAGAGAACATTTTTCAGTCAAACACATTAATGAAAGATATGTGTAATTAGCGCCATTAAAATACTGCACATTTTCATCATTGTGTTGTCTTTCAATTGTCAATAGACCATTCTTGTCGCAAACAATCACTTTGGGCCATCTGAAAGATAACATGAAAGTGACAGTTTCTATTAACACCATTGCGAAAAAACAGGGAGTACTTAATTAAGTTCCAGGTGTATATGTAGGTAAATAAATTATCTTTTCAGTGCGTTATCGTCGATGACTTTTAAATATTTAAAGCCATTGATCCTTCCCGGAGCACGAACATTTTAAAATAGGACATTGATAAGGTTGCGAAATTTACACTAGAGCAGCGGCGCAGGCGACGGATTCTGGGTATCGACTGCGCTTCTAGCAAGAACATAGATCTCCCACCTTCCGTGGGGTATATTAACCACCCCTATACTGCGACAGTAACCGAAACCACTATGCTTATCAAACTGTTATCTATTGTATTGTTTATTTATTGGGGGCTTAACAACACTTTCAACAGCCAGGGTCACATCGCGTCGGACAGTTTTACGAGTGGGAGAAGCCAGAGAGAATCCCAGAGCAGTGGCGTGCAACAAAACGCATGTATTAAATCCCCGACTCGTTGCACACTAATGACCGCTACCAACATTCCTGTTATCCTCCGATCGTTTCTTTCACAAAAATGGAAACAGTATGTAATTCGTCCTGTAAAAGCGAGGGGTAGATTGCTCTAGCATGGAATAATTATGTCATTGTGCGATAAAAAATATATGATCAATACAGAACATGTCAGTCTGTATACAAAAATTAATATAAAGCTGGTGGGGCTCTTAAACGATTCAATTCATTGATGACGAAAGGGAATTCTAGCAAACTGTAATTTCACGAATAAGTGTTATCGACAAACTATTGTGTTTTGCGGTTCCTCCTGAATGTTTATACATTCCACCGATCATTAACAGGATGTGCACTTGGTGTTTGATACCGTGATATCACGAAAGTCATTTCGAAATGGAATGAAATACTGCATTTTGATTGGCAGAGAGTTAACTTTCAGTCAACCGTATCTTTTAATTTTTACACCGTGGTTAACTACGGTGTAAAGACCGCAACACACAATACGTGGTAAACCTGCTGAAAAAATCCTGTTTATTTATATTATTATAAATATTTATTGACTAGCTTATTTATATGTTTGAAAAAAATAAAAATATGGTTAATTGAATATTTTGAAGTAATTTATTACACAAAAATTTTGATGAAAATAAAAAGACATATGTATCATGTTGGGATTATTTATTTATTGTGCTATTTTTGGAAGGGGTGTGATGCGTTTTGTTTCGGTGTGTGTGCAGTGTTTGAGGTGATTAGAAATCAACTGTGTTCCTTTTTTGAAATCACAGATTAAGACTTTACCAAATGTAACAACCCAAAACGGTCAGCGCTATTTAAAAATCACCATCTTGATCCATCTATATTTCTAATAAATAATTAATTATATAAATTTATTTTTTCACTTTCTGTCTCAAATACATAGTTTGATCTCGTTCCAATGAGGGGCCTTAAACATTGTTTTTAGGCAAACTGAACATTTTTTAATTACTTAAGAATTTTTATGAAAGTGTTGATTGCTGTTTGAGTTGGGCGAAAAGTTAAGATAACACCCTAGTGTAAAAAGAAGGCTCTATTTCAAACCGTCTCTTGGTTCTCGGTGGGAATGCCCAAGACCCATACCAACTCAATGCTCTTCGATACCGCCGGACCAAACTTTGTTTTGACCATCATGCGTCGACATATTCCCGTGTTAGGAGGACATCATTATTATCTGATGGTTGATTGAGATAAAAAAATGTCCCATCAAAAGTTAACGATACAAACAAGTGCATTGCAAGGTGCCAGGTTGGAATTCTTAAACACTCTTCTTCTCTCCTTAATACCGTCTCACGTGGTTGACATTGTTTATATTTATTTATTTGTTGATGCTTAAGGCGACTTTTATCATATGGGGCTGTGTGATGACCACAAAACAAGTATAAAGTTAACTTTGGTCAATCCGTTATACTGTACATACGCTGCCTACTTTAGATGACTTCCACTCTTGGCGTTGGTTAACGGGTCCTACTTTTCCAAGTAATGCATTATTTGTTTACCCCAGTAAACAACCACTGCTATACGTAGGAATGTCAATGGTCATCAGTACATCCAGGACATTCTCAATCCGGCGGTCGTGCCTCATTTTTACAACCACCCTTTGGCTACTCGCCCTGTATTCATGGACGACAATGCAAGGCCACATCATTCCTATGCTGTGTGAACATTCCTCTAGAGCAACGCTATTACAACACTGCCTTAATTTCCGATTGGCCTGCAGTAATTTCCGATTTGAATCTCTTAGAGCACACCTGTGACTTTCTTGGAGGCCGTGTACAAGCAAGGGATCCGCTTGTACAGAATTTGGAAGCTGCATTGCAAGAAGAGTGGCAGCAGTTGCCTGTGGACGTTATCAGAAGGTTCACCGGTAGCAGTATACCAAGAAATACTCGCCTAAAATCAGTATACCAAGATCATACCACCCCACCCCCGCGGGATTTCCGCAGGGGTGGGGGTGGTATGATCTTGTTATACTGATTTTAGGCGCTTGATTCTGGTGTCTAGGGAGATAATGCAGCCACTAGCTTGACTACCCTATAATCCCCTTTTCGCTTCTGATGTTGTTGGCTTTGAGACACTCGGAGAGACCTTTGTGTTTGCAGTTCTTGATATCTTAGCATATGTCAAGGTGTTAAGAAATGCCAAGAAAAAATTTCTTTATTCTTGTAAATATCTTGGGATAAATTTTATATGTCTCATGTTTTCAACGAACATCGGTAGAAGGTAGCCAATAATGTGAAGTTTATAAACGAGAGGATACGTGAGGACTTAATGGATTGTGTCATTTAGAAAAATCATGTGTTTTAGAAACTCGTAGCGATAATTAATGAACAGGTCTGTTGCGTATAATGTCAACATTCGTTTAAATGACGTAATTAGTACCCACCAGCTAAGAGGAACTGCTATTATGTGTAACGCTCGATTTTAATTTACAGAAAAATGACGTATTCTGCAAAACCCTATGCGCTTTTTAGCATTCCGTCACCGGAATAACCAATCATATAAATCACCCGATGCAAGATAATCGCAGAAAACAAAATTGTATTGCCAGAACATCATTAAATTATCGTGATTGTGTCATCTAGATTTGAATGAAAGGAAAATTATATAAAACATATATGTGTTGAGCGAAGTGTTAAACTAAAAACGAGAACTTATTTCTACAATTGATTGCTCGCAAACTGTATATATTCATGGAATAGACGGCTGGGGTGCCAGTCTCTCATCCCTAGGGACATCCATAAAATAGCGTGAATGGACATGCATGAAAAGCAGGGGATTCACGAGAATTAGATATGATTGCGAGATACTTTATGGCCGCCGTGAACTGGCCACTTTCCACGGGTGGACAATATTTCTACGAATGCAATCATATTAGATTCTAAAAATTAATTAGAGAAATAATCATCAAACATTTAATTAATGAAGCACCAGGTTCAACCTGGTGCTTCATTAATTAAAATTTTGCTGCTGATGATTTTATTACCGGGTAAATGCATGCGTGGATATGGAATATGACCAGTCCTCGCCGACTGTACTGCAGCTAAGTGCCGAAGAGAGCGGAATGAGCTCGTCAGGTAGGCATTAGTGTTAGAACCATTTGGCGGGAGAGAGATGTCAATGTTGATAATAGATTGTAAGAATTTTATAAGTGGATTATAAATTAATAATCGCTTGGTACATGGAGGCCAAGGTAACCATGAGAGGGCAGCAAGTGAAACTAGTTAGCGTGTATAGGCCCCGATGAGGGCGCAGGATAGCAGAACTTTAAGCAAACTATCTCCAGGTAAATGTCACGGTGGGTTTAACCCTGAGAGAAAAGTGTTCACGGAAAACGTGCGTACACTATACCGTAAATACTAGAAACAAAACCTTGTGGAGAGGCTGACGATGTAGATCGAAGACAGAGACTTTCTCGTTACTATAGGAGGGTACAGCTAGCTGTTAGAGGCTACGTGGGTCACATTGTGCGAACTATAATTGTGTGTTAAATAAGTGTGCACATCTCGGACAGCTGATGAATTTGTAAGTAAATTGGTCCATATATTCCTCTATGCATGTAAAGAAATTATCTTTTCAGCTCGTTGTCGTTGATCGACTTCAAATAGTCAAAGTTTTGACCGGTCAAGGATCGCGAACAGCCCCAATAAGAAGTTGATAAGGTAGTGAGAGAGAGAGAGAGAGAGAGAGAGAGAGAGAGAGAGAGAGAGAGAGAGAGAGAGAGAGAGAGAGAGAAGAGAGAGAGAGAGAGAGAGAGAGAGAGAGAGGGGGGGGGGGGGTAGCCTATTTCAATTGGCTCCTCGTAGATACACAAGCTTTAACGATGCTTGCTAGAAAGCAGGGGTGTGGCCTTAGCTGCTGAATACGTCATTATATGCCAAAAACAGCAAATCGAAGCAGGTGGTAATTATCCGTAAACGCTTTCGTTCTGCAGTTGTCCTTGGCATGAAATTTCTGCCTCTAATCAGGATAATTATTATCATTATAATGTCGGTTTATGAAAATAAGTGAGCAGTGATAGATAATGGATGAGAGCGACCTCTTTAAAAGTGATTGAACATAATTAGATAGAACAACAAGGAAAGGATAATCAGCCTTGAAATTGGATAGATGCCGATCATTGTTGTCAATTAAAACTATTCAAATGCATGACTGTAAAGTTCTCAAATGTTGCATTGATTTAACAGCAATCTAATCGCATAGAACATGCCAAAACTGCGTAACACCTTCTAGTTTGAATTTCTGTTTGTTTGCGGATTTCCCCCGACACTTTCAACAACCAGTGTCAGATCGTGTAAGGCAGTTGCACAGGTAGATGAAGCTAGAGTACTTGGAGAGAATCACCAACACTGTCAAACCCAGCACAAAGTAAAGTTAACAGCGGTGAAAACTGTCCACCTTATTCCAAAGCACGGTGCTCTCAAATGGGCTATCGGGATTCAGTATCTTGCCAAAGGACACAGTGTAGATGGAGCGCGTCAGTATCGAGCCGTTCGGCATTGTAGTTTAAAGTAGTTGCCCTAACTAATGAGCCCCTGTATCAAGGCGATAGCTAAAAGTTGCGATTTTCTTGTTTAAAAGTGTAAATAGTTTCGATAATCTTTCTGAATGGGTTTAACATAAAACGTAAAGATAGGTATATGACGGACCCCGAAAACCGATTTTTCAATAATAATAATAAACAGGGCAGGTAGCCTACTGACAGGCATCAAGGATGGGAGCAAGTTGTAAGATAATGGGAGTTGGGCAAGGGGCTCATCGGCTGGCTTGAGTCAGGGTGGATACCCTTGCTATTATTTTTTACGCAGGTGTTGCGTGAGTGTATATAGATACAGGTGTGTGTATGATTATGGTAGATTAGTATAGTATTTTGCGATGTTGAGAGAGAGAGAGAGAGATTGTATAGGGGGACCTGTTGGCTGCATGTGTATTTGTAGTGCGCATCAGTGTGCGCATGCGTGTGACTGTTTGCGAGAATTATAAGTATACTGGTGTAAAAGTAAAACGAGATTGTGAGATAGCTCTAAGACTGAGAGTACGTTCCTTGGTAAGGGGTTGTCAAGGCGATAGCTAAAAGTTACGCGATTTTCTTGTTTAAAAGTGCAAATATTTTCGAAAATCTTTCTGAATGGGTTAAACATAAAACGTAAAGATAGGTATATGACGGACCCTGAAAACCGATTTTTCAATAATTCGAGCGGTCGTGATAAAGCGTGAAATTTAATGCCCATTATTGAGCATTTGTTGAACACCTCACGGGCGGTCTGGATAAAACATTAAAGGTAGTAAAGGCCGGTTCTCTTCTGTAATCGTTATCTACGTAATTATGGCCAGTTAAGAGGTGATTATGGTGTAAACAGTGCATCACACATGTTCTGGACTCACACCCGTATGACGCATCTATCCTGTCTCCGAAACGTCAAAAGATACCAAAGTTCTAGTCATTGAAAGGAACTTTAAAGCGAGTATTAAATTAAGATAGATCTAAGCGGCCAAGTTCAAGAGAAGCGATTAAACTGCGAATTAATGTCCTGGCTATCTAAATAAAAATATCGGGGGGTTTCTCGAAAAATTCATTCCAGCCAATTCCAGTCTGAAGGTGTGTAAGGCTGCGGGTCGTTGCGAGTAGATGGGGAGGTCCCATGCTATAGGTTAGAGGAGGTGCCGCATCGGTGCGAAAGTATAGGCACGTTGTGACGTAGGGCAGCCACAGAGCTCATATTTAGAATAGGAGCAATCGCGGGCCAAGTCGGTGGCCATATACGAGAACAGGACCAGAAACACGAAGTACGAGCTCAGGGAGCTAATTTGCATTTAGCTGAACGGCATTACCTGTTTTAGAAGGCAAGCCATACATAGGCAGAGTAGGCTTGCCTGTATGAACATTATCCTCAGATAGACGTAGGGGAGAGTTTAACCCCATTGGTGGCGATTGCTTGTGCGAAAAGCGTCAAGTAAAGTGACCATAAGCTAGTGGCCGTACGACGGCAGTGGCAGAGTGACATTCCGTCACATGTTAGAGCAGAGGTGTCCGATAAAGTGACAATACGTTAGTGGCCGTGCGACGGCAGGAGTGAAGTAAAGAGGCGACCAAGGAAGAAATACCAGCGAAAAGGAGGAAAAACCAGCGACAACTGAGAATGCGGGCCCGCAAGTGACTCAAAAACTGTGTGGGTAGGGGGTCATTGGCGTTTTGTTTTCTTATTCTTTTGGATTCCATGTTAGTCAGAAATTATCATATTTACTTTTTTTTCCGGATAAGAACCACCCCAACAAAAGTGAAACAAGCGGGTTCGTCACAGTGAGACATACGGTCACGAACGGATTCAGGCAACACTCTTAAGTTTTGGCTGAATACGCGGCGAGAATCTATTTCCCCCAGCAACGACGAAGCCCGGTTTCCGACACACTGCGTTCTCGCTGAGTTACTGAATTGTTTTGCCCTTCAAAACGTTAATACTAAATAATATGGACGAATCTATTTTATGTTTATAATGGTATTCAGTAATAATTTACTAATTCAGACCTGTAGGTTTGTCTTGCTGAAAAGCATATTTTTCTTCGCACAAATATTTATGTATACGGTGTGGAAAGCGTTAATTTTCGATGAACCCTTCTACGATAACATTGCTTTACCTTGATTAGATCATTATTGGAGTATCATCTAAGTGTGACACATCACTGATAGACCATTATTTAGGAACATCTGCATTCAGTAGATGTTCGTTAGTTCATGCACGATTGGTATAATTTCATGCTGCCCGAAAGCCTTGGGTACACCTTTGGAATGTACCAAAATCCGTCCAGAATGTACACCAGAGAGTCGGGTAAATCACACACACCTTGACCGACAACTCCGTTTTCTGCGAAGTTGCTCATGCATATTCTCTCTTGGACGTGACATACTATTGAATTTTCGGTCCAAAACTATTCAAGATCACCATTGAAAAAAACTCCAACCAATGAATTCGTGAATTCGTACTCACATCATATTAACTGTAACAATTGAGTTACTGTTGGTTTCAGTTCTGTTATCTCATCTTTATCTATTTACGGAACCGATTCTTATCATATCACTTTCCGAAAACGATGAAAGAGATTTTGTATTTTAAGGAAAAAATCGCCTCACTAACTAATTGCAGTATGGTTATCGATTCCCTTTTTTTGCCAGACACGCTGCTGCCTAGATTGTTTTAAATTTAATATTTTTTTTATTGAGAATGGAGACAAGACAGCCAAGGTGGCTATGCAATCTTCTTATGGTCCAAAAAAGCACATGAGAACAATGTTTATCCTTGTTAACTCTGTTATATTTGTATACATAGTGTAGCACTGAATAAAACCTTTCGTTTATTCTGGTAAATGCTAAACGTGTAGGAAAATGTTACATGCTATGATTTGAAATTGTTGTGTTTCTTACTTCGTGATTACGAGGGCGCTGTGCTGTTGCGGTAACCGTTCTCGTCAGATCACCGAAGTTAAGCAACGTCGAGCCCGGTTGGTCCTTGGATGAGTGACCGTCTGAGCGATCGATTCGGACTCCCGTATTGTGTCCTTGGACGAGGCACTTGACGTTGATTGTCCACATGGGGGCACGATGACGCCGTGTACTAAGGCGCACTGCGCGTCTAACCCTGTCCATGCTGCATGCTGCAGTGCAGATTTACGATGTTGGGGAGCTGGCAGCTGCTCGTTGTTGCTCGGTGGTTCTCTCCGGGTACTCCGGCTTCCTATACCCGTAAAACAGTCACCGACACGATATGACCTTGGCTGTTAAAGTGTCGTTAAACCCTAATAAATAAATAACTTAGTGATTACGTTTAATTACGGATTAGTACTTAATTCAATGGAATTAGTTTGTAAATGTAAAAGTACTGTGATAACAAAAGTGGACAGCGAATTTTGACCAGATCGCGACTAGGTCCCTATCCAGCTGAAATTCTCTTTCCGCTTTTCTCATCATAGCACTGTATATAATTTCTCCCGTTGGAAAGGAAATGACAAAAGTGGAAACTGAAATGATAATTTTCGTTAGTTTTCTTGATTTGGTCATGCTTTCGCAATATTTTATTTTCAAAATCCTGATCCACTATTGCGTGGGAGTGTCAGGTGCCGATAGCAATTTAGTGAAGAAAAATACCACTTTTAATATCACTGTACTGTACGTAATTTATTGTGTTCGTTTCCTAAAGTTGTGTTACTAGTATATAGTTTGAATACAAAATCCCGCTTCGTTTTTATGCATTGGTTACTCATATTAGGAAATTTTCGAAAAAAGAATGCTATGGGAATACATTGTTTTATTTTTAAAACGATACAGTGTTTTGTGAGAAGGGCCGCAACGAGGATGGCGGAATCACTGACCCGAATGGGACTTTCAGATGTTATTGAAATGTAGGAAACAATTGCAACAAGGGTAGGTGATTTCTGTCCTTGGTCCTCTAGCTGAGTTGTGTTCTGAATTTATACCATAATTAAACTTGAACTTCATTCAAGGCACAGCGTCAATCAGATGCACAATGTCGTACATGCCGTATTCCACCCGTGGTTTTCTTAATATCTTTTCAATTCCTTTATTGTATCTGGTAACGTTGAACACATACAACCATCGTATTATAATCGTAAATAACACAGCGAAGTTATCTGTGTGCATTTAGAGAAATATACGGATACGGTGGGAGACTTATACATGTCTGCCCTCTCAGTTAGTCCTTCGCCAGACCATATATCGCTTTAATGATTTAGAATGGAAGCAGTCATTGAATTTCCCATGAAAAAGAAAGCAATGAACGAACACCAAATTACCATTTGATGGAACGTACAAAAACATAAAACCATTCAATGTTTTCGCTTCGTTTGTTTCACGTTGATAATGGACTGAGGGATTTATTGCAGACGGATGGTGTTTATTGACTAACGCAGATATGTTTCTTGTGTCAAAAGAACATCGTAATCAAATCAAATTGAAATGACGCAAGTGTTTGGCGATTTAACTTTTCTGAACTACGTCTTGGTACAGTAATGGTATTGCAAAAAGGTATTTTTGTCGATTAGGGACCACAACTATAAGACTTTTACAACTGTATTTTCTGGAACTGTATTTTCTACTTATTAATATATAGAGAGTAATCGCTTGACTGGACTGGTTGCGTGAAAAAATTCATGAGAGGTGAGAGACGTTGTGCAAACACGAGTGCGTGAATGCGAACGAGTGTTTTGCTATACAGTCCTTCGCCTCGAATGAATTATTTCACGTAACCAATCCAGTCAAGCGATTACTCTGTTTATTACTTTTCATTATTAACGATAATTATATTATTTAACCTTTTACCTTGGGTAACGGCCAAAACCGACCAGCGCTGTTATCAAAAATCGCCATTTTTTGTCTCTAAAACATAGGTTATGTCCCCTAATTGGAACGAGCTCATTGAGCTCGTTCCAATGAGGGGTCAGAACCTATGTTTTTGAGTCAAAAAATGAAAAAAATAGTTAAAGAATTTTTTTTGCTAGTGTCGTCTGCTTTTTATGTTAGGTAAAGGGTTAAAAAACAAAAAAAAAACAAAACAATGAAGTCCCCATTACACCCACAGCAAAGTGTCTTCGTCTGCGCGCACGGATACATGACCCAATTTTTGATTGCATAATTCACTAGTTAAGTTATCGTTTATAATCAAACCGGGAAATCCCAGTAAATCACACTTTGGAAAGTAATAAAACTGGCTAAAATGAACCATCAGAATTTTAAAAGATATGGTAATTTGCCAACTGGCAAATTGCCACATCATTAAAAATGCTAATGGTTCATTTCAACACATTTAAGGTCATAAGTAAAAAATACAATTCTAAAAAACACAATTGTAAACGTTTTATAGTACTGGGCCCTGCAGATCGATATCGAGCCGCGACACTCTAAAATACCATGGGTTGAGATTTAATAAATAAAATATAGCGAAACCCATACCGAATCAAAATGAAAGTATCAATGACACTGTAGCTTAACTTGTGTGTTGCGTTTGATGAAAATGATAATGTTCAATGTTTATGAAAGGATTATGAAATAAGACAAGAATTGTGATAATTGGGAATATGTTCATTTCTGTTCCCTGAATGCTATGTTTTTGATAAAAATAATATGAGGTGTACATTGTACTGAAGAGCTGAGGGGTGGGTTAATATGACCTCACAGTTAATGTATGTGACCCTCTCAGCTAACGTATATCAACGAAAGTTACCAAGTTACAGTGAAATCATTCCAAAACGAGTCATCCTATCAAGTTACATTGAAATCCCTTCATAAATATGGCCTGTAGACTGTGCTAAAGGTTTTCAAGCTTCAGGCCCAAGTAGCCGTCAGTTTCCCAATTGCGTCCAAAGGGGATGTTCTCATCTAGACATTACATGAAGTCAACCTACCAAGTTACAATGAAATCCCTTCACAAATATGACCTGTAGACTGTGCTAAAGGTTTTTGGGATTTGGGCTTGGGCAGCCATCATGGTTGAATGATTCGCAACCAAAAGGGCACATTCTCATCTGAGCATCATCTGGAGTGATCCTACGAAGTTACAATGAAATCCCTTCATAAATATGACCTACAGACTGTGCGCAATGTTTTCGGGCTTCGTGCCCCTGATGCCGTCACAGTTGACCAATCACGATCAAAAGGGGATGTCATCATCTAGGCATTATATGGAGTCAAACTAACAGGTTACAATGAAATCCTTCCATAAATATGACTTATAGACTATGCTAAAGGTTTTGGGGTTTTGGGCTCGGGCAGCCATCAAGGCTGAATAATCGCGACCAAAAGGGGACGTTCTCATCTACACATTATTTGGAGTCATCCTACGAAGCTACAATGAAATCCCTTCATAATTGTGACCTGTAGACTTTTCTAAAGGTTTTCGGGCTTCGGGCCCCTGTAGCTGTCACAGTTGTCCAATCGTGTCCAAAAGGGGACGTTCTCATCTAGACATTATATGAAGTCAAACCTACCAAGTTACAATGAAATCCCTTCATAAATGTGACCTGTAGACTGTGCTAAAGTATTCGGTCTTCGGGCTCGGGCGGCCATAATGGTTGAATGATCGCAACCAAAAGGGGACATTCTCATCTGGGCATCATCTGGGGTGATAATACGAAGTTACGATGAAATCCCTTCATAAATATGACCTGTAGACTGTGCTCAAGATTTTCGGGATTCGGGCACCTGTA